>JAMPIV010019549.1:0-267500 GCA_024509875.1 Oreohelix idahoensis
TTTGCGTGCCTAATAAAACCGATCAAACATTATTTCACTCATCTATCTTCCGAGACTGAATCATAATGTCCTAAAAAAGACATTTCCTTTGGACACAAACATCTATCTATTATCACTCAACATTAAAATAGCCACATCGATATTTATTTCCGAATTATATAAAACTAATTTCTAATTTAAATTAACTCACGTGTCATGTCTTTGTGTTCTTCTGTGTGGGTACACAACGCGCCTCGTTTCGTTCTCTATCGTCAGGGCTGAATACTTAAAAAGGGCGCGCTGGTAGTTCGCTATCTCTTTTTATGGGCACTAGGCTAATCACTCACTTTACTGCGCGCTGGGCGATTAATCTTGGGCTACATTTAAATATCACACGCGATTATCGCTTTAGGAATAGCGAAACACACAAATAAAACCTACCGCTATTATCAAATTAACACAATTCTTACAACCACATACTTAATTTCAATGGATTATTACGGCCTTATTACCCAGTGCTCTCCAGGTTGTTCGTTGTGACGCCACTCCTCTTAGCTCTTGCACATTATTTAGGCCCAACGTTTCTTCCTTCTCTTATTATTGTTCTTCTGAGTGTTTCTTTTGGTCTTCCTTTTTTCCTCTTACCCTCAGGAACCCAAGTGAGCGCCTGTAGTGGTATTCTGTTGTTTTGCATTCGTAGGACATGACCGATATATGACCATCGTCTTTTCCTTATATAGTCGGAGACATATTTCTGCCTAGAGTCTTCTCTTATTTGTCGATTAGTCTTGAATTCTTTCCAACTGATGTTCATGAGTTTTCTAAGACATTTGTTTCGAATGTATTCAGCTTGTTCTCCAATGATTTTGTTATTTTCCAACTCTCACAGCCGTATGTTAACACTGAGATAACATTTGAATTAAACAGACGAAGCTTGGTATGTATATTCAATGATCGTAATTTCCAAATGTTAGATAATCTATTGAAGGCGCTAGCTGCCAAAGCAATTCTAGTATGAATTTCTCTTGTTGTGTCACCATCCTGAGTCATTTTACTGCCTAAATAATTGAAACTTTCAACTTTCTGTAGTTTTTCCCCGTTCAAGATGATATCAAAGGTCTCATTAGAAAAGTTCATAGCTTTAGTTTTAGAGGCATTTATTTGGAGACCTATTTTAACCGAGAGATGACACAAATTATTTACTCCTTCTTGGGATTGTCTGGGTGTTGAATTTAAGAATGCTAAATCATCTGCGAAATCCAGGTCCCAAAAGATGCACCTCACTCTTATACTCAAGGGCCTTTTCACTCAGCTGTCTGAGATCCAGCTGCACCTCACGGTAGAAGAGGAACGACTAAGTAAGTAAGAACTGCAAGTGCCTAGCTAATCTTATCGCTTTTAACACGTGATATAGACACTTAGTCTTTTACAAAATTACACATAATGAATAGAATTAAATTGTATTTTGTCAATTATCAATCGCCTAGCGTCTTATAATTATTTAAGCATCTCTTACTGGGAAATAGCGAGTAATTAAATTTACGTTTACAGCTGGAAAAATTTAGCTATATGTTATTTATTACGCTATTCAATTAACACAAAAATCCCAGTGAAATATATAATGAAAAACTTTAACAAGTTAAATCACTTAAATGCTAATATCTATATTTACCGCAACACATGAAAAATGAATTATCTCCACGTATTATAAGAAATCCAATTGTGATATGGCTCTATAATGCGAGCTAGTTATTTCAGAATATTTCTGCAGCGACTGATAACAGAGTTTTTGGAGAATGGACATATATACTGAATTAGCGCAATCTCGCCTGTGTCTGGCAAACTTCACACCTCAGGGCAAATCTACGGTTCAATTTCTGAATCAGAGATATTTTTCTCACCGTTTGCCGACAGTATGGCCACTTCAGCGGAGATTTCTTTTCCCGTATAAGGGTTTCTCTGTCCGCTCTGTTACCTGGTGTTAATCAACAACAAAGGTTTTCAGATCTCGGCGAATTGCCGGACGTGTAGGGGACTTCAAACAGTTCCCTTCCACGTGTTTGTTGAAATCTGACAGCAGGCAGACGCCTTTGGCCCGTCCCCTTTTGAAGGAATGTCAGTTCTTTCTAAATATCTGCTTTAATAGCGCGTGAAAGAAGACAGGTAGGCGTGGCTAAAACTACAAGTGAGTCAGGTAGCGAGAAAGGCATGGCTTATGCGTAACTAAACTTGCATGCTAATTAGGAAGCAGGGTTTGGAACCCACGTGGAACGAGTTGGTATCTAGAATGAGGGGTGCCGGCGGGAGTCAAGCGAACTAATCAAGATGATCGAGTTTCATAATCTATCACAATGAGCAAAAGCTAGCCAAATGTCCACTATTGTCCGCAGGTTCATATGTGTCATCAGAAATTAGAGGTCTAGAGTCCAGATCAATCTGTGCTACCTGAAACAATACAGGAGCCTCTGCTATTGTCATCCGGACCTCATCCTCAGTCCCCATCAGTAGTTGGCGGTCTAGAGGGAGGACTGCACTGATAAATCTGTGCCATTCAAGTGAAGACAGACATAAGACTTGAAAGTTGAGTAAAGCATATGTTCAGATTCATGCAACCAAATGAGAGCAGACCAGGACAGTGATTAGTTGATGATGAAAAACATTAGTCTATTAGCACAGCCAAGAGATTAGACTGAAAAGAACATTTGAGGAACTTTGTTTCAACTTAAGTGGAAAATTCAAGCGAAGACTTTTTTAGTTAAATAATTTAGAAATATAAATCAACCATCATTCAGATTTTGTAAAATATTTTATTCATTGAATTCCATCATCATCCATTCCAAATTTCACAAGAAGAAAAGATAGATGTACATAATAAATTCAATAATTGTATTCATCACTGAAGCGTGTCGATACCGTGAATCGAACCCGGCATCATTGCCGTGAGAGACCAGCAAGCTGTTTAGGACGTCTTATTTTAGTAAATGTTCCACCTACCCATCGTTATAATAATTGACATGGCTATATAAGGTAGTCTGACTAATTGTTACCCTTGCCAGAAACTATTATGTCATATCTCCTGTCCTAATACTTCAATATTGTGGTAATCAAGATAAACTTGGGAGTGACATTTTTTCTGAAAAATTAAACATTAGTTATCTTTTAAGTGACCATTTTACACTAATCCGACAACACTTATCCGTCGCATCTTTTCACCTGAGAGGAAGCAACTACGCAATTCGAATGTCTGGGTCGGACAATTTAACTGCTGATAGACTATACACACTGTCTAATGTCTGTGTTTATTTAACAATGCACTCAGGCTTGCTTTCCCACGGGCAGTTTTACGCTGTTGCAGTTGCCACATAGAGCAGACCTTTCGTAATTAGGAAGATAAACATACGACCAGTGGTCAAGCCCAAAAAGGTAGGTGTTTATCTTAGGGGAACATCCTTGATGAAAGGAGCATTTAAGCAATACTGACGTAGAGGAGTTTTGCATAAGGATAGACAGAAAAAATGGACTAATGAATAGGACGTTTTGTGACACTACGGGATTGATTTATGAGGCCCATTACTTCGCAACCATAGGAATTCAGATCTGATCGACTATTCTTCCTCTCATGCCGAAATACTCGTCTTATTTTGTGGACTTCCTTATTTACCCCATCATTCCTATAACTATAGTTACTATTAAGTTCATAATTATCCTTTCTCAACCGCGTCCTCTTTTTCAGCTGTTCCACCTTGTCACAATATTCCCTACTATTTGTATAATGAAATGATTTCTCTTTCACTATGGGCCAAACATTCAACTTGAAGGTTCCGGCGACTCCACGGTTTGCTTATATAACTTCAGTAGTGTGTTGAACTATTACATTATGCGGTTTCCGGGGGTCTCTGAAGATATAAAGGAAGAACAGGACTAGTGTACCATCAGGCACGTCGTACAAGCCAAATAATATGAGGTTGTTTATGAGTCTGGCAACATCGTCGTGTAAAACACATTGACACATAAACCACCAGTACAAGGGCATGTGAATGATTCATACAAGGGCACTAACTGCAGTGCTGGCTCCAAACTGTTCATGCTACTTATATGTTGTATTTCTTCACTGATCTCAAGATTAGTACGGTAGGACAGATATTCTTTCTAGAAAATATATATGAATAAAGAAACTCAGAGAACGATTGGATTTCTCAGCCACCAGCACCCGAATAGGAAACAAAGAATGGCAACACTGCGATCTACCAGCGTGACATAAGAGACGATGCTAAGAATGACTGGGCATGGGGTCGATAACCCCATCATGTAGAAGCTGAAGACCACCACTAAACACTTCAAGCAGATCATGAGAAGACGTGGAAAAAACTTGGAACGGATGTCACATGGCAGGAAGACTAGGTACAAACTAATTAAAGGTCTGTACTTGACAGAGTACTTACACCTGTAAACATAGGTACAAGAAAACAGACAGTTAAAGGTAGTCCTATAGGTGATACTGCCGTAGGGGAGTGAAGTGTTGGAGACTTCCATATATTAGGTCCAGCATCGAGAGATGAGGTGAACAGTTCCCTTCCTCGCTGCCGTTTCCTTCCCTAACTCATGAGAAAAGTCAGGTACCCATTTTTACAGCTGGGTAGACTGGAGCTTGTCGATACCGTAAAGCGAACGCGGCAGCTCTGCCGCGAGATACCAGCGCTCTAACCACTGTGCCAATCGGAAGTTCAAAATGCAAAGATAAAGGATTTAAAAATAAAAAACAGGAAAATGTATTAACGAACTTCTTGAAGGATCTAAAATATACTACTGGACAAAAGTTAAGGGCCGCCATTCAGTTTAGACAAGGTTTATATAATTCTTCCTGAGCAGGGTCGATTTTCCAAATGTCCGGTAGCTTGAAATCTCTCAAGAAGTCTCTGAATGGTAGAGTGGGACACTGCTAAACGTCTTGCAACATGACGAACAGATTGACCATCCTGAATCCATGCCATTCCTCGACCACGGTCTACAGTGCTGAGACTTCTCCTTGGTGGCATGGCTAATGCAGTGATATTTCGACCACTTGTCATACTGATTTATTGCATACCAACGGTGAACACTCTTTACCAATGATCATTTTCCACGTGCATTCAAATTCAACTCACTTTTTCACCTTTTGAACTAGTGGGGCGTGTTGCAAAAACCACGAGTTTTTGCAGCAACAGTGGCAATTTTCACGTGCGGGTTAAAGTGACCCAGGTTTTGGACATTTAAAAAAAATTAACCTAGTGCACACAGAAATGTATACACATTTCTCTGAGCTCAGTTTTAATGACATTTTCACTTGTCTTTACAGTTTGCCAATCAATTATATAAACCTTGTCTAAACGGCCCTTAACTTTTGTCCAGTAGTATAGAAACGGAAATAAATATACCATTAAAAAAATTAATAAATAAATGTTTGCCTCGTTTTGGCGAGGCACACAACTTTCAACTTAAGCATAAGGCTCGTCGTTTATATTAGGGCGCATGTCCAAAAATAAAACACCTTCTGGTCCGATATAACGGTATAGTGATCCTTGACGAAATAACGGTATAGTGATCCTTGACAGTTAAGATGTAGATAGAAGAAGAAAGTAGATGACAACCGTTAAACAGTGCTCAACCTTTTAATGGTTATGTTTCTGTTTTATATACGTGTGTCTATATGCCCAGGTGTATGTGTCTGTGCGTGCAGCTAGTGGCGTACTAAGGATGTGCTAGCCAGTGCTCCGGCACTGTGTGCTGCGGCATATTGATGTGCCGCGAGTGTCGGCTGGGTGTGCCGTGACACCAAGCAGAATACATCATGTAATGGTTACTAAATGCTACGTTATGGTAACATATTACGAAAGAATCTCACACGTACAAATAATAATTTGAGTTATTATCATTCACCGTGTGCCGTGGAATTTTGAAGGGCAGGTACGTGTGCCGTGGAATTTTGAAGTTCACCGTGTGCCGTGGAATTTTGAAGTTCACCGTGTGCCGTGGAATTTTGAAGTTCACCGTGTGCCGTGAAGTAAAAAAAGGTTGCAGGGCACTGTGCTAGGAGAGCCCAGAACCAGAGGACAGTATTTTAACTCTGTCGGGTGACAGCCCCAGGAGGGGGGCGTGTACCATATGATACTATCATGATATCATGACAGTACTTCACTGTTCCTAAATCTAATTTGCAAGTATAATATATTTTTCTGTGTGTTTATTTTAGAGAGTGAAGATGCCAAAGAAAGGATTCATCCCAGGCACCAAATCCTATAAGTAGGCTCCGGCGTGCGCATCTATTTGTGTGGCAAATATGTGTGGGTTTTTCCATTATTTGTGTATTTCCTTGATGGAATTTTTATTACTTTGTTACGTCTATCAATTATTTCTAGCAGATAATCTGCTTTGTTGATAAACTTTACATGGAAATAGATATAAGTAGTAAAATCTAATGACCGAAAGATGACAAGAATAAATCTTCGTTATCTGTAGATGTTTTTTTTTTTCCCTAGCGTCTGCGGGTTAGACACAGCAGCGTCTTTGTTGTAAGTGATGGCAGTTATATGAATTTTCCCCCATTTAGAACTTCATTTAATGAGATTTACAGCCGGTCGTTGGACATGGCATGATAAATGCCGGAGGTGAAAAGGAATAAGAGAAACAGAAGGCATAGGCAGATAAGAGAAGGAGTTATGAGGATGAACAAGAAAGCGAAAGGTCAAAAGACGTTACTTGAAGGGAAATACTTTATACAACCGAAAAACAAATGAAGTGGGTGGGTGAGGACATATTTATCGTCATCATCAATATCCTCAGCTCACCAAGCAGCACAGGCCATCAAGAACTCATACCAAACCCCTCCTGCTCCGCTCAGGGCCTTTCCACGTATTCTTCGTGCTTTTCATTTCTGTCTCTAGTGCTCTTCCCCGTTGTTTTAAGTCTCCTTCTTATCTCCCTTACCCTATGGATTCCAGAACAAGGATTGCCTCGACAGGTTCCCATCCATCGCCAGCGTCTTCTCATCTTTTGTTTCACATGCACTTGTCTGGTTCTTGTCATCAGTTCCACACTGGTGCTTTTGTACCATGGCAACCCTTTTATCAACGCAAGCACCCGTTTATAAAAGTCTGTTTGTTGTTGTGTAATTAGGGCTGCTGAGCTTCTCGCTCGTTAGCAGCCAATACCAAGTTGAAGACTCTTTGGTATTATCTACACTGTAGATCTAGGCTTCTCCTGTGGCTTTTCTGCCATTCCGAAACGTGTTGAGTTGAAGTCATGAGCTTCAGTTTCTCCAGCTTGGCTTGCATTTAAAGGATCGTCACATCTGGTCCCAAGCTAGGAGTAAGAAGTGCGTGGCATACTGTGTATTCCCCGCCATCCAAGGGAGCTCTCCAAATATGCAGAGTTAAAATACTGTCCTCTGGTTCTGGGCTCTCCCAAGAAATTGTCACGTCCTCCACAGAGCCACTACTCAACTTCCCCTGCCTATCATTGGGTCCACAGTGAGATCCTTCTGCATATATTCAACCAGGTCAATGCCAAAGAATTACGCCTGGGGCTCAAGTGAACTTCTCCAAGCTTAGTGTGCAACGCTGGGTTCTCAACAACTTTCACCACAAGGGGAATCCCGGGAAGTGTGTGGATGGTTTCAAGAGTCAATGAGAATGTAATTAGCCTCACAGACAGAGGTTCACTTCCAAGTACGTATATTGTAGCACTGTGCAAAGCTGGGGGTCATATAAGGATGACTCCAGATATGCCTCCATGCATATGAAAGTCTGTCACCTCTTGGTTGTTTTTTTTTTTTTTTTTTTTTTTTTTTGTTCTCCATATTTCACAGCCATACAATAGGACTGACTTGACACTTGAGTTCAAGATTCCAAAACTATTCAGACTTATGATCCTGCACGAGAAAGGTCTCTCTCACATTTCTTGTACATGGGTTAAAAATAAAACAAAGCAAACAGTTGAAAAAAAAAGTCATTAAAACTCGTGACATAAAAATACATGACTGACTGATAAGTTTGTGCTCATCCTCACGCTAACAGTTACACCCCCACCCCACCTCCTTCCAAAAAGCAATAGTTTTTTTTCAAAGAAATTCTTTCACGCCCGACAGTTTAGAAAAACAGGGAGTCATAGTGAAGAGCAATGCAGGGGAAGTAACAAACATAAACACTCTTTCTAATCACAACGGGGTTGTCTCCCGCCATAGCCCCGTGGTTGCGTATGCGTGTTTGATCCTCCCATCTCATCTCCTAGTTGCACTGATAACATGTGCACAACTGGTTTAAAGGCGCCACGAAGTAAGTTTTCTTCTGTGATTGTTTTTTTTTTTTTTTTAACTTAGTGATTTTCTCATAGGAGATGTCAGATCGATTGATTTTACGGAGTGAGACCCACTCTTGTGGTCATTACATTCTTTTCCATTATCCATCTGAAGTAAATCAATGACACATAAAGTGTGGCACATAAGATTCATCTACGAATAGCAATGATGCTTCTCTTGCTAAATATATAAGATGGAGATGCATTGCGCGATGAGCTCCGCTTCATAAAATTGAGGGGACTTTCCAGAAATGTCCAAATTTTTAAATTTTTTTTTTTTAAATGGCGTGAATATTTCTGAAACACCCGCCATGAAGAGAAATGTGCGTTGTTTCAATAGGCGTGCAATTTAGTTTCCACGCCGCAATGCGCTGCTCTTCCATAATTTCCTGAAAATGCACTATGAAAAGATTGCAAGTTGGTGGGAATTTGTTACGGACGGGACATGAAGAAAACTAGGAGATGCAATTTATATTACCGGTATAGTAATTACTCTACTTTGCATGTCCTATCCACCCTACTCTTGCCGTGAAGCGCTGAAATGATCGTTCTTAAGCCAGTTATGCTGCCAGCCCGTGGTTGTAGGATTTTTGTCAGAAATGTCTATGCATCTGCTTCTTGGTCTTCTATTATTATTAATACGAATTTTGCCTCCTGTTTGCAAGGCGCTCCTTAAACCTAGACACTAGTTCCGTTGGTTATGGTAAGGCGCACATTCAAATATAAATGACATTATTGTCTGCCGTAGCTAAAGTGATAACTGAGCTGGCTCCGTGCGCATGAGATGGCCAAACCACTTTATTTCCTGTTACTTAAATACATGATACAGGAAGGATACAGTTCCGAATATTTTTCTAATGCCATCATTTCTCATTCTGTCTCTCCTGGTAACATTAATGATTCTTAAGCATTTTATCTCGCACGTTTGGTGTCCATCTCCCGTGGTCTGGTCAGGATCCATGTTTGACACATATAGCAAAGAGTGGGTAAGAATATAGGGCCTACTATTTATCAATTGTCGTTTTAGTCTTCATGATGATTTTCAGTAGTGGTGACAGTTGGTGCTGCACAGGCTTTTTGGCATCGCTTTAGTTTCTCTATTAAGTCTTCAAAATTTTTTTTTTTGGTGTGTGGAAACGCTTCTTAGACATCTGAACTCTCGAACCTTGATGCTGTTGACATATAAATTTAGTAGGCCTGGTGATCTACTATTCTTCATAGTTTTGGTCTTTGGTGTATTGATCTTTTATATTGTATCTTCCACAAGTTGAATTAAGTGCGCATGTATGGTTTTAGATTGAAATACCTGGGGCAATAGATTCAAATAGCCTACCTGGATACGTTAATAACAACAGATAGAAGATGCATCTCAGAAGTGAAGAGTAGAATAGCTCAGGCAAAAGCAACATTCTATAAAATTAAAAGTATTTTGTGCACCAACTCTTTGCCAATAGAAGAAAGAGAGTTCTTCAGTGTTGCATAGAACCAATCCTGACATATGGAAGTGAGTCATGGACAATTAGTAAACTAACAGGAAAAGCACCAGCTGCCATAGAGATGTCCTTTATACAGAAACATTCCTCAGGTTAGTAGGAAGCAATCTGTTTTCTTTGGGCATGTTATGAGAAGAGGGAAGCTGGAGTATATCGTGACAACAGGAAAGATAGAAGGAAAAAGGGATAGTGGACGACAAAGAGAGAAGACTCTGTACAGTTTAAAATCATGGCATGGAAAGAGGTCAGCAACAGAATTGATCAATAGTAATGTAGATAGGAAGTTATAGAGAGACATGATCACCTACGCCATCTGGCGTGGTACTTGATGATGTATGGTTTTGCTATTTGTTTTCATCTTCGTGCATTAAGATTTCCGTCTTCTGCAAAACGCGTAACTCATTCAGTGGGTTGTATTTTTTATTTACTGCCCGCCCCACAGTAAAGTGACTTGGTTTAAAAAAATAATAAAAAAGCAGTTTTCATTCTTGTAGGTCATGTGCAGTACAACTGCTTTTTTTAGACCAGGGATCAGTAACCGGTGGGACGTCACAGGGGACGATTTGGTAGATCTTTAGGTGACAGAGGAAATAAAATCGGAGTTTCTAACCTAGGGCAATTTTGAACTCTCCCTTCAGAATCTGAAAGTGCTGTGTTCCCAGGATTAAGGGTAAATTTTTTTTTTCTGCATTCCCAGTAAAAACCCGCAAGCCAACTTACTAAAATAAACTTTATTCGTAAACTGCATCGGTTAAGAATATGATTTTTCCTTTCAGTAAAGTTAACATAGAATTTAGTTTTGACTTTTCCAACGCTCTGACCATGGAGTTGGAGGAAGCAGATCGTGCGGCACAGATAACAGTTTATATATAGGCTGCACTTATTTTGAATTCAAAATACTCTAGAAAAGACTTGAGAATAATAAAGAACATGTACCAGCAACAAAGAGCAGCTGTAAGAATTAGCAGCCAAATAGGAACATTTCAGCAAGTAAAAAAAGGGTGTAAGGCAGAGATGTGTACTGTCACTGGATCTGTTCAGTGAATGTATAATGAGATTACTGGAGGACACAGGAATAGACATTGGTGGATATAATGTAAACAGCTTGAGATAAGCTGATGATACCGTCTTAAGAGCAAAAAGGAGCTGCAGGAAATGGTTGATACAATAGTGACACAAAGTGAAAATAAAGGCCTCAGCCTTAAAAGCAAAAAGACAGAAGTAATGGTCGTCTCAAAGAAAATGGCTTCCCCAGAATGCACTATCAAAGTAAATGAAACAGTTTTAAAACAGGTCAATAAATTCAAATACCTGGGCATATTAATAACAACGGATGGAAGATGCATCTCAGAAGTGAAGAGTAGAATAGCTCTGGCAAAAACAGCTTTCTATAACATGAAGAGTATTTTATGCAACAATTCTTTGTCATTGGAAGTAAGAAAGAGAGTTCTTCAGTGTTATTTAGAACCAATCCTGACACATGAGAGTGAGTCATGGACAATTAGTAAACAAGTAGGGAAGGTACTAGAGGCCACAGAGATGTGGTTTTACAGAAGAATGTTAAAAATACCATGGACAGCCAAAAAGAGTAATGAGGATGTCCTGAAAGAGGCCATTGCGCAAAGGAAACTTATTTCACAAGTTAGAAAGAAGCAATCCACTTTTTTTAGGGTGCGTGTTATGAGAAGAGGAAAGCTGGAATATATCGTAACAACAGGTAAGGTTGAAGGAAAAAAAGATAGGGGAAGACAAAGAGAGCAAATACTGGACAGTTTGACATCGTGGCGTGGAAAAAAGTCAACAACAGAATTGATAAATTGTACTGGAGACAGGAGGTTTCAAGGAGACATGATCTCCTATGCCACTAGGCTTGAAGAAGAAGATCTTTAGAGAGCTCAGTGTTTCTAATGTAGATCCCTTGAGCTTCTGGGTTGCCTACCATTACTATGCCTTAAGGTTTCATTTATTTGTCTATCCGATTTCCTCTCGACCGTCCCTTTACTCTGAAACAAGATCTACTGCTTTAGAAGCATTCAAATCTTCTTAATGCATGCTGACAAGACTGACATGATGATGAACACAGAAATTATAACAATAAGTAAAATGCTTTGAGAATAACTTTATTTGGACCATCAAAGTATACTCTAGTTATGGAGTCTACAGTTGCCACTGTGGGCTGAATATTACTATATACATCATTTGTTGGATGGTTGACATTGTTGATCATTACTAACCCCCCCCCCCCCCCCCCCCCCGCACAACGAGCTGTTTTGGTAATGCCCAAATACGCAATAATGATTCACAAAAACAATGATTGATAAAAAAACAATAAAGTGCTGTTTTATATAAACACATTTATAAAAATGTACAAAACAAGTTTCACGGATAGAAGAAGCTGAAAACTCATGATGAAAAAATTCTGCATCAGTAATTGTCAATGATCTGCATACATCAATCAGAATTGTCTACAATAAAAATGTACACACATAATAGAAATATTTGACTTGTCCATATTTGTTGAAGTTTTTTGTGGTTTAAATTTTTTTACAGGATGGTGTAACCGGCCCCATGCCCAACCCTCCTTAGTCGCTTTTTACGACATGCTTGGTAGGGGACAAAATATCATTGCTGTATCGTGAATAAGTTGCTAGTATTTTGGTAAAACAATTATGTAAGAAAAACATACAGAAAGAAAACTTGAAGTGTATTCATTTTTCAAATTCTTCTGCTGAAAATTTTGTTAGCTTCAGAAATTTTCAAAAACTGAATATCTAATTTAGTTTAAAGTTTAAAAGATGCACTGAAGTATCTTTGTATTGTATTTGAATGACATAACCAAAATTAAAAACAGTGTAAAATCTTATATGTGAAACTGGACATTCTACACAAAACCTTTCAATAAAAAGGTCGGTAAAGGATCCTGTTACACGCCCATTGAGACATAGTGGGAATATGGTATTAGGCCCATATTGTGTTGACCATCGACACACTAGGGGTGATGTGATCAGCGTCATGCCGGCCGCCTTAACCTTCCCAAAGTTGCTCTGGTACCTAATTCAAGAGGTTGGGTCAACCCCAGGGCCGTTTGTGGTCTAAAAAAATCCCACCTCAACTGGGGATCGAACCATGGACCACCAAGCTTGGAAGCCAGTGCACTAACCACTGTGCTACCACAACTCCCCTTTTAACGAAGCATCACATATATTCACAATTTAAACCCAAAAAAAATCTGAATAAACCATAAACAAATTTGTCTAAAGTCCCATGTCCCATGTAGCTCCTCCCAGATATTTCTAGAGAGACCTAGGACTCTCTGTTCCCTCAGGCATGTCATAAGAGGCAACTAATATGAGGTTGTGCATGGGGCTAGCAACCTCATCATGTAAGAGAAGTTGCTATAGAAACCAAAGCTGCAAAAGCACACGAATGCTTTGATTCAGGCTTCCTGGGGACCAGCTTCGATGGTGGTTCTATGCTGGGGGGAGCAGAAATGGGAGATGATGATGATGAAGATATTTTTGAATACGTGTTACAGAGTTTAACAATTAATTACTTAAATCTACTATCATGAGTACTTGCATTCGTGTACAGTTAACAACAACAGCTAGAGTGCATATGCTTTACATTAGCACTGTCAGAGAGTCAATGTGTGGAGATGGGGTATGATATATTTTAGAACTGATAGTAAGGACTCACGATCACCCACACATGCTCACGACTCAAAATTAAAATGCTTAAGTTTGAAGAACAATCCCTACATATATTATAGATATTGACAGTCCAGTAAAGTCAATGATAAAATAATCTTTCACAAGGCTTGCTCAAATCGAATGAACCTGCACACTTTACTAATGAATACAATATATAACAATGTAGACGTTTATGCTCATCAGACATGAACTGACTTCCAATGCTAGATAATGCAGTCTGCAACAGACTAGTTTCACAATTCCTCATCCTTCAACATCCAATTAAAACTCATGTTAACTTATCCTAGGACCTTTTAATTATATTATAACTTGTCCACATTTTAAAATACTGGATCCTTTTAAATAAACACACACTGTCCACAGACAGCCTACACACACACAAAAATTCTCACGTCTCTTCACTCCCATGATGCGCATCAGTGCATGGAATTTGAACAAACTGAAAACACAAAATTCCATACAATAGGTGCATCTCTTAACAAGCACCATATGTTAATGTAAAGCATGTGCACTCTAGTTTTCCTCTTTGTTAACCTAAATCAAATGAATACAAGGTTTCCCTGCTTCTAATTATTTTAAGTTCTAATTTCTATTCTAAAAATACTTATTATCCTGTTCTCTTTAGTCCAAACATGATTAAGACTTTTGTAGTTCTTATCTATATTCCGTGAACATTTCTAAATACATTTCCAATTAACAACGTGAACCCGTATTAACCTTCTTTACTTTGTTAATCTAAAATCAAATGACCATAATGTTTCCTACTTCTCATTATTTTCAAAGTTCCAGTTTCTAATCTAAAAAACAATTATATAATCTCCTAGTCTCTCTAGTCCAGACATAATTAACATCTCTATGGTCTTTCTTTTCTTATCTGAACATTTGCATGCTCCTGCATTTCTAAATAAATTTCCAACCAGCAAACTGAACCCATAGTAAAATTCTTTGCTTGCTGTTGATGCTAAAATTATCAATGTTTTTAATTTATTAGTCTGTATGCAATGAACATTATAATCTCCTCTCTGTTCTATTCTACAATGATTATTATTGCTTTCTTTATTTTCTGTGATCATTACTGCTGCCTTTACAATACATATCACATTTTCACTCCACCTAGTGTATCATATATATATATGCTATTGAACTGTCACAAATCAATGTTTTATGTATACAACTATTTTACCATTATGGTTAATTTTGAGTATATACATAAGCATAAATTTCTTTTTTTTTGTTGTAATGGTCGTTTTTATTTTAAAAAAATATTTACATGTGTAAAAATATAAAACAGAATACTATGGTGTGTGGATAAATAGATATTTTCATAGTAATGAACAATTTACAAAAATAAAATATATACAGATGACTTAGCTTAATTATAGTCATTACTCAACGTTAAACTTGAATACAATTGGCCCCTCTGCAGGAAGCCTCACCACAGTACTCCCTTTGCTTTATCGGTAGTTTTTTTTTTTAAAGACAAAGTATCCCGTTCAACCCTTGATGGGTTATAATCTATCTTACTTACTTAGTCGTTCTTCTTCTACCATGAGATGTAGAGGTTTGGAAGAGAGAGCGCCATACTATCCTATCGGCTGTCTTCCTCCTGGCCTGGTTCCATTCTAGTCCTTGGTCCTTCAAAGATTGTCTAATGTTGTCCTCCCAGCGGACTCTGGGTCATCCTGGAGGTCTGGATCCCTGGCTCTTAGTTTCTCATGCTTGTCGTGGTAGCTGATCTTCTCCCATTCTGCAGACATGGCCAAACCATCTTAGTTGGGACTGGTCTGCAGGGGTTTATTTTTTTTAGGCCTTGACGTATCATCTGGTTGCGGACCATGTCTCTTCTTGTTACTTCTACCACCTTCCTCAGATACCTCGTGTCTGGCTTTTGTGGATTGTAGTCATTGCCCATGACTCGCATCCATGTCAAGATGAAAAAATATGATATCTAAATATAGTGTCTTCTCCCCCCTCCACTCAGTATAAATATAGTATATCAAAACTGTAAAATTGTGTCAATGTATGTATGTATGCCCTCCCCTTTCCAAACAAACAAACAATTAAAATAAAAAACAAATACAAACAACAACCAAAAAATAAGAAAAGAAAAAAAACTTTAGTCACTCATACCTGCCCTGTTGTTAACAAGGTGAAAAAGGGCAAGAAAGCTCGGGGGGTGTCCAGGATGACACTCAATCCACCAATTATCTGCCATCATCCACATGAGCACCCCATCAGATTACTCCTTATCCTCACACCATCATTGATCCTTATATATTAATTTTAGTTCTTGTTACATACTGTTTTACTATATTGGTCAATTCTCTAGGTCTATCTATTCTCAACACCTGTTCCACAGTTATGGATTAATTGCATGCCTGTAAATAATCTAATATTAGTTTTCTCTGTTGCTCACACGTCCTACATTTTAGTAGGAAATGCTCTATATTATTTTTTTCTAGACACTCTGCACAGTAAGGTTCTTCTGTTCTAAACTAGCTCATTCCTAGATGCAGTCTATCTTAGTTTCTTACTGTTAGGAATTTTTAGTTCTCTAGATACCTAACACGTTCTTGTTGGAGTCTTGAACAATTTATATGCATGTCTGCCCTTCAGACTTCCATCCCACTCTACTGTCCATTCCTCATTTTTTATCTTTTAATTAGGCTTTTGATCTCAGTTTAACTCACCCCCACATTTATTAGGTTCTACTTTTCTTAGCTTCTTTATCCGCCTTTTCATTTCCTTCTATGCCAACATGTGAAGGTATCCAAGCTATTAGAACGAAACATGCTCTGGAGTATAGGTAATTATTTGCCAGTAATATCTCTTCTGCTATATCAGGGCTACTGCATTATCTTAAGTTTCTTATAGCTTGAAGAGCTGAAAGTGAGTCTGTTAATATTGTTAATTTATGAGGAGGGTTGTTAAAGAAGATTTCTAGAGCTTTCAGAATTCCAACCATCTCTGTTGTGAAAATAGATATATGATCTGTTATGCTATAATCCTTTCACTATTTGCCACATGGGAACATAAATTCCTATCCCTTGTTTTTTTTATAGTTTCCATATCAGTTGCTTTATTAATTATGCCTGCCAGGTGGTAGTCTGTATGTGGTTTCTTAAGTTCCCAGGGTGGTACAACTGGCTTGTATTTACTACTGTTATTAATTGATGCATTTCGGGCATGCAAGTGTACTAGTTCCTCCATGCATTTCCAACCCACCGGGTATCTACTGGTATTCATGAACCTGTTCTGATTTGTTAACTGCCAGTAGTGATTTCTGTTACAATATTACAAGAAACACTACTGTGTCAAATACATCACCTCTGTAACAGTTGGACACATGGCTGTTGCATGCAACAAAATAAAGCATAGTAACCAATAAAGTTCAAGCAAGCCATAATTTCCATGTTGGGACAGAATGTATGAACAGTGCAAAATAATCATAAAAATAAAAATGTGGAGATGACACGAGATGTAAATGTCAAAAGCCAACATGACAGATTTCTCAACAGCGTATTGGTTAACAACAATTGCTTGAAATTTAGGGTTGACAAGTGCCACTTGCAGAATTTGTGGACTACTGAGATACACTTAAATGGGATCTCCATGGGTGAAACTTCCCAGTTCTCAAATGAGAAGCTATGGTACCATCAGTGTACCAATCAAAAGTTGGACCAGCATGAAGGTTGAAGTTGGTTACAAGATTTGTTCACTCAGGTTACTAGTTGCCAAAATTCCATATGGTATAGTATTGTTCATGTACAATGGTTCAATGTCTTTGGTCACAAGATCGCTAAAGTTGTCTATGTGGACAGTATTTAAAACAAGATTACACCTTTAACATGATTTGGTTCCAAGGTTTTACAAGCTGCATCATGTACCATTTGTGCAGAAGAAAGTAGTAAAGTAGGAAATCAAATGCTTCATAACGACTTGAGGAATAATAAAACTACTGCAAACTAGTAAGTGGGCAGCCCCATTTTTAGTGGTCCTGTAGCCTACAGGCACACAGTATTTATCTGTGGAGACTTCAAAGTCTCCATCTGTTCCCAGTTTCAAGTTGAGGCGTATTCACTCCCTTGAGATCTTACAAATGAAATTTACGCATGCACTGCTAGTAAAAGTAATACATTTGAAATTACATGTAACATCTGTACAAATACTTGTGCCCGCATGATGGAGAAGAGATTAATTTTAAAAGTGCTTTTCATGGAGTAGATTATAATATAAGGAACTTTATACATTCACATTTACAATAAGTAATTTAGCCATTTGTTTAGGACCCTGACAGCTTATGGCAATACAAAAACCTTTGAGCCAGTGTATTATTTTTAGGTCAGCTGTTCTGCAAGAGGAAACTAATTTACATCTCGTCTCATGCATTTCAATGTTTCTCTAGTTCATTCTCTGTTGAAATACTCATTTACAGGCTTGCTCAGAAAGACAGGAAACGGCTAAATACATTAAAGAGACATTACAGGCAGCTTCTAAATAGTGTGAGAAATCCTGCTCAAAGGTCAATCCTAACAAGGTCTGTATGATGTGGTGCTCCTTGAACAACTCCATAGTGAAGGCAGATCTCCCTAACATAATCTTGCAATGGGCAGTACATTGAAAGGTAGAACAAGCTATAAATCTTGGCGTAATGTTCGATCGTGTGCTATCATACAAGTACCATGTTGCGTAAATCATACATAAATACAAGCATGGTTTGTTGGCACTAAAAATTATGGCAGCAGCACACCTAGAAGAGAGACTGCTGGTTCTTCTATATCATCAGGTAGTCATGTCAATAATCAACTATGGGCTGGGAATACTCATGTTGTCACTGTCACAATGTGAAGGGCTAGATCCATTCAAAATGAAGGAATGGTTATAGTCTTAATCTGTACGATAGATACCCTCACTGTGACACTAAGGTACATGCTGGGACTTATGTTGATATGTGTTGGCCCAGGCAAAAGCCTATATGCAGGTAACTACAGACAAAAGACATTCCCTGCATGGGAACATAGCCAATATCAAGGGAACATGAAGGAAAAGAGGGATATCATGGATAGTATATGTGAAGGCAACTATTGAGCATATTCTTCTTCTTCTCTTCTTCTGTCCTTAGCCACAGACCGTCAAAGCAGTCAGTGGCCATTACGCCTAGTGGCGTCTTAGGGCAACAGCAGATAGGTTTTCTTTGCCATTGTTTCCCATCACGCCTAGTGGCGTCTTTAGGGCAACGGCAAATCAACCCATTTGCTGTTGTTTCCGTAATCGAAGTGACTGGCAAACGGGTGATCAGCCCGTTGTGATTGAGCATATTACCACAGTTTAAAAAAATGGGGGAATAAAGACGGGTAAGAACTTGACAAACTACCAGCTAATCATCGTGATCCTCGACAGGGAGTGATGAAATTAATCAACTGATAAAATGATAATTGTAAGGATGATGATGCTATAGTGTACACTGATGGATCTGTACTCAGTGATGAGAAATCAGTATGAGGCTTCTCCGTGAGAGTAAGAGGCGGAGTCGTCATTGAACAGACGGGGCTTACATGGCAACAACCTCCAGCACAAGAATGGAGATAGAAACAACTAGTGCAGCTCTAAGGTGGATATCTGAAACTCCATTAACCAGGCCAGTTATAGTGTCTGACTCTCAGTCCATGCTCTGGAAGGTTCAAAATGGATGGTTATGATATGAATGGATAACAAACAGAGATCTCAACCTTCCAGGAACAGGTATGCATCTATTGTCCTGGTGATGCAGAGAGGTACACAGCAACAAGACAGCTGACAGACTAGCCATGAGATCATCTATAGGGGGGATATGGATAAGGGTGAATACTAAAGAAATAAAGATTGCTTATTAGAGAATGACTTTGCAAGTGAGGAATCAACTGCTAGAATTTGGCATCAAATGTAAGACTAGCATGGATGGATGTATGAGAGGATGGATTAGGCATGTATACATCCACCATGCTATATAACAATTAGCATCCATACTTTTTGCCATTTGCTGAGGGAGACTAAGCACCTATGGGTTTTATTTCCCTGTTATTCCTGTTCATAGCAGGGAATTTCCTGACATCCACAGAACACGCCCTACTAGGTACCATTTTCTTTCAACCTTTGTACTTTGTACTTCTATCTTGTTTCTACCAAACATGTAATTTGGTTATAATATTAACGTAATCTGCATACACATTTAGAGCTGACTTCTTCTTCTTCTTCTTCTTCCGTCCTTAGCCACCGACCGTCAAAGCAGTCAGTGGCCATTACGCCTAGTGGCGTCTTAGGGCAACAGCAGATAGGTTTTCTTTGCCATTGTTTCCCATCACGCCTATTGGCGTCTTTAGGGCAATGGCAAATCAATTTAGAGCTGAGTTTTGCTGCAATTGTGCTTGTATTTTCAAGCATTTTGCTTCATATAACATTTAACATAACACAAAGGGTATTGTTATAAAATGTCCAGAGTTCAAACGTAACTACTTTTCATAATTGACAGAAGAGATACTTATTTTACTTTTTAAAATGCTTAGAAAAAAATATGTACAATGAAAATTTATACTGAAAACCTCCTTTCTATCATCTGAATCAAAAATAACTTAACAGATAAGATATATGTTTCATATTCAAACACATTTAAAGTTAGGCAATGAGAGTTCAGAGTTAAAAGAAAGTTTTTCCCTACCAAGCTGTCCATGGATTTAATGTGGCTACCATTATTTTAACAAAAAAGCAATGTCTACACCAAGATATCTGTTTCTGTAACACCTTCAAGTACAGTACGGTAATCAGGAGGTGGTGATGGCTCCCCTAAACTCAAATCTGAGCTGTATCCACTGGATGTGCTAGACATAAACCTTCCAGATCCAACCCCATTCCAAGATCTGATCAGTCGTGATTTGATCCCTTCTTCTAAAATTGTAGGACTAGCGGCACCAATGGCATCATCATTATCGAAGTCATGGATGCAGTTTTGAGGACAGCATAGTTCAAGAGGTGAAGAATTAGAATGCAACTGGTATTTGACAGAAGCATTTCCTAATGAGGCCAATGATGATGGCGGATGTGCAGTTTTAGATCCACCACCACCTGTCATAACAGCTCCTACACAATATACTCTAGTGTTACTTTGAAATCTAGGCAGTTCACTAACTTGTGGGAGTGGTTTTGATGAGCCTTGACCTGCTACAGGCCTGGAAGTTGGTAATACAGGTGTAATGTTTGAATTACTGACTACATCCATTCCACATATAAAACTACCTGATCCCCTCCGGCCTGAATGCCTGTAATCTTCAGGGAAAGAGCTGCTTGGTCCTTGACTGAGTCTATTTATGTGTGATGTTTTTAGGCCACCACTGTTTCTGTTACCAATGCCATCATTCGCAGTTGATGATGGCTTTAACTGCAGAAGTCGGGGTGTCTTAGAGTCTAGAACACTAAGTTTAGATGAGTTTATGGCACTATCGTCAGGACAATAATAGCCAGATGAGTCAATGGATGGTCTGCTGTCAATCCATTGTTGCTCCTGTGAAGTGATGGGTACTAAGTATTCATCATTGTCAATCTCACCAAAGGAGGGCGACCCTGTTATCTCACAAGTACTGCTGTGTCCACTATCACTGTCCTCTGCTTGATGAACATCAGCAGTCGTCTGTACCTGGCACAGATATAAGACGATTTGTTACAAACATAGCTGGCTGACACAGAAATAAGATAAGTTGCATCACAGCTGGCTGATAAAGATATAAGACAATTTTTTACTGACATAAATAGCTTAGAAGGATGGACTAACCCCGCACTTGTTTATTAAAATAAATATTTGATAAATGCATAACATTTTTTTACACACTGTTTACAAAAATTTGCTAAATAGCAGCTCGGGTTTGGCTCAGCTAGGAGACTAGACATACAATAAGTGCTATGATGGCCAGTGAAAACACTTTAAGCACATAGATTATAACTAACATCAAACATTTTCAGAACAAATACTGTTATCAAAAATATAAGATATTTTAACCAACTGAAAATTTAAAATACAAGAAGATGTTATGATTAAAGTATCAAAATGTTACCAATCATTAACATGCAGTTATTTAAACATTGCTTCCATACACCATAACTGAGTTGTATGGACAGAAGTTCAATTTTTCCCAATTTCTTCCCACAATCCCACTTTTACTTAATCTGAATTTTTACTAAACAAACAGAACTGACAGCAGAAATTATTAGCCTTTGTGTTCTCCTGCAACTTTCTGAGCAAGCAAAAACAATACCTGGTTATCAGGGGCAAATCCAGGAGCAATCATGTCTGGGATTGACAACTGCTTCCCCTCACCATTCAAAGGTTCAAGCTCAACACTGTCTGCCTTTTCATTCTTCCAGCACAGGTGGTTTTGATAGTGGTGCTCAGTTTCACTCACCTGACACAGACATTAAAGTATCACGATTACTCTCTTGCCATTTTCAAAGACCAAAAAAAATAATTTATAGCGCTGTTTCTCTCGTTCTTTCCAAAGATCAAAATAAGCTTTATTTCTCTCTTGCTATTTCCAAAGATCAAATTAAACTTACAGCTTTATTTCTCTCTTGCTATTTCCAAAGATCAAATTAAACTTACAGCTTTATTTCTCTCTTGCTATTTCCAAAGATCAAATTAAACTTACAGCTTTATTTCTCTCTTGCTATTTCCAAAGATCAAATTAAACTTACAGCTTTATTTCTCTCTTGCTATTTCCAAAGATCAAATTAAACTTACAGCTTTATTTCTCTCTTGCTATTTCCAAAGATCAAATTAAACTTAGAGCTTTATTTCTCTCTTGCTATTTCCAAAGATCAAATTAAACTTAGAGCTTTATTTCTCTCTTGCTATTTCCAAAGATCAAAATAAACTTACAGCTTTATTTCTCTCTTGCTATTTCCAAAGATCAAATTAAACTTAGAGCTTTATTTCTCTCTTGCTATTTCCAAAGATCAAATTAAACTTAGAGCTTTATTTCTCTCTTGCTATTTCCAAAGATCAAAATAAACTTACAGCTTTATTTCTCTCTTGCTATTTCCAAAGATCAAATTAAACTTACAGCTTTATTTCTCTCTTGCTATTTCCAAAGATCAAATTAAACTTAGAGCTTTATTTCTCTCTTGCTATTTCCAAAGATCAAAATAAACTTACAGCTTTATTTCTCTCTTGCTATTTCCAAAGATCAAATTAAACTTACAGCTTTATTTCTCTCTTGCTATTTCCAAAGATCAAATTAAACTTACAACTTTATTTCTCTCTTGCTATTTCCAAAGACCAAGATAAAACTTATAGCTTTGATTATCTCGTTATTTCTAACGACAAAAAAAAAATTTTTTTTTAAATGTATAGCTTTGCTTATCTCTTGTTGTTTCCGAAGACTAAGATAAACATTTAGCTTTATTTTGCTATTTTTAAAGACGAAGATACACGCTTATAGCTCACACTAAGAAACAGCCAGAATACCAGAGAAGTAACGTTAGGAACAAGCATAGAAGACTGAAGAACTGGATACATTCGTTTTAAAAAGATTCTGCTACATATCCATACAAATGAAGTCGAGAACAAAAAACGAATGAGATGGACATGAAACTTGTTGGAGAGCTAAACCTAATAATTTAATTTCAGAAAGTAGATAGAGAGAGACAAGAAAAGAATTACTATTGAACACCAGCCATTATGAACTAAAATAACAAATCAAAACAGGCTGATCTCACTGTGGGGGAAAAAATGAGGCACTACTTAAAACAAGTGAAAGATACATGGCCCATAGGTTGACAATGAAGAGATGGAACTGATGAACTAAACAAAAATTGTGTTTGAAGAAAAGAAAATTAGAGTCTTGAAAACAAAATCATTAAACGGTTGCGTACCTGATCACAAGTCTGCATAAAATTCGGTCACACATATATTCATTAGTAATTAATTCTATCATGATTTTTGTCATGAATCGTTTGAATATTCACATCAAATTAATATCAAAGTCTGTATCATTTTATCGTAAATCTTCGTGGACAGCTTTGTTTCTGAAGCCAGATTTTTTTTTGGTTTTCAGATGTCGCCCTAATCGTATTTGAAAATAGCCCCAAGTTGCTCAACATAGTCAGAATACGCCCAAATTGTGATAAAAAAATTGCCGAAAGTCGCTCAACAAAGTCAGAATACGCCCAAATTGTGATTAAAAAATTGCCCAAAGTCGCTCAATAAAGAATACGCCCAAATTGTGATTAAAAAGTTGCACAAAGAAACATCAGATTTTAAGAATATTTTGGCTTTCTGGTGTTTGGATAAAAGAATACAGACGTGTAATGTAAGGGTGGATAAGGGTTAGCGGTGTCCATGAGTCATTCATGCAGCATATGCATATTTTCAATGTGTCATCCGTACCTTACACTTGACTGTTCCAGACACATGCGTCATAGTCACTCATTCATACATTATCCTTTAGCTCCCTATGGAGCACAGATGTCCAAGAAAGTCATACCAAGCCTTTCTGCCCTGTGCCATCCAATCAAGATTTTTCCATGTCTTCTTTATTCCGTTTATGCAGGGATGTGGAGTCGGCCAAAAGTTTTTCCAACTCTGACTACAGTTTTTTTTATTAAGTGGTATGCCATAAAATGATGCACTTATATGGAGTTATATGTATAAGTATGGTATGTGTGTGAATAAACGAATACGTGGCTGTCGTAGACTACATTTTAAACTATTAATTCATTCATACAATAATACAAAATAACAAATCATCCATACCTGCACACAAATGACTGCTTTGCCAAACACCATGAGGCAAAACAGTTTCATTTTAACTATGATGGGAAAATTGATAGTGTGTATAGTTTATTTTCATTTCTCGTGTGCTTTTTCTAAATGTGCCAACATATTTTCAATTTGTGATAAAAACATTTTTTATGATTAGAAGCAACAGAAATTTTCCTACATTATGTAAAAATGGATGTACTTTAACATGAAAATGGTTTTAGGAGTTCTACTACTTTAAAATGTTATTTCAAATTTTTAAAGTGCCCCCGTCCCTCCTATCCCATCCCCTCTCCCTTGCATGGATCACATGTGGATCTGCCTTGGGACCAAAGATGCAGCAAACGAGATGAATGCAGTCAGCGACCCATAGCTTGACTGCTTGTGTCAGGGTCAGCGAACTAGAGCTGACCAAGACCCTACTCCACCTCCAAGTGGTGGTCCTGGAAACAGGCTGCATCACTGCAATCTGGCCGAGAGAGTAGGGGTTGAAGAGGGTAGGCAAACCAGGTCCCAAAAAATGCCATGCTGACAACGGATGTGTCGGGCCCAAAGGTGCAAATATCACAGCTTTGCTGTAAATGGTGACACAACGTAACCAACGTCCTTTTCAGGATGAAAGCAGAAGAAGAAGAAGAAGAAAGAATCTGCCTTGACTTAAGTCTCGTAAAATTTGGAGTCGGGATATTTTTTACCGACTCCACTAAAAAATTACCAACTCCATGACTACGACTAAACAGCCCTGCTTTTATGTGTCGGGGATTGCTTTATGGTGTGTAATCATCTTGGCTGGTTCAGTATTGGTGAGGTGGTTGCACCATTCAGCATTCTCAACTAGAGACACACTAAGATACGTCATTTGCATATGATGATGCGAAATGTAGTAACTAGAGGAGTCTGCATCATACCTTCAGGCTAGGAGGTTGTATTTTAGATATGTGGTCATTACCACTTATAAGTGTATTTCAGAGTGTGGCTGTTGTGGCTTATACATATGGATAAAGTATGCATCAATGCTGTGGAGCAAAGAATATAAGTATATTTTCAGACATGTGTGTCTTGAGAATTAGACCTTCATAAGAGAGATAATATTCAATAACATTCGATTTGTGTGTCGGCATAGATGGCCAATAATTAAAACTTAATAGTAAATGGCATGTCAAGCCAAAATGGAAATAATGAATAGATTTAAATATAATATGCTGTAAAAGTTATAATCATAATAATGCAGACAAAGGGAAATGTGCAGTTTTGCACTGAATTATAAATTAAATTATGTGTTAAATACGAACTATATCATTAATAAAACATGCGTATGTTAGCAGGAAATTTAAGGCTAAGAGGCCATGAACAGAACACTGTAATTATGGAACCCTATTCATGCGTGATATTGAATTAGTCGAGGTTGAATTGAATCAAAGTGACTATGTAAACAAAATGTTTTGTTGAATATTGTTAGGCTGTGTATGTAATAAATATGATCAGTTGTCTTCGCTAGAGTTGTGGTGAATTATTTGAATTTCTTTACATGGATGTTCGAAGTTTGAGGAACGCTTGACCTTAGTGGCTTTCAATGGATAAAAAACATTATACACTGAATCACCTTCTAGACAATTGGCTTAATAATGAAAGAAACTTGATAAAATAGTAAAACATTAATAATTAGAATATTTAAAAAAAAATAATAAGAACCCGAAATGTTGGGAACATTCAATCTTTAATCAACACCCATGAGTAACTCACTTCCCAGTACAGCACAATCACCAAATTAAGACTGTATGAGAGCTGTGTACTTACAGAGAAGGAAATGTCAAAACTGTCCTCCTTCCACACAATCTGCCTAAGGAAAATTCTCCGAATCTTTTGGCCGAATACCATCAGCAACCAAGAACTACTTATTCGGAGTAACCAGGAGGACATGCACACAATCTTAGATGGCAGACGCTGGAGTTGGGTTGGCCACGTCCTCAGAATGGACCCTGATACCATCACAAGAACAGCTACTATGGACCCCCGAGGGAAAGCAAAAGAGAGGCCGACCAAAAACAACTTGGTGGAGAACTGTGGAAGCCGAGATGCCAAAGAATGAACCAGAGTTGGAGCACTGTACGAAGGATGGCCGCCGACCTAGTAAAGTAAAATCAATTTGCTGCCCTACAAGACACCACCTGGCGTGATGGCCACTGACTACCTTAACAGTTGGCGGTTATGGATGAAAGAAGAAACAGATGAGTAACTCAATATTTAGTACTCAGACCAGATCAAATTCTCAACATATGTCTACCTCCAATTCCCTGTTCCATGAGTTTTTAATTCTCCCTCTATCTCTCTTACCCGGGAGATTTCACAAAAAGGACTGTCTCGTAATTCTATCTACAAGCTTTTCTCTATGTGGGTCCTATCCATTACCAGTGACTTCTTTTCATCTCCTGCTCCACTAGCACTTGTTGTCAGTTCTACTAGCACTTGTTGTCAGTTCCACATTTCAATCCTTTTATTCTATGCAAGCACGCATTTTTGAAAGTCTAACTTCTTAGCTTTTTTTTTCCCTTCTTTCTCCATGATTGAGAGCCATACAATAGGACTGACTTGACATTGGAGTTGACGATTGTGAATTTTCTGTCTGACTTGTTTTTATTTTATTTTAATTTTCATATATTTCCCAATGCAATGAAGGGTAGGGCGAGGGGGGTAGAGGCACAGATAAAAATATCTGGAATACTCCCCACCCAAAAAAAATATTATCTATGTCAATGATAACAGGTGATGTTAAGAGTGTCTTGAGAAAAGGTACGAAAAAATATCGAAACGAATTTTTGTTGTTTCTTACCTTTGTAGTCACATTTTCCTTAGCTTTTGGTGAAATATTAAAATAGGGAGATCCTACTGATGATGGTGACATCTTGAGGTATCCATCAGTGCCAGCAGCAACTTTTGGCACCACGTTTTCACCTTCTCCTGCCATCTTGACGTAGGGTGAATCAGACAAATCCAGGTAGTACTAGTAATATAGGACAAATAATAAATTTACATGTGATACATTTGAGATATGTGTATGAGCAATTGTGCGCACATGAAAAAATTGTGTGCGCGCATGTATTTTTTTTTACAAATCCTAAGATCAGAGTGTATGTACAGCTCATAGCAACAAACAAACACTGGAACAACAAGTTAGGAACAGATGTGTAAGGCGGATAGAACATACACAGAACCATTTGCAAGCATTAAGAGGCAAGTCACTGTTCTGCACCTACAGAGTAGATGAAAAGAGGAAGACACAAAAACACAGGGAGGTGAGATCAAGAAGCAGAAATAAAAATGTTTTTAAATCATTGAGGGAACTAGGGAAGATGCCTTTGGGTGGAATGGCTAGAAGAAAACTGGTTAAAGGTCAATACTCAAATAAAGATGACAGGAAAAGAATATTAAAATAAAAGTGTGTGTATGTTAGTTATTAAAATAAAATTGTGTATATGTTAGTTATAAAAAATAAATTTGTGTATATGTTAGATATTAAAATAAAATTGTGTATATGTTAGTTATTAAAATAAAATTGTGTATGTATGTTAATGTTAATCAGAATCGACGTCACTGCACTCTGGGCAAACCCATAGCTGCTCAGTCTCCCTCAGCAAATGTTGAAGGGTATGAATGCTAATTGTTCCTGTTGCGCACTGGTTGTATACATGGAGTATGCACCCTCTCATATGTCCATTCCTGCTGGTCTTACGTTTGATGCCAAATTCCAGCAGTCTTGGCCTTGATAATTCATCGATTGCAGTGTCATTCTCTAATAGATGAACATAAATTACCCTCAGTATTTCTTCCTTATCCATGGCCAATGCACCTTTTATGGATGCTCTTGAAGCTAGTCTGTCAGCTCTTTCATTGCCACGTACCCCAGCATAACCAGGACAGTAGATCCATATCAGTTCTTAAAGGTTCGATGCTTCTATGGAGGTTTTTCATTCATGTCGAAGCCAACCATTTTGGACCTTTCGAAGCATGGATTGTGAGTCTGATACAATAACTGCCTTTGTTAATAAAGTCTCAGACAGCCATCTTAAGGCAGCAGTAACTGCCTCTACCTCCATTCTCATGCTGGAGGTTGTTATCATGTAAGCCCCGCTATGTTCAGCGACGGTTCTGCCCTTTACTCTAGCAGAGAAGCCCCCACCCTGATTTATTACCACAGATTACAGACCCATCAGTGTACACAATGGCAACATCATTCCCAGCATTATCATTTATAAGCTGATCCATTTCCAGCTCTGCTTTCCCATTGGCCCAAGTTCTTCATTCTCTACCAAGGCTGATGATGATTTGCTGGTAGTTCATCCAGCTCTCATCTGACTTACTCCACTCTTCTCCCTTGAATATACTTTCAACTGGGGTCACCTGTCTAAGTTTCCTCTGCCTGCGCCATTGTGATGGAGTTACTGTGATTTAGTCTTCAATAGGCCCCATTTCGTTTTCTCGTCGTAACTATTGCCATTTTTGTCTTCCCTCTATTAAAGATTGGGAAGTACTCTTTTTCTCTCTGAATAATAGGGGTGTTTAGATTTTTTCTGTAGGTAAAGTAATTGCGGGTTTTTTTCTATAGGGATTAATGTAGGTTAGTACTGAATGGCACCAGTCGGCCTTTTTCTAAATAATCGCGATCTTGGAACTCCATCTTTTGCGTTGTTAAATTTATCGCGGTCATTTTCCGTGGGTAAGGGGAGATGACCCCTACCCAGGTAACGTCCAACGTAAGTTGGAGCGAATCACATTCGGTTCTGCTCACGCTAGCGGACGACGTTAGGTAACGTTACGCAGCCGGAAATACGCGCGCATTTAAAGGAAGCAAGAATACACTGGTTCTAAATTTAGAGATGAGCGCATGGAAAATTTTAGAGTATCTTTAATTCTATTGGTTGTAGTGAGACGCCTTGCCTCAAGTAGGTCGGGGGTCAGAGCGGGAAAATCTAAGATAAAGTAGCGCTTTTCGATTTAGCGGTCTCTTCCTGCAGAAATCCTGGGCCGTGTATCCAAGCATATTGTCGGCTTCTAACGCTGAACGCAGTATTGGTATGTCAGTAATTTAAAGTAGCGTGGTAATTAAATTTAGTTCTCTAATAGAGCCTTAGTCCGTTCTAATTTAATTTATTTTTGAACTTTATAACTTGTAACGCCATCATTTATTTCTACAGTGATAGCAGTGTCTATGAGTGATAAAGAGATATTACGTAGGTGTGCTCCGTAGATTTAATAGAAAGTCTGAAGAAATACACGCATCCTAGATTTATATTAATTTACAGAATATTCTGAAGCGCGTGTATTTTATTTCATTGAGAGATTAATTCTGATAAGTCTCCTAATAAAATACGGGAACGGATTTTTTCGGGGAATTTAATCACGTGGTTTACCGGGATTTATTTGGACAGGAATTCTGGCGGGATAGAGTAGATAAAAAAAAATATTTTTCTATCTGTGAAAGTAAATATAATTACAGGGAAACCACGTGGGGTAGAGGTGAAAGGAAATTTATGTGCCTTAAGTGGCTGTGTAATTAAATATTATGCAGAGTAGTATTTGATTTTTGTGTTATGAGATTTAATGAGTTCTAGGAAATATAGTCTATAGAGATAGATATATTTCTGTGTATAGAGATGTAATATATAAATGTAATGGTGAATTTTAAACATTGATGTGCATTGATGTGCAGTTAATTGTTGTGCATTTTATCATAAGGGGGAAACGATAAGGTCCTGTGACCGCTTACAGAGTTAAAGTAGGCCTAAGTACGGGAGGTTTTCCTACCTGTTTTTAATGTTTTAAGGCCTGAGCAAGCTGTGTATAATTAGTATTGATCAGTGAGTCGGGTTTACTAGACAAGCAGGGGGTTGTTGGGAATAGCTGACCCAGGGTCAGGAAATATTTATGTATCATCGTGCACAAGATGAAAGGGGGAGAGGGGAAATGGTGGAGCAGTCTGCGTTTCGGGTGTTTACATGTTTGTGCTAGATTTGAGTGTGACTGAAGCATCCACTGTTTACGTTTTATATGAAAATTTATTATATGAAAGTATTTTGGTATTGTAGTACAGAGTGGCATGTCTTTTGTGTCCACAGCAGTGGTCACGGCCCGAAGAGCGGGGGTTGCCAATAAATCTTGTTCCTGACAGCTGGCAAAGGTAGCCAGTCTTCTCAAGAGAGAAAAGTCGAGGAAACGCCAGAGGTGTAAGAGCTTGTACCGTGGAGGGGTATCGGCTCTGAGTATTGTGGCCCCAGAGAGAGGGAGCGAGGAAGAGCAGGTCGAGACAGCGACGCAGTCTTCAGTGAAAAGGGTTTTCTTAAGACCCGGAGCTCTAAGCTCATACACACCCATCGAACCCAAGCAAGCGGGTTGGTGTGTCTTTTTTTTTAGCCTCGGTCAAAATAATACCGAAGGGCCTAAACCCAAATGAGGGGTAACATAGCAAGGGAGAATCAGCTTTCTTTTCGCCAAATAGAGAAGCCTCTACAGTCTACGGCAAGTGCCTAGTCATCAGAAGTACGAGTCAGAACCAGGAAGAAAGGGATATCATTTCCCGGTTGCTGAAATGAAACGAGAGCAGCAAGGCAGGAGAAGTGGAGAGATGGTGAAAAATAGATCAGGGACCTGCAGAGTCTCATATTATTCTTAGAGGGTAGCCTCTGAGCCTTAGAGTTAGAAAAAGTCTATTAATTAGCAGTGCAGAGTGTGACTTAGTGACGGATATCGCTGACAGAGTTAGCTACTGTGCAGATAGTCTTCGGCAGTACCAGCAGAACCTTGACATTAGAAATAGTAAATTATAGAGCATGGCTATAGTTGACGCCCCACCAAATTAGACTGTAGTTAAGATCACTTATCATTTTTTAAATTTTGTCCCCAGCAGGGTGTATGAAGGAGTGAAAGTGGTTGGAGTTTTAATTTGGTGTGCTTATAATCAAATTGATTTTCTGTTTTTCCAGGTCGGTGCAACCTTGCACGATATATGATTTTCTTTGTTTGTTACTATGTTATGAAAATTCTGTTGATTTGTATAATAAACTTATTTAATGTTCACTGGATCAGCTTCTTCACTGTATAGTCCTTAACTGTTGTCTGTACAGTGGTGTCTGTAGTGTTAGTTTAACCTTATCTCCTTTAGTCTGTTAAAGGTAGCCAGAGGTGGTGAGTTTATAGCATTTCTTGACGTCACGATTTGGCGAGGAAGATTTAATTTCGGTTATCCTCCTCGGGCCAATAGACTCACCTTACTACATTCACTGTCATTTCTCATAATAAATCTATTATCTTAGTCTTTTCTCACACTAGGGTTTTGTCCTACACTTGGGCATAACTCTAACTTAAATCCAACTCGTGACAGCCATCCATGACATCCCCCTCTTTATTCTCGCTCCTTTGATGTCAGCTATGTTCCCATGCAGTGCATGCCTTTTGTCTGTGGTTACACGCATATACGCTTTTATCTGGGCCATCGTATATCTGGATCTAACTGACAGCAATCCAAGCATGTACCGCATCATCATAATAGGGGTATCTCGCATGCAGCACAAGACTATACGCATCCCTTCATTTTGAATGCATTCCAGTCATTCACATTGTGATATTGACAGAGTGAGTATTCCCAGGCCATACTCGATTACAGACAAGGCCAGCTGATGATACAGGAGAAACAGTAGTCACTGCTCCAGGTGCCATTGTTTTTAGGGCTGCCAGACCTCTCTTGCACTTCTGTATGACATGATCAACATGGTGCTTATATGATAGCCCAAGTTATTTCAATTTGTTCTGCCTTTCAATTTTCTGTCCACTGAGAGTAATGTCTGGAAGATCTGCTTTCAATATGGAGTTATTCAAGGAGCACCAAAGCACACAGGCTTTTTTAGGATTGACCTTGAAGCTGGTTTCGTCGCACCATTTAGAAACTGCTTGAAGTGTCTCATGTATGCTTATAACCATTTCATTTCTATCTGAACAGTCATGTAAATGAGCAAGTCATCTGCAAAAGTTAATGTTCATCCCAAACCTGTTGGTTGGATTGCAGCTATTTTTGCTGTATAGATGTTAAACAGTACCAGTGAACCCTGGAGTAATCCTGGGCAAATGTGCACTGGTTCTGATGTCCGTGTTCTCAAGCGAAATGTAACTGCTCTCTCAGTTAAGGCAGCTGCTATCCCCCTTGTTAGCCATGGGTTTACACCACATTCCTTTACACAGTCCATCGAGGTTACAAAGTCAAGACTGTTGTAAGCATCCTCTAGGTCAATTGCCACAGCCACCGTTTCTTGTTTATCCTGGAAACCCTCATATACATTGTACACAAATGTTCCAGCATTACCCTGTGTCACTTTTATTGGTCTGTAACTGCCCAGGGTATCAGGGAGGATGTGTGCATTTTCAAGGCGGATCATTAATTGTCTCGCCACTATCTTCTCAAGTAATTTGCCGTAGACATTCTGCAATGTGATGATTCGATAGCTGCTAAGCAGTGTGGGGTCTTTACCAGGTTTAGGAAGTGGCTGTAGATAGATATGTAGCCAGTCTTCTGGCACCTCAGCATTCTGTATACTGTTGTTGAAATCCATCACTACATTCGTAATACCTCTGTCATCAAGCTGCTTGATGTGTTGATACTGTACACCATCCGGACCCAGAGCAGTGCTTCTACTTGCTTTTAAAGTATACATAACGTCCTCATCAGATATGAGGTCGAAATATATCTCGCCTCTGATGTCATTTTCCAGTACACGATTCTTAATCTCTTGACAAGCCGCTTTATCACCTTTATTCATCTGAGTGATATAATAATAATAATAATAAATTCTTTAAGCACCAAACACGGCGCATAAGGCAGAAACCAGTGCTCTCCAGGTTGTTCGTTGTGACGCCACTCCTCTTAGCTCTTGCACATTATTTAGGCCCAACGTTCTTCCTTCTCTTATTATTGTTCTTCTGAGTGTTTCTTTTGGTCTTCCTTTTTTCCGCTTACCCTCAGGAACCCAAGTGAGCGCCTGTAGTGGTATTCTGTTGTTTTGCATTCGTAGGACATGACCGATATATGACCATCGTCTTTTCCTTATTTAGTCGGAGACATATTTCTGCCTAGAGTCTTCTCTTATTTGTCGATTAGTCTTGAATTCTTTCCAACTGATGTTCATGAGTTTTCTAAGACATTTGTTCTCGAATGTATTCAGCTTGTTCTCCAATGATTTTGTTATTTTCCAACTCTCACAGCCGTATGTTAACACTGAGATAACATTTGAATTAAACAGACGAAGCTAGGTATGTATATTCAATGATCGTAATTTCTAAATGTTAGATAATCTATTGAAGGCGCTAGCTGCCAAAGCAATTCTAGTATGGATTTCTCTTGTTGTGTCACCATCCTGAGTGATATGCCGACTGAATAATGCACATCCTTTCTCTTCTTCGGTCATCAGGCTTATTCCCGCGGAGCTCAATATAAGAACTATGATAGGAAACTCTTTACACAGCGATACAACAGGAGGCAATCTGATCATCAGAAGTGGTCCCCCATCCCACAAGTGTTTCGGCCCAGTATACTCTTTTTAGGTATGGGTTGGCTTATATTGTTTCTATTCATTCGCCGATGACCAGAATTTCTGTAAGGTCTTTTCCGCGCCCACCTGTGTCACAAAGGCCTCCCTTACTAGCTCCTTGGCGTCTCTTGCGACGCTCTTGAACCTATTGGTGGCTTTCTGTTTTTTCTCCTGTACGTTAGCTATTAAAATAAAAGTGATGTGAATGTTAGTTATTAAAATACAATTATGTATATGTCACTTATTAAAATAAAGTGATGTGAATGTTAGTTATTAAAATACAATTATGTATATGTCAGTTATTAAAATAAAGTGATGTGAATGTTAGTTATTAAAATAAAATTGTGTGAATGTTAGTTATTAAAATAAAATTATGTATATGTCACTTACTAAAATAAAGTGATGTGAATGTTAGTTATTAAAATACAATTATGTATACGTCACTTATTAAAATAAAGTGATGTGAATGTTAGTTATTAAAATACAATTATGTATATGTCAGTTATTAAAATAAAGTGACGTGAATGTTAGTTATTAAAATAAAATTGTGTGAGTGTTAGTTATTAAAATACAATTATGTATATGTCACTTATTAAAATAAAGTGACGTGAATGTTAGCTATTAAAATACAATTATGTATATGTCAGTTATTAAAATAAAGTGATGTGAATGTTAGTTATTAAAATAAAATTGTGTGAATGTTAGGTATTAAAATAAAATTATGTATATGTCACTTATTAAAATAAAGTGATGTGAATGTTAGTTATTAAAATAAAGTGATGTAAATGTTAGTTATTAAAATAAAGTGATGTGAATGTTAGTTATTAAAATAAAGTGATGTGAATGTTAGTTATTAAAATACAATTATGTATATGTCAGTTATTAAAATAAAGTGATGTGAATGTTAGTTATTAAAATAAAATTGTGTGAATGTTAGTTATTAAAATAAAGTGATGTGAATGTGAGTAATTAAAATAAAATTATGTATATGTCAGTTATTAAAATACAATGATGTGAATGTTAGTTATTAAAATAAAGTGATGTGAATGTTAGTTATTAAAATAAAGTGATGTGAATGTCAGTTATTAAAATAAAATTGTGTGAATGTTAGTTATTAAGATAAAATAATGTGAATGTTAGCTATTAAAATAAAATTGTGTGTACGTTAATTATTAAAATTAAATGATGTGTAAGTTAGTTATTAAAATAAAGTGATGTGAATGTGAGTAATTAAAATAAAATTATGTATATGTCAGTTATTAAAATACAATGATGTGAATGTTAGTTATTAAAATAAAGTGATGTGAATGTCAGTTATTAAAATAAAATTGTGTGAATGTCAGTTATTAAAATAAAATTGTGTGAATGTTAGTTATTAAAATAAAATGATGTGAATGTTAGCTATTAAAATAAAATTGTGTGTACGTTAATTATTAAAATTAAATGATGTGTATGTTAGTTTTTCAGAGGCATATCAGCATTTGACTAGACCCCTTGGTGATGCATGTTTTTTCATAATAAACCACCCATGAAAACATCAGAACTGGACAGGAAACAAAAAATAAATTAATCAAAATTGAATAAAACACTAAATGAGTTATTAAAAATGTCTTATTCAAGTATGATCAAGCATTCTTTCTCCAAGAATGGATGTAATGAAAATGCAAGAAAGTATGTGTAAAAATAATGGTGTAATTAAGAGCAACCGGTTCAGATTATCACTTTAAGTGCTAGCAACAATTGTGCAAAGAAACTGAGATGATAAAATTATTTAGGATATACAGGAATAAGTTACATCATGCGTAAGTTTATATCAGTGTATGTTTGTAGATAGAATACTTTGATTTGCTCGAGATTGTATATGTGAACATAAAACATTTTGATTTGCCAGAGGTTGTATATGTGAAGATAAACATTTTGATTTGCCGGATGTTGCATAAGTGAAGATAAAGTTTTCTGATTTGCTTGTAGGTGTAAGTGTGCAGACAATACATTCTGATTTACCGGAGCTTTTGTACGAATGTACATAAAATATTTGGGTTAGCTTTTGTATGTATGTACATAAAATATTTGGATTAGCTTTTGTATGTATGTACATAAAATATTTGGATTAGCTTTTGTATGTATGTACATAAAATATTTGGATTAGCTTTTGTATGAATGTACATAAAATATTTGGATTAGCTTTTGTATGTATGTACGGTGAGGAATGCAGTAAGCGACCCATAGCTTGACTGCTTGCATCAGGGTCAGCCACCCAGAGCTGACCAAGACCCTACTCCACCTCCATGTGGTGGTCCTGGAAACAGGCTGCATCACTGCAGTCTGGCTGAGTAGGGATCAAAGAGGGAAGGCAAACCCGGTCCCAAAAAATGGTGTGCGGAAGTCGGATGTGTCGGCCGAATAGCGCAAATACCGCAGCTTCGCTGTAAATGGACACAACGCAACTAACGTCCTTTTCAGGACGAACAAGGAAGAAGAAGAAGTATGTATGTACATAAAATATTTGGATTAGCTTTTGTATGTATGTACATAAAATATTTGGAGTAGCTTCTGTATGTATGTACATAAAATATTTGGATTAGCTTTTGTTTGTATGTACATAAAATATTTGGGTTAGCTTTTCTAGTATGTTCATAAAATATTTGGATTAGCTTTTGTATATATGTACATAAAATATTTGGATTAGCTTAAGGCTGTACAATTGATAATGTAGGAGAGCTGAGAAACTGAAGTAGGATACATCTGCTTTCATGCCTTGACACATATTTAATATTGTTAACAATATCTGGACTGTACCCATATACGCATTCCAGCTTACCTGCTTCACATTAGCCTCTAGAGAGTCTCCAATAGTTGCAACAAGCTCAGAGAAACTTGGTCTTTCATCTGCGTCTACCTTCCACGTTTGCAACATAACTTTGTATCTTGATGATAGAAACAAAGTAATCTTTTATAATTGTATATTTTAGTACTAAAGGAAGACAAGGTTGAGTGAGAGAGAAAGTGTCTGCAGAAGTGGGCAAGCTAAAAAAAACTTTGCTATTATCTGCTTAATGTGGAGGTCATAATTAAGAGATATGATGAACATTTCAGTGACTGAGTCAACAGCATAGACTGTTGATTCCCCTCTGCTTGTCTGCTGTTTGCTAGTAGACATCAAAAAGGTATCAACTGTGTTGGTAGTTTTATATTTTAAAATATAAATCAGCATTATGAAGATTCGCCGTAATCATTTCACTTTCATATCTATCCAATAAGTAACTAGTTAAAGGTAAAGGCAGTCTCATAGCAGATAATGCTGTAAGGGAGTAGTGTTACAGACTTACTAAACTAGCTCCAGCGTTAAGGGGTGGGTCTCAACACAACACAGCTCATCACACAATAATGACAAAAGTTATCAATACAACACACATATAATCACACAATGATGACAAAGGTTATCAATACAACACACATATCATCACACAATAGTGACAACAGTTATCAATACAACACATATCATCACACAATGCTGACAAAAGTTATCAACACAACACACAGCTAATCTCTTATGAAAACATCGACATCACACAACAGAAATGAAATTCAATGGAATCTGACTAAACAGCTTGATGATCTGGATTTTGCAGATGACTTGGCTCTTCTGTCCCATAACCATAATCAGGTGCAAGACAAAATAAAAATACTTGATGAGAGGTCACAACAAGTGGGTCAGAAAATACACAGAGATAAGACAAAGATTATGAGAATAAATGCAAGAAATGATAACAAGGTTGACCTTGAAGAAACACCACTAAAAGATGTAGAATCGTATACATATATTGGCAGCAATATAGACAAAGTTGGAGGGACAGACAGTGATATCAAAATAAGAATACAAAAAGCAAGAGGATCTTTAACTGCATTGGGAAATATATGGAGAGCAAGAGAAATCAAGTCCAACACGAAAATAAGAATCTTCAACTCAAATGTCAAGTCAGTCCTATTGTATGGCTCTGAAACAGGGAGAGCAACAAAAACAACAAGTAAAAAGCTACAGACTTTTATAAACGGGTGCTTGCATAGAATAGAAGGATTGAAATGGTATGACAAAGTCACAAATGTGGAATTGATGACAAGAGCCAGACAAGTGCCAGTGGAACAAGAGTTGAGAAAAAGATGCTGGCGATGGATAGGACACACAATGAGGAAACCTGTTGATAGCATTACAAGGCAGTCCTTGTTCTGGAATCCCCAGGGAAAGAGAGGCAGAGGTAGACCAAAAAACACATGGAGAAGAGAACTGGAAACAGAGGTGAAAATGATGAGGAAAACAAGGAAAGAACTTGAGCGGATGGCACGTGACAGGGGGACTTGGCATGTGTTTGTTGAAGGCCTATGCTCCTTGGGGAGCTAAAGGGTATTGACTGACACATCTCATCACACAATGATGACAAAATTTATGAACACAACACTCACAGCTAATCACATAATGATGACAAAAGTTATCAACACAACACTAACAACTCATCACACAATGATGACAAAAGTAATCAACACAAGATTTGAACTTCATTATATAAAGATGACAAATTTAATACAACACTAACAGATAATCACACAATGATGACAAAAGTAACAACACTAACAGCTAATCACACAATGATGACAAAAGTAATCAACACAACATAACACAGTTCATCATACAATGTTAGAAAAAGCTATCAACATAACACAGTTAATCCCACAATGATGACAAAAGTTATCAGCACAACACACCTCATAAAATAATGATGATAAAAGTTATCAACACAACACAGTTCATCACACAAAGTTATCAACTAAACACTCACAGCTCATCACTAGAATACTGTGGTTTCTCCATACGGTATCCAGATTTCAAGAGCCCAATAAACTTTTCATTGATCTCAACACCTGGATATGGATTTCCACCTGTACATTAAAATAAGAAGAGATTAATAAGTATAAACATGCGGAGATGTTAGCATCACACAACTGAAATAGACAGACAACAGTTCTTTAAAAGTCTGTGCTACACAAATTTGTTCTGACATTACTTAATTTATTGTTGTTCTTGTTGTTTAACTAGGGCTGCTGAGCTTTTCGCTCATTTGCAGCCAATACCAAGTTTTGAGTCCTTAGTACGAGGGCTATTCCAAAATCAACCTCCGATTGGCTGGTAAAAATTTAAAAAAATTGACAATAACATCTAAATACATACAAAAGTTATATACATCACTGCTTTAGTTTTCCACATAGTCACCACCCAAATTCAGGCACTTGTCGTACCATGGCACGAGTTTTTGTAACCCCTGGTCAAGGAACGGTGCCGCCAGGGTACTTAGCCAGTTGTTGACTCCATCCATGAGCTCCTCGGCGGTGTCAAAGCGTCGGGTAGCCAGCCAGACCTTCATCTTGCCGAAGAGATGATAATCGCTTGGTGCCATGTCTGGGCTGTAAGGGGGGGTGGTTGAAAATTTCCCACTTAAACTGCTTGTGCGAGCAGCAGTGTGGGGCCGCGCGTTGTCGTGCAGGATAATGATGCCACTGGTGAGCATTCCGCGCCTTTTGTTTTGGATCGGCCGACGAAGCTTCTTCAGTGTTCCACAATAAACAAATGATGTTATTGTGGTCCCTGGTGTCATGATTTCCGTCAATAAAAGTCGATATAGGAGGGTTTTTTGTTTTTTTTAACATTGAATGTTTTCCTACCCTATATATTAATACGAACATCTGTATTCTCCATAAAAATATACTGACACATGGTGTGATATATTAAATACACACCATAGAGCAGATTGGACTTAACAGTACATACATATGCACATAGATACCTACAAATGTACAGACATACATACGTTTATGCATACATCATCTCATATATACACACACATATACATAACAATAAATACTTACATACACACACACACATGCCTGAACACATATTTACATATATACAGACTTACACATATACAGACATATATATACACACACACACACACACAGTAATGCAGAAATTTTTCATGGCTTCTGTAAAAAAAACAGTACACCTGTATTTAGTTTGACCAGGTGTTTACATCAGACCTAGAAAACTTTTGAAACAAAAAAAAAAAACAAAAAAAACTCAAAATCTTCAATATCTAGTTTAGTCACTGATGCTTTTTTTACAGCAATTAACAAACAAAATACACATATCTACATCAAACATTGCATATAACAACATCTCAAAAACTCACCAAGAGAGAAGAGTTCCCATAAAAGCACACCATAGGACCACCTGCGATAAAATTAAAATACAGAATAAAAATAAAAATCTGCAACGTAACAATGAAGTCTTCCATATTATCATCAAAGAATCATGCCAGCATAATAGGGCACATTTGAATATCGGACTGGGACCGAAGACGCAGCAACAGTGATAAATGCAGTCAGCGACCCATAGCTTGACTGCTTGCGTCAGGGTCAGCGAACCAGAGCTGACCAAGATTCTACTCCACCTGCAAGTGGTGGTCCTGGAAACAGGCTGCATAACTGCAGTCTGGCCGAGAGAGTAGGGATCAAAGAGGGAAGGCAAACCCGGTACCAAAAAATGCCGCGCTGAAGTCAGATGTGTCGGCTGAAAGGCGCAAATATCACAGCTTTGCTGTAAACGGACACAATGCAACCAACGTCCTTTTCAGGACGAACGAGGAAGAAGAATATCGGACTGTAGTATCATTATTTGAAACATGCACATTTGTGTAAGGGGACTGGCAGTCTCATCACGTTAAACAAACTGCTACAGAAGTCAAGGCTGTAAGTGCACTAAAAGTGGTTTTAAACAGGTCTCCAGCATGGGAGCTGACTGCCATAGTGGCACTGTGCTCTTAAAAGAGCAATCAAGGAATTTTCTGTCATTACTCAGTTACTATCATCATCCCTTTTTGTTTCTGATAGAGGCTGGAGCTACCATTGTAACTGGTCCTCCGGCAGGAAGCCTGCACCAAAGCATCCATGTGTTCTTGCAGCTGTGGTTTCTATAACAATTAGTTTGACATGATGAGGTTGCCAGTCCCATGCAACAACAACAAAAATGGTATCAGTATCTTCTTATATAGTATTATCATTCTTTCTTTGTCTTCTCAGAGACTAGCAGAAACTACCATAGGGCATTACTTTGTTATAGGCATATCATATTTTATCATGAGACAAGCAAGTCTTCAGTGGCAGCTTAACTAACACAAGCAGATGTTAAAAATTATTATTTATAAGTAAAATCACCTAGCTTTCTTTAAAACAAAAACCATTTGAAAACTGGATAAACATTACACTTATTAAATATTCCAGTTCCATTTGACTACATTCATGCTATTATATTATGTCAGTAAACAGACCTGCAGATTCACACAATTTGACACGTTCGATTTAAACTATTTGGCTTGATTGGAGGGGTGAAATGATACCATAATCAAATACCGGAAAACAAAATTATTATCTTGAATTAGCTACACTATATATGCTAATTATAATCCAAGCATAGGTTGACAGCGCAGACTACGCTGGCTTGGCCAAGTCAGCCGGATGGAAGATGATCGCATCCCGAAAGATATCTTTTATGGGCAACTAGCAGATGGCAAAAAGAACAGTTGGGCGGCCGCAGCTGAGGTTTAAAGATGTGTGCAAGAGAGATATGAGGGCACTGGACATAAATCCAGCAACGTGGGAGGATGAAACTGCCGATCGCACCGAATGGTGATGCTATTTGCGGCGCCACCTCAGATTGGGCGAAAAGAAGCTCACACAACAAGCCGAAGAGAAGAAAACGTTGAAAGCATCAGGAAAATAAGCAGCTGAGGGCTGTCACCTCAGGGGCGCATTCCCATAGTCAGTAATGACTGAAGGCGCTATTATTATTATTATTCTTATAGGTTGAACAGGATATTTTTTTTTTCATCAATATTTTTTAAAAACCTACAATTCTAGAACTGTACTGCATAGAATGAGAATCTTGTCTAAATGTTCATTCTTAGTATGGTGTTAAGATGCGTTAACTATGCCATACATTGGACAAAGCTACTTGTAACAAATATCCAAAATAGCATGGGACCTAATTCTTATTCACCACTTGCAAAACTCTAGTGGAAGTCAATGAATAACATCAGCTCAATACTACTGAACAGAGCGATGCTGTGAGTTTGCCTGATGTCATCTGGATTTCGCTTAACCACATTTTATGCGTGTTGCTTCTCTCTACATCACTCTGAGGCTATGATACTTTTCTTGAAAACATAAATTGATTCACAAACTAAAATTTTGGGTAACACAGCCCTAGTCAATGGACTGAATATCTCATTAGACATATATCAACACATATTGACCACATAGTACAGTAATACTAACACATCACTCTTTGTGGTATATATTCTGTGTGTAAATGACTCCAAAGCCATCCACTTCACTGGGACTGGCCCCTGTTTGAGAGAAAACATGAAGACATTAGCATTTAAATTGGTCAAACAGTACTGAGACAAAGGAGTCAAGTATACATACAGTGTTCAAAATGACATTCACTGGGTTGGTTACTAAGAGGTGATGATCTAACAACAGTTATTGCCAGTTACTTTTATAAACAGATTAGGGGGTCAGAGTGGCTAAAAGGTATGGCATCCGCCTCTAATTCTAAAGGTACCTGGTTCAGTTCCCAGTACAGAAATATATTTGATGGAAATTTTTTCAGAACCAGTGGGTTCTAATGATGTCATACTCCCCCCCGATCTCATGGGTAGTTAGATCGAATGCCAAACCTTCTCGGATAAGGGCAAAAAAAATAGATCCCGCGTGCAAGCTGTGCACGTTAAAAAACCCTCGGCAGTTGGAAATCGTAAAGCGTAGGCCAAAAAGGCAGCTGCCCTGGTAAAAATTTACAAAATTAGGAAACCTACCTGCCACAAAAATATTTATAGAATGTGTGATTCCTGTATACACACACACACACTGGGATCCTCGCCTGTGCTACGTAGTTCGTGCCCTGTACTGAGGTCCTCTTTGTGTGATCTAAGGAAGGAGATCGCAGCACTGATGGAGTTGTCTGTGTGCATTGAAGATGGTCCTCAAAACCAAACCATAAACAGATTACCATAATTTAACAACAACAAAAAACCACTGATGTGTGAATAACAGAGTGATAAGTAAGAGAAAATATACTACTCGTCAAAAGTCAAGGGCCACCCTATTATTTTCAATACACTTTTATATAAGTGCATAGAATGATTAAATGAAGGAAGTTTTTAGTAAAAATGAGTGCAATATCTTCCTCTGACAGTCGTGAACAGAGTTCACGCTTAATTTGTTTTACAATCAGCAGACTTAGGTTAGTTCATCACTTGCAAAAACCATGCCACCGAGAAGAAGTCTTGACACCTTACAAAGAATGAAGGCTATAGCGTGGGTTGAAAGTGGTTTATCTGTCCGTGAGGTTGCTAGACGGCTTGCAGTGTCACACTCTACTATCCAAAGAATTTTGGAGAGATTTCAGGCCACAGGAAGTGTGGAGGATTGCCACCAGCCAGGTCGCCCTAGATGCACCAATAGACATGATGACCGGTACCTCTTGTTATCAGCCCTGCGCCATCGAACAGTGACTTGTTCCACTCTAAGATGTCAGCTGAGACAAACTGTAAACATTAATGTCAGTCAAAGCACCATTTGCAGACGTTCACATGAATTTGGACTGGCTGCTCGATGTCCTGCAGTCAGAATCCCTCTTACTCCTGCTCATCGCAGAGCACGTGTTGCTTGGTGTCGCGAGCACATCCGATGGACAAGGCAACAATGGAGTCAAGTTCTCTTCACTGATGAATCTCCCTTCATTGTGTCATTCAATGATGGCAGGATTCGAGTTTGGAGACGACCAGGAGAGCGATTTACTGATGACACAATTCGAGAGGTGGATCGTTATGGTAGGGGTTCTGTCATGGTCTAGGGAGGCTTCTACAGACACGGCAGGACCCCACTCTACATCATCCAAGGCAACTTGATCGGCCCAAGATACCAGAACGAAATCTTGAGACCAATTGTTCAGCCTGCTCTGGAGGCCATAGGTGGTAATGCCATCTTCCAAGATGATAACGCTCGACCCCATCAAGCTCGTGTGGTGAATGAGTTTATTCAGCAACATGGGATCATCAGGATGGCATGGCCAGCTCATTCACCTGACCTTTCTCTGATTGAGCACCTCTGGGATGTCCTTGGTCAAAGATTGTCAACAAATCACCCCCTGCCAATGGATGTTGCACAGCTGACTGCATTTATGCTTCAGGAATGGCAAGCTGTTCCTCAGGATACTCTTCGGACCCTTGTGGACTCGATGCGTCTACGCTGTCTTGAATGCCTTGCTGCAAACGGTGGTCATACACGATTTTGAAATGTCTATTTGTCCAATATCTATTGTGTGACATTTGAAAAGGTGGGTGACACACTTCACAGCTTCATTGCGTTTGAATGTGTGTTTCCATTTCTTTATGTGACATGTCAATTTGGTATTCAATAAATGCCGTTTTGACTGATACCAATTACGTTTATATCAGATTTGTTTTATGGTTTCAACCAAGGTTTTTCTAAGTGGCCCTTGACTTTTGACGAGTAGTATAATGTAGAAAAACAAAAATTAAATTACACTGGAAAGAACCATAGATGGCAGTAAGGATCATATGGATAATTAAATTTACAAGCTATGTACAGATGACGAAATAACAAACGTACATCTCCCTTCTTGTGATACTCCGGATCCTTGTACAAGTCTTTAGCCAAGCCAAAGTCACAGATCTTGACTATGTTATCCTCAGCCAGCAGAACATTTCTTGCTGCCAGATCTCTATGAATGTACTGTAACAAGGTCAACAACATATAATGTACCGACAGTGGCATGTAACACTAAACAGCCATTAAAATTAAAATATTTAAATAGGGGAAAAAAAACTATATTCTATACAATCTGTACTAATGTCTTCAACAGTTACATAAATTCTATGCATTCTCACATAAACATAGCATGTCTAACTCTGTGTACCTGAAGAGCAGTATGGTGTGCAGATTTTGTTATAGTTATATTTAAAGTTTCCTACATCACCAGCACAAAACATGGACAACTATATGCTAAGCAAGAAAGAAGGCTCAACATCTTCCATCTACGGTGTCTACGCAAACAGAAGAGACAAGAAAACGTTGAAAGGAACACAAGAAAATAAGCAGCTGAGGGCTGTCACCTCTGTGGCGCATTCCCATTGCCAGTTATGACTGAAGGTCCTGGAGGTCTGGATCTCTGGCTCTGTTTCCCATGCTTGTCGTGGTAGCTGATCTCCTCCCATTCTGCAGACATGGCCAAACCATCTCAGTTGGGACTGTTCTACTTGGGTCTGCAGGGGTATTGACGTATTGTCTGGTTGCAGACCATGCCTCTTCTTGTTACTTCAACCACCTTCCTCAGATACCTCATTTCTGAGGTTTGGATCTGGCTTTTGTGGGTTGTAGTCATTGCCCATGACTCGCATCCATACGTCAAGACTGGGACATAGGTGCAGCGGTATACAGCCATCTTCGTCTTCTTACCAACTTCTCTTTTGCTGAGGAATCCTCGATTTATGGCTTGAAAAAGTCTCCCGCTGTTGCTCTTCGGGTAGCCAACTCTTCTTTGATGCCTCCCTTCCGGTCTATGACAGCTCGAAGGTATTTAAAGTGGTCAACCTGCTCCAAGACCTGTTCTCCCAGCTTAATCTGATGTCTTCTTTCCTCTCGTGATATCACCATGGTTTTTGTTTTCGAGCTGCTTATGATCATCCCTCTCTTCTCCAGCTCTTCCTTCCAGACTTGCAGGTTGGATTGAAGATGTGCCTCTGATTTAGCAATCAGGGCAACATCATCAGCAAATGCCAGCTCTGAAATACAGACCTGTCTCATCTTCCAGTACCCCACTGAATACTTTCCTGTCCTCTCCTTACATGCCTTGATGACATCGTCCATGAGGAGTATGAAAAGATAAGGTGACAGGATATCACCTTGTCTTACACCAGTGGTGGTCCTGAATTCTTCTGACTTTTGGTTTGCCATCCTCACATAATTTCTGCAAGACTTGTAGAAGCTCTGTATAGCATGAATCAGGGGTGATGGAATGTTTTTCCTTGCCAAACAGTCCCAGAGTTTGTTCCAGGGGACCTTGTCAAATGCCTTTTCCAGATCTAAAAAGCAAAGATGGATCTCACTCCTATACTCAAGAGCCTTTTCACTCAAACGTCTGAGTGTGAAGATTAGGTCTTGAGTACTTTGATTTGCTCAGAAACCACACTGGACCTCATCTATTTGTGGCTCAGCTAGGCGTCCGAGTCTCTGCTCCAGGATTCTAGAGTAGATTTTACCAGGGACACTGAGAAGGGATATGCCTCTATGGTTTCCACATTGTCGATTGTCACCCTTTTTAAAAATCTGTATTATTATGGCAATCTCCCAATCCTTTGGTATGGTCTTGTTGCACCAAGCTGCCCATAGGACCCTTAGGAGTAATAGGTCGCCTACTGCTCCCATGTACTTAACCATTTCTGGTGTTATGCCATCATGTCCTGCAGCTTTGCCCATCTTGATTTTCTCCAGTGCTGCCTTCAGTTCTTCCATCTTTATGTCATCTTCATCACCATTGGTTTCCTCTTCTGTGCCAGTGGTTATCATTTCTGATGTTTGACCTTGCTCACCATCCAGGAGTTCTGAAAAATATTCTTTCCATCTTTCCATTACTTCTTTTGGGGCAGTAAGCAATTTGCCTTGCTTGTCCTTTATAAATTTAAGAGGGCACTGTTTTTCCTTCCTCATATTCTTTAGGGTCTTATAGAACAATTTCTGGTTTTCTTGCGCATTGTTTTCTAGCTTTTCTCCAAATCTACCCAGGACTTCTGTTTTGCTGCTAGCACCGTGTTCTTTGCTTCTGTTCTGAGTATCATATATTCTCTATATTTCTCTGTTTTTCCTGCTGTGTTTTTAGCTCCTAAGTATTGTTTCCATGCCTTTTTCTTCTCTCTTATTTTCTCTATAACCTCATCTGTCCACCTAGGTGTCCTCTTTCTCTTGTTACCAAGTCGAACTTCACCACATGCTTCTGCTGCAGGTGTCTTTATGATGTCCTTGAATTTCAGCCAGAGTGTTTCCAGGTCTTCAGGTTGTTGTTCTGTGTTTCTCACTGCTGTAGCAATAAGCCCCTGATATCTGGTCTTCACTTCTGGCTCTCTCAGCTTGTAGGTCTTAATGCTCGTTTCTCCTGTTCGTTTACTTTGCTTCTTGCGTGATGTTAGGCAGTTCCTAGGCCAAGTAGCTCTTTCAGTTGTTCTTTTAATTGTTAACAAGTAGTGGTCACTTCCAATCTCTGGCCCCCTCCACACTCTAGCATCCCGGACATACTTGAATGAGCTCTTCCTAACTATGGCGTAGTCGATCACTGACTTCTCATTCTTTGTTGGTTCACACCTAGTGTATACATGTATGCGCTTATGGGGGAACTTTGTGTTTGTAATGATCAGATTCTGCTCACTGCAGAATCTAAGGAGTCATTTTCCATTGTCATTGAGAGTATCTTCTCCATATCTTCCGATAACTCCACCCCATTTAGCATGGTCATTTCCAACTCTGGCATTGAAATCTCCGAGCATGATAATTTCATCTAGGCAGTCATCCACTGTCCTTTGAAGCAGCTCAAAGAATTCCTCCTTGACCTCTGCTCGCTCATTTTCATTTGGCCCATACACAATAACAAGGTTGACTATGGTTTCTCCTTCTTTTAGTTTTAGGACCATAATGCATTCTGAGACAAAGTTCCATCGCTTGATATTATCCTTTTGGTTTTTGGACACAATACAACCCACGCCCCCTTTAGCTTTTTCAGAAGTGGGGACACCACTGTAGAGCAGCGTGTCGCCAACGAGATCCATAACTTCTTGTCCTTTTTTCTTTGTTTCTGTTAAAGCCAGGATTTCTAATTTGGCTTTCCTCATCTCTTCCACCAGCTCCTCTTCCTTCCCATTCATACTTCTTGTGTTCCATGTTCCGTAAGTCGTAGTCCGTTCCAGTTCATCGCCTTTAGAATCAGTCCAGTTTTCTCTCTTATGCTTCGCGTAATCAGGTTTTTAAGACAAACAGGTGATTGGCCTGTTGTGCCTTTGCATGGTGGAGGGGCTGCCTCCTTATGGCCTCCATGCAGGCCGCCCTCCTCCTTTTTCAGCCGGGCTTGGGACCGGCCTAGGCAGAGTTAAAAATTACTGTCACCCACTTAAAATCTAAAAAGTGCCAGGGAGAGAAAGAGTAAATTAGACAAAAACTCACAAAAAAACCTTGCAGTTTATTAAAAATATCATTGAGATTTGTGAATTTAATTAAACTAGCTTCTGTGCTATCAAGTAGTTTAGGTTGCATGTGTCAAAGGTTACCCTCTATATCTATTTAAAGTGCAGTTGAAGAAGTGACCTGTCTGAAACATCAATATGACACCAAATGTTTAACCAAATATTCTCAGAATCTCATATTTCAAATCTGTCATATTGATACATGTTTAACCTTTTTTTCATATGATTTTTTCATACAGTGTTCACACTGGCAACACGGTACTGATTTTGTGAGGTAGTGTCCCAGATTATTAATACAATCAGAGCCAGCTCTTGGGCGGTACAAGTGGTGCAGCCACACTAGGCACCAATATGCTAGAGGTGCCAAAATACATTAAAAATAAATAAAAAAAAACATTCTAAAAGAACAAGAGAAATAAAACACAAAATTTCAGGGTAAATAAATATTTGTTTATATTCATGTAGGCGCCATCACAAGACCTCATACCACCCTGAAAAATCCATAGGGCCAGCTCTTAAAAAATTATACCAGGAAATGTGAGAGTGGGAGTGGCATTTTCTATCAAACAGATACTGTCACTCACTAACTTATTTAGAATGTCTTCTAAAGCAGAAATGACAGACTACTACGATTACAAAAAAAAAAGAGTTTTACTTTAACTAATTGAGAATCTGCCTGTCTGCAGAATGGGAGAAGATCTGCTAAAATGACAAATATGGGAAACCAAACACCAGGGATCCAGACCTCCAGGATGAACCAGAGTTCACTGGGAGGACAATATTAGACAATCTCTGAAGGACTGAGGACTAAATTGGAACCAGGCCAGAGGGGAAGACAGCTGATAGGATAGTATGTCGCTCTCTCTCTGGCAAACCTCTACACCCCAGGGTAGAAAAGGAACGACTAAGTAAGCAAGAGAATCTGTCTTTCCTTAACTTACACAGTGTTCAAAATAATTACAGATTACAAGGGAAGATAATTACAAAGGGAGATAAATAGTTACAAGGAAGGATAATTACTGATGACAAGGACAACATAGTTTCTTATTCTACAGCACAGTTTCCACAATTATTATAATGATATGTGATAATCTAAGTAAAAATAAATATATATGCTCATGAAAATGGGCAACGTCAAATTATACTCTATTTGATCCATTTTTTAATTTGTCATAATAATTTTTTCATATTTAAGCAAGTCAATGTTGTTACTAAATTCAGGACAGTAATTTATATACAACACACTGGTTACTTTCATAACTGCCTCAAGATAGCAGCATGGATAAATGGTGGGTTCTTTCCTCCTCATGTCCTGAGGAGAACACCATTTCTCCTGTGATCAATCTCCTCCTCTCTATGGCACCTGGAGAAAGAGCGGTCCAAATTAACTTTTAATTGGGTGCCACCCACCATGAAAGTCGATGCCGTAAAACGCATGGCGGCCAGCATTACTTCGGATCCAGAGGTCGAGGTTTACAAGATAAGAAATGCTCCTGACAAGTGGGGCGTGTTGTACCGTCCCTCTGGGGACATACCTCACTACGTCGACCTTAAAGTCGAAGGGGACGGCCTGGAAGTCCAAAAACTCCTCATCACGATTCAAGGGCGACGAACGGTGTGTCCTCACTGTGGCGAGGACACCCATTGGGCCAACCGGTGCTCGCAGAAAGCAGTCAAGACTCCCGCAAACCTTCAACAGCCAAGGCCCCCAGCAAAAGAGGCAGCAGTAAAAACCACACCGTGGCCACAACCACCACAAAAAGCTGCAGCAGTGCCGGAGCAAAGCAAGAAGGCCCAAGCGGCAAGGTACCAACAAGCAGAGGATGACTTTACGCTTGTCCGCACTCGCAGGGACAAGAAGAGACAAAGGCATCACTCTGCCCCCAGTAGCCCTAACACAGATGAAGATGAAGAAACCACAAGCCAGGAGACGAAAAAACCAACAACAGAGATACCAACAAGAGCGACACCCAGCCAGAAGCCAGCAACACCATTAACCAAAAATACAACACCACCGTCCACCTGGACACACACGACAAAGGACATTACCAGAAACACCTTTCTATCAGCAAACGCATCACAGATCCTTTCACCGGCCAAACTTGTAATCGACCTAGTGAATGCACAGGAGGACGATGACCAAGACAACACCCTAAACATGTAAATCATATTTCCACAACCGGTATGTTTTTAAACTGTAATGCTTTATACTTATAATGCTACCTTAATGTACGTTTAGTCCTTTTTTAAAAATGGCGTCGAATATTGTAGTTTTGAGTATAAATATAAGTGGCGCCCGCGCCAAACTACAACACATCATACCACTCATACATAAACACAAACCAGATTTTATACTTTTACAAGAAACCAACATACACACAGACGAACACGCATCACAGATCACAACTCAGTTAGGACTAAGGCATTCTTGTTTTAGCTTAGCCATTCACAACACTGGTTCAGGAACAGCTATACTACAAACATCAGACAGGTGGGAAATACTTGGGAAAAACAGGGATACCGAGGGTAAAGTAGCCATAGTTCACGTAGGGAACAAGAAACACACATACACGATAGTTAACATACATGCCCCAGCAAACTACAGTCACCAGCCGCAATTTTATGATAGTCTAGATAACTTACTCACATACTTATACAGGGGACACAACATTATATTAGGTGGTGATTTTAACTGTGTTTTAACAGATATGGATCTGATAGGTGGTGAGGTTAGAGCACAGATAAGGAGAACCAACAGAGAAGACACGCACCAACTAGACATATTACAGACCATAATAGACACCCACAGCCTAACAGATGCATACAGACACGCACATCCCCAAAGCACGGACACCACACACACAAACGCAAACAAAACACTCAACAGAGCCTCAAGATTAGACAGAATCTATATACCATCAACACACCACATAATTCAGGCCAGACACTTACCAGAAACTCTAAAGTTTACAGACCACAAAGCAATACTCACTGCCATTAGTTCTACTCAGGCAAGCACGCATTTCAAACGCTCTCAACACTGGAAATTCAACAACACTTTACTCCAAAACAAGACATACACGGAACATATGACTCAACTCATCCTTACATACGCAACTGATGTGCCAACAGAAAACATACAACACCACTGGGAAATACTAAAAAATACAATACGTGAACGAACGCAGTTAATGTCAGCTAGGATACACAAGGATAGGATAAAACAAGAGAAACTAGTAGAGGATGCAATACTGCTCACAAAACAAACAGACTACTATGGGACGAAATTCAGTAAACAATACCAATAGAACAAAACATCCTGCAGACAGGTAGGGCAAATAGTAGATCTAGACGGAACCACACAGACAGAAACACAAAACGTCCAGTCACGCATACAAGACACATTTATGCACTTTACAAAGAAACTATCAGATGACGACAAGCAAGGTCTAGATGCCGAGCTGACACTTACAGACATAACACTCGCAATAAACACTATGCAAAAAGATAAATCACCAGGGCCAGACAGCAGAATTTTATCAACACTTTTTTCCCATCCTAGGCCCCCTTCTATTAAAAGTATACACAGAAGCTTTCGAGAACAAAGAACTCCCGCCAAGCTTGAACATGTCATACATCACTCTCATACCTAAAGACAACGCAGACAAAACACTCCTTAAAAACTACAGACCTATATCTCTCTTAAACATAGACTACAAAATTTTAACAAAAACGCTAACAAACAAACTAAAACCTTTCATGACCACCCTCATACATGAGGACCAGCAGTGTAGCGTCCAACACAGAAATATTCACCAGCACACACATTTCATCAGAGACATAATCACCTACACACACGAGAAGGATTGTCAGTCGTCAATCCTATCTCTCAATCAAGAGAAAGCTTTTGATCGAATATCACACTCATACCTTCACAAAACATTACTACATTGCAATATAGGTGAAAATTTTAGGAAATGGATTGAAATCCTTTATGCGAAGCCCGAAAGCAAGGTTTTGGTGAATCACACTTTTACCAACACTTTCAGGCTAATGCGATCCGTGAGGCAGGGGTGTAGTCTCTCCCCCCTACTCTACGTTCTAGCACTAGAACCCATGCTGGAAAAAATTAGAAAGGACAGCTCTATTAAGGGCACCTTTATACCAGGGAAAGGCGAGCAGAAGATGATTGCTTATGCAGACGACACCACCTTTTTCCCACCAAACGACAGGTCTATTGCAAACATTCTAAACACATTCACAGACTTTAGTAAAGGTAACGGAGCTAAAGTCAACGTACAGAAATCAACAATAATGGGCATAGGCAAATGGAAAAACAAAACAGACTTTCCATTTGGGCTTGTACCAACAAACAACATCAAAATCTACGGCATCACTTTTCCTTCACACCCAAGCCGCACTCACAAAGACACATGGCAGAAACTAGCAACACAAATGACAGACATGCTACATAGATACAAATTCAAAACCACAACAATTTTTGGACGAAGCACGATTGTAAACACTTATGTCATTCCCAAATTACTATACGTAGCCACAGTTTTTGACCCCCCGAAACAGACTATTACAGACATAAACAAACAGATCAGAAGATTTATTTTTAGTCACACAATCTACAGCATAAAACACTTATACAAGAAAAGAAACAGGGAGGGATTGCACTCCAGGACATACAGACAAAGATCCAAGCACTTAGAATCAAACACGTAGGGAATATCATCAAACATCCAGAACAACACGTGCTAGCACACTATTACGTGGGGCTTAGACTCACCAGACTGAGACCACTAAACAACTCAACGCCACACCATTTCGGCCCACTACCATCATTTTACAAGTCATGCATACAAGCCATTCACGGACACGACAACTTAATTGACCAAAAAACAAATGCAATCTACAAACACTTAGTCAAACTACAAGCACCCCCGCTACATCTCAGGATTAAAAGGGGACAGAAATACTTCAAGACAAATTATACTGACACTTTCACCAACTTACACAACCCTCACATCACTGCCAAGGCAAGAGAAGTTACCTTTAGACTCATATACAACATGACACCCACAACAGAAAGACAAGCTCACAGATCCAAACAAACATCACAGTGCCAGCTGTGCAAAACACGCATTCAAGAAACCGAAGATCATATTTACTACACATGCAATACAGTCATACCTATGAGGAAAGCATTGCAAGATATGATCACCTCACACACAGGACAACACGTTGACTTTTACAAATCTATTTTTCTTAACACGCTCCCAAGATCAACTCCTGAAACACATACAAAACTACTCATGTTACTGTCACAATACAGATATTTGATTTGGAGTTTTTAGGAATTTAGCAGTTTTCAAATACCGCCATTTTAATCCCCATATACTTTTAACTGTTTTTCTCCAAAAGGCATTGTCAATAGCACCTACGTTTACCGTACGGCAGAGTAACATTCCTCTGCCTCCTCCAATTTAAGTTAATGCCTAAACGCTATAAAACTTCCTCCCTTTACTGCTTTCTTCCTCGTCATGTCAGTGCGTGCTAGCCTCTTGAAAGGCTTTAGTTGAAGCTGCCCACAAAAGCAGGACGTAACGGACTGCTCCCCTACCCGGGGTTTTCAATGGTGTCTCACTCTAGGCGCCTATGTTCTAACAGCCGCACGTCTACCTAGCGTTTTTCTTTTTTCTGAGAGTGTGTGTGTGTGTGGGGTTTTCCAATGTAATTTTTTTCTGTGATTTTAAAATATATCACCTTTGTTTAAATTTGTACATATCCTCTTGATTTTGAAGTTTTACATGTCACAGAAGATCTATATGAATACACATCAATTGGAAAAAAAACATATAAATATATATATTCTTATACTACCCCTTTCACTCCTATTTTCTATTTGTGTGCTATCTTCTCGAGGCCACTCAGTGGTGGGTGCTAAACTATCACATCCGTGTCTGAAACTTGTCTACGCCTAAGATAGAGGCTTTCTGCACTGCAGACTGTGGCCTTCATAGCTTCCCTGTCTATCCGAACCGCCTAATGTATCTCCTAGCCGTCCTTTGTTCTGGAAACCATAAGTTATCTTTAATGTATTTAACTAAATTTTTAATTTCATTTTCCAAAATTACAATTTTTATGTGATTTAATTTGTGTGTGGATGTGTAAAAAAATACTGGTAAATGCACGCAAGTCATTATATAGCATGTTGTAAAATGAACATGCTTTGAAAATCGAAGATCACAAAAATCTGTTTAAATATGGACCTCTTAACTTGGATCTCTAGCGTCGCCAGTGTGTCTAGCCAATTTAAGGCCGCTCAAGGCTGAGTGTAATCAACCACCACTTTGGTGGCTGAAACCCGCCCAGCCAAGAGAAAAGCGTTATGCAGCACACAAGGGCCACTCTCCCTCTACCTGGCAGAGGGGGCGGGAAGGGCGGGGCTTTCAATACCCATGCCCAGACGATAGTTTTTTCAAGTGTTTCTTTGTTCTAGCAGCCAACTGGACACTGAAGTTACTTCGGAATCCAAAACAGTCCGAAAATTTGATAAAATAATCCCCCTTTCATGAAAGTTTCCTGTTTACTATATTCATCCTTTTCCACTCCCCTATTTTATTTAAAATGGTACAACCCTGAATATTGACCATCTAAGTGCAAATGAAAGTTTCAATACGCACGAAGGTTTTTTATCTGTAATTTATAAGGCACCTGTTATGTTTTTTTTCCACTGTAAAATTTTCATGGGTTTGTTAAATGACCCTTATCACATTCTTTGGTTTGTAAAATGCACATAGTTTTGTAAAATGAAATGTTTAATTATTTATATTTACTGTTTAAGTGTGCAGATGGAAGTGAGAGTACGCACGAGATTTCATAAGGAATTTTTTTTTAAATGTACTTTCAATGTTTTCAATTTTTGTAACATGTACATGGTTTTTGTAAAATTGCAAATAAATGAAAATAAAGTTCACTTGAAAAAAAAAAAAAAAAAAAAAAAAAATCATTCCCCCTCCCATTTCACCTTGAAATTATTGCATTATGAATGGACACAATCTATTTTACATGAATGTACAGAAATGTCCAACTTTGATATTTTACTTTCCTCACTTTGTACATACAGTTTATGAATGTATACTGAAGCACATTAAAAACGCACCACCTGTATAATCCAGGAACAGAGTGTGACATGTAAATATAAGTGTGTACAAGTTTACATATTTGGAATCTTTATTCATTTTCCTATGAATCCATGCTGGTCATTAATTTGTACATTTGATTGTTATGAAATTCATTGCATTCTGTGCAGGCAAGGGAGAAAACCAAAAATACAAAAAAATGCACGTGCGTTATCCTGCTGAAGAAGCTGCAAGTCTGGATAAATTGTGAACGCAGGAGCAACCAGTGCATCCAGAACCTCATCTCGATATGTCACAGCATTAACATTTCCACGGAAGACGTGAAGAGGCAAGCGATGGTGAAAACTGAATCCTCCCCAAATGTGAATACTGCCACCTCGAAATCGGTTGACACAGCAATCTGCAAAGCGCTCTTCACACCGTCGCTAAATCTGCATACTTCCATCTGCAAAGGATATGTTGAATCTGTTCTCGTCTGTGAATAGGACAGCATTCCACTGCAGTCTAGTCCATCTGATATGTTGCTCTGCCCATTGCAGGCGCTGCTAACGATGTCTATGAGTCAAGTTTGGCCCAACATAAGGTCGTCTTGCAGTAAGGCCTGTATCTCTGAGTCGTCGTATGACTGTCATTCGAGAGACTTGCCCATGTCTACCCACTATTGCTCTTGCTGTTTGACTTGCCGGGAGAGTACGATTCCTTAGGTGACTCAGCACAATATGACGATCTTGCGCAGGGGTAGTAACTCGTGGTTGGCCACTCCGAAGTCTATCCCGGGCACTGCCAGTGGTTCCGTAACGTTCATTGAGACGTACAATAGTGCTGTGGTGGCAATTCATCCTTCTGGCAATGGCCCGCGAGCTCATTCCGGTCTCCAACATACCAATGGCTCGTTGGCGGTCGTTTTCAGATAGTCGTGGCATTTCAAGCACATGTACTGGGTGTTTTATCTGAACGGCCTTTTTATACGGAGTATACTGCCACAACGCGTACACATTTTCAGGGTCATAGCTGTTGGGAATCGTGCTGCACGTGTAACTTTCATCGTTTTCATGTAGTCTGTACACACACCCGTGGGTTGAATCTTGCACTTTCCATTCCAGCAGCCATTCGCTCTCTACCTCATGGCAAACACGGGGAAAATCCATTCCCACACTTTTTTTGACAGCTTCTCGGCATCAGTATATATAATAGTGGTGCGTTTTTAATGTGCTTCAGTATATTTTATTGTATGTTGTAAAATGAACATGATTACCAACTACCCCTTGTATCTTTATCGAAGTACCGGTGTGCCTAGCCGCTTTTATGACTGCCCATGGCTGTGTGCTCAAATTGTTAATTGAAACTTGCCAAGCAGTAAAGCGTAACGCAGCACACAATGGGCCATTATACCTTCAACCCGGGGGCTCCTAATATCTCGCCCAGACAAAAATTTCCAGTGTCCTTTGCACTGTCAGCCAGGCTGACCACTGAAGTTACTTCAAACGAAATCACCATTAGCCACCTGGTACAACATGCCGAGGGGAAGCAGACCATATTTTCTTCTATGTATTTTCAGTGACCTCCCAAGTACGATAATACATTTACAACATACAACATTTGAAGTTTTTATTCCAGACACTTTGAGAAATGCAGAATGAATAAAGATCAGTTAAAAATTAGAAAAAGAGAAAAATGATGGGAAAAGAAACTTAAAACATGTAGACAAATTTAATAAACCTAGTGTGTTTTGTGTTTTCGCCTAAGGAAACAAAGAAAGGTTTCAAACCTCTATTTTGTATGACATATGTACCAACAATGTCCAGTCAATCTCCCCCCATTTTTGTTTTCCTTTTCTTTTCCTCACCTTTTGGGTAATATACGAGGTACATGCCCAACAGTGTCAAAAAAAGGGGAAAATCTGTGCTTATTAATAAAGTATTACTAAATTTAAATTGTGATTTGATCTGTTTCGTGTATGTGTACAAAAGATAGTTGTGAATGCACGTGAGTCATTACATAAATTGTATTTTTCTTATACTCCTTGTTGTAAAATGCAAAGTTTTTGTAAAATGAAATTGAAAAGCAAATAAACTTCACTTAAAAAAAAAAAAAGCATGGATAAAACCAGGAGTGAAGTGATCACAAAAACAGTTATGTACACATGTGTATATAATCTACATGCAGACGTTTAAGATGAAATTAAACAAAAATTGAATAAGAAAATAACTGTGAAAAATGGTGAATGTGGAATACATAGGATCTGTTTCACATGTCAGAGGGAGGTGAGGTGAGGGAAAATTTGTTTATGGCTCATGTTAAAATAGCATGCAATGATATTACCTTTTTAGAAGCCAAGTATTCCATGCCTCTGGCCACTTGGAAGGCCCAACAGTACAAGTTTCTTGTAGTCAAACTGGGCCCCAGGATGTCTGCACTGCCCATGGGGCCACCAGCTTTGTTAACATAGTATGGATCTTTCTTCTCAATATCTCCAGAGTCCTTGTACCTGATGTCTGGAACATGTTTGTCATTATCCATCATTGTGTCCTGAAAAAAGGCTTTGTTCTTGATGAGAAAGCTGCGCAAGTTACCAAAATGGCAATACTCCACAATCACGTATAGTTCACCTGCACAGTAAGCAAAAAAATTAATAAATAAATGAAAAGGTACAGACGGAATTATCAATAATTCAGTTTAAGCTTCATTAAAATTTGTTAAGATTCAAAAGGGTTGTGATACAATGGATCGCATCTCATTGTAGCATCCCCAGCAATGAAGAGGCTGATGATTGACAAAGGAAGTGGAAAGCAATCTCAACCTGATACAAGCATAACTTTTGAAGAGGCAAAGAGTTTTATCAGTACCAGATACAGAAACAAATGGGATGTAAAGCATCCACAGTGCACACAAAATAATGCATATTACCAGCTCAGCAGAAAAGAACAAGTGGTAATCTTCAGGCTGTATGGGCCACAACAGATTGGGATACCATCTATTCAACAAGCTAAAGATACGAACTACCGATGAGTGTAAATGTGGCACTGATAAAATGACTGCTGAACATTTGCTTCAAAGATACTCAATGTATGAGGAACATAGGAAGCACACATTGCCGACACCAGTACCATTTTTGGAAACACTCTAGGGAGATGCAAATAGCCTCAAGCTGACCACTGCTTTCTTTGAAAATATTAAAGTAGACGTCTGACAGTGTGCCAAGAAGATTAAAGTTTAAAAATAAAATTACATCACCATCTACTATGAACACACACACACAGTGTCATTCATTCATATAATAATAGCCTCTTCAGTCATAACTGACTATGGGAATGCGACTTAGAGGTGACAGCCCTCAGCTGCTTATTTTCCTGGAGTTCCTTTTGACGTTTTCTCCACTTTTCTGCTTGCCGTGAAAGCTTCTTTTCGCCCACTCTGAGGTGGTGTCGTAGAGAGCATCGTGACATGGTGCGATCGGCAGCTTCATTCTCCCAGGTAGCTCTCATGTCTCTCTTGCACACACCTTTGAACCTCAGCTGCAGTTGCCCAACTATTCCTTTCCCATCTGCCAATTTTTCGTAGAAGATATCTTTCGGTATGCAAACATCTTCCATGTGGCAGACATAGCCAAGCCAGCATAAGCAGTGTATACATGCTTTGAAGGCAGCATGTGACAACACCTCAACATTTGTAACTTTGTCCTTCCATGAAATACAGAGGATGTGGCATAAACACCGTAAATGGAAGGTATTGAGCCTTCTTTCTTGCTTAGCATAGATTGTCCATGTCTCGCTGCCATATAGAAGTGTGCTGGTAATGCAGGAATTATATACCACAGCTTTGGTCTTTGTCGTGAGTTTGGAGCTTCCCCAAACATGCATTGTGAGGCAGGCAAAGGTGGCTGCAGCTTTGCCAATGCGGCTGTCAATTTCTTTCATATATTTCTGGTAACATAAAACAGCAACATAAAAAAAAACAGAACCCCACCCAAAACATTTTTATAAATATAGCCTAGTACCAGAAATGACAATTAATGATTGTCTTGAACTATCATTAGAGCTTAAACCAATCTGAAAATATTTGTAAGGTTTGATAGAATTTCAGCGATCCAAGTAGCTTTACCAAAACGAATGTTCTTTGTGACTGCACCAAGAAGGTTGAGAATATTGAGGTGTTGTCCTACATGGATGAGAATCTTCAACTCTGAAAGCAGGGCCATCATCTGGTCTTTATCAGTGCAGTCTGTAAATTACACAATTAAATTTAACAAATTATGAGCAGTCTGTTGTTATTAGCAGCATTACAATATTACTTAATGAACATAGCAACAGTAACAGTAATCTATTTTAATGTAACATATTTCAGGACACATCTGAAACACGTCTAGATGTATTAATAATGAAAATGTATAAACATATTTATTTATTCTCAACAACTTTGTCATCTTAGTGCCCTGGTAAGCTAGAAATGATCAAAACTTCATGTTTTAAAGTTTGTTATTTAGTTTCCAATGTGAATTTAGAATCGCAGGGGTAATTGCAAATAACCAGTTTGTTTCAGATAATAAACAAGCATATCAAACTAACCTTTCACCATTTTGACAGCTACCACTGTGACATCTTCATTGTCAACTATACCAATAGCTTCTGCCTTCATTACTCTGCCAAAAGCACCCTGGCCAAGGATCACTCCTGTAAATGAATGTTTTAATACACTTAATTTTCTTCATATCACATTCTGAATGCACTAATCTCAATATGTCAACAACAGTAGTATAAGACACAGAAGCTCCAGATTGTAAAGACATTAAAAACTAATTCAAAACTCTGTTATCTGTGTTGATGGTGTATTAATTAATTAATCACTATTTTGTCATTCCCGCACTTTCTGTTCACATAAAAAGAAGATTGCATGATTTTTTTATTGTTATTGTTAATCAGAATTGACCTCACTGCACTCTGGGCAAATCCATAGGTGCTCAGTCTCTCTCAGCAAATGTCGAAGAGTATGAATGCTAATTGTACATACGACAGATGCATCCTCTCTCACGTCCATTTCTGCTAGTCCCACGTTTAATGCCAAACTCCAACAGTCTCAGCCTTGTTGATTCATCCATGGCAAAGTCATTATCCAGCAGGTGATCATTAAGTGCCCTTAGTATCTCTCCCTTATCCATGTCCAGTGTCCCTACTATGTGTGCTCTCGAGGCCAGTCTAATGGCTCTCTCATTGCCACGTACCCCTGCATGACCAGGACAGTAGATCCACACCAGTTATTGAAGACCTGAGGATTCTATTAATGTTTTCTATTCCTGCCGCCGCCATCCGTTCTGAACTTTCCGAAGCATGGCTTGAGAGTCTGACAATATAACTGCCCTGGTTGATGGAGTTTCAGACAGCCACCTCAGTGCTGCAGTAACCTCCATTCTCATGCTGGAGGTTGTTGTCATGTAGGCTCCACTCTGTTCAGCGACGACCCTGCCTTTTATTCTAGCAGAGAAGCCCTATCCTCACCACGCATTACAGACCCACCAGTGTACACTGAATTATTGATAATTCTGTCTGTACCCATCAGTGATTTACAGTAACTATACAACTAACGTCGGCGTCTGTGGCCTAATGGATATGAACGCAGTTTCATAATCCAGATATACCAGGTTCGAAACCTGCTGCAGGCAGTTTGGTAGCAGATCGCTTTGTGTGGATTTTTAACAATGGTATAAGCGCCGTACCGTTCAGAAAGCAATGGCAAACTACTGAATGAAAAAAATGCCTAGAAAAATCACAAACAGCCAATAAAAGCTGGGGTTGATTGCCACGTCCTGTAAAGGATAAGCAACTAACTTATACAACTAACACTATGAGATATAAAGACATTCAGGTCTTGACAATACAAGAGGAAGAAGACATTAAACTCATTGTTATTTATACATAATGCATTGGTTTTCTTAGCTTATTAATATAAATAATATATTTAAGACTGTTATATTGTTTGTCTTTTCTTTTCTCAGCCATGTCAGTTACCAAAGTGTATGCTAAATCACAGTGAGTTTGAGAAAGTTTTCAAACATCAGAGAAAAAAACAAGGACTTCTGAAAAGGGGTATTGGTAGCTACATTGATCAGTTGGTTATCCTCCGAAACGTCACAGGTTTCTTCAAGCTCAAGGCTGTAAACTTGCACGGAAGCAAAGGCATCTGGAACATTTACTAAAAGCATATTAAAATATCAATTTTATTAACAAAGGCTGTTATTTTTAATCAAACTCATAATCCATATTTCGAAAGGTCCAAAATTGATGGCTCCGACATGAATGGAAAACCTCCACAGAAGCATCAATCATAAAAAACTGATATGAATCTACTGTCCCGGTCATGCAGGCATACTGGGCAATAGAGAGCTGACAGACTAGCTTCAAGAGCACCCATAGAAAGTGCACTGGACATCGATAAAAGAGAAATACTGAGGGCAATTCATGTTTGCCTATTAGATCTGCAATCGATGAATCATCAAGGCTAAGACTGCTGGAATTTGGCATCAAATGTAAGACCAGCAGGGATGGACATATGAGAGGGCACATCCGGCGTGTATACAACCAGTGCGCAACAGGAACAATTAGCATTCATCATACCATTCGACATTTGCTGAGGGAGACTGAACACCAATGGGTTTGCCCGGAGTGCAATGATGTCGATTCTGATTAACATTAACATAACATTTAAATAGCAATAAAATGCAAAAACTGATATAAACTCTTTATACCCAGACGCAATCTGTCTTTTGGAAACTCCCATTTAGCATCATAAGGTAGGCATCCTGCCTGTTCATCGATGGGTAAGTCAGGGTTGTAGTCACCATGGGGCTGAATAAGGTACTGCTCTAGTTCTTTATGCTGCAGAATCAAACATAACTGAAGTATATAAATCATTACGAAAGAAAAAAAGAATAAAAATAAGTCATGGAAGAAATATGAATAAAGTTTAGTACCTGATAAACTAATCGTAAGGTATTAAAGACAAAATAATTACTTTTAAATGTTGGACATCAGGCATGATTATAAATGCAGTAAAAAAATAAAAATTGGTATGCAATCAGTTTCACAATTAACCATACTCTCAAAACACTCTGTAGTTTTACAATTAATGATATACTCAAAACATCATGTTTAAAGTGTAGCATTCAACATTTGCTGAGGGAGACTGAGCACCTATGGGTTTGCCTGGAGTGCAATGATGTTGATTCTGATCAACAATAACTTTAAAATGTGACACCATACCTATTTTTTTTTTGTTTCTGGGCTTTATTTTACCATTTTACAGAACCCTCTTTACTATTATAAATGTAGTACTCTTCTTCATGTTGATCCATGTCATTCCTGGGAATTCTCTGAGGAGACCAAAGAATGAATAAGCCTACTGCTTCGTGAGGCATGTCGTTAAAAAAAAAAAAAAAAAAAAGGTAAAGGATCCCATTACATGCCCATTGAGGCATATTACGAATATGGTGTTAGGCCCATATTTTCTTGACCATCGGCACACTAGGGGTGATGTGGTCAGCATCACGCAGATGTCATAAAAGGTGACTGGGACCGAAGACGCAGCAACAATGATAAATGCAGTCAGCGACCCATAGCTTGACCGCTTGCGTCAGGGTCAGCGAACCAGAGCTGACCAAGACCCAACTCCACCTCCAAGTGGTGGGTCCCGGAAACAGGCTGCATCACTGCAGTCTGGCTGAGAGAGTAGGGATCGAAGAGGGAAGGCTAACCCGGTCCCAAAAAATGCCAGGGCGAAGTCGGATGTGTCGGCCAAAAGGCGCAAATATCGCAGCTTCGCTGTAAACGGACACAACGCAACCTACGTCCTGTTCAGGAGGAAGAAGATAAAAGGTGACTAATTAATGTGAGGTTGTCTATGAGGCTGGCAACTTCATTAAGTAAAACAAACTGCTATAGAAACAACCACTTCCAGGTGCATGTTCTTTGATATTGGGTTCCTTGGGGGGGGGCATGTGCAATGGTGGCTGCATGCTCTACCAGGAACAAAAAGAGAGAGATGAAGACTCTTCTTCTTTCTCTTTGTTTGGTCCTTTAAGGAAGTCTGTGGTAAATCGCATAGGTAATAAACGTGTAGTTAATAAACTTTAAAACAAAGTTCAAGACAAGAAACTAGGCAAGGAACAAAATGTGCTGTAATAATCCTGGAGAGCACTGGTTTCTGCCTTATGCGCCGTGTTTGGCGCTTAAAGAATTTATGATTATTATTTAACAGCAACTAATATCTTTTATTCATCATTTTTCCTTTTGACACTATAGAGCACATCCACTGCTGCTGTTCCCCCTGCAAGAAGCTTGCACTTATGCATTCATGTGCTCTCAAAGTAGTGATTTCCATAGCAATCTGACAATCTGTTTTACGTGACAAGGTTACCATCTCCATACACAACCTCATATTAGCCGCCTCTTATGATATGCCAAAGGTAACAGTAGTCCTCTTCTCTTTTCATCTATATTCTTTATTAAAACATTTTAATTTGTATAGAACTGTTGCCAACAATGTGTAACAATGAAAGTTCATTTCAGTTTTTCATTATGTGTCCTGAACACAGCCCATTATGTTGCTACATCTACTTAGTTCTTTTACATAACTCAACCTTTTTTTTTTTTTCCTTAACCAGCGGCACTTGGGCTTTCAGCCCTTTGGCCCAATGACATGTCATTGCGAGGCTGGGGAGCCTGTGGACTTTCCTTCCAACCCGGTCAGGAGCTTTGCTCCTTCCCATCCACAGAAGGTTTATCTCAGGAGCCGTTCAAGGTTATTCAGTCAAAATCCCGGTCGTTGACACTCCTTCAAATGCTGACGCCTGGGCTTGAACCTTGAACACCTGATCGCCAGCGCAACGTTGTGACCATTACACCAGCGTGGCTCCCATCACTCAACCTATATATATTTACAATCAGAACAAATAAAACATTTTTTTTTTAACGACGTCCATATTTATAGTTACAGAAAAAAAATGTAGTTATTGTTTCTAAACTGACAGTATGAAAGTTGACAAGTACTTACAAAGCCAGACTGGGATTGTTTCATTTTAATGATGACAATGACAAAGATGACTGTGATGATGAGAACAATGCCAACTATGATACCAATATATTCAGAGGAGAATCCTGCTTCCGCTTCACTGGCATAATCTGATTTTAAAAAAAGGAGTAAACAATAATGGCAGATAAATTTACCTGATAGTGCAGCTGTGTTAATATTACTGTAAATAGTTTGTTTAACTGACATAAGCTTGTGATTACAAATTTTGACCAGATTTCAGAGAACAATGAAATTTCAGCATCCAGTGGACAGTGTCAAAAGGACAGTGACTGTGAACAACATAAAAGAATCATTTGGAAAATATCAAGGAGTGTCTGGTAAATATCCACTTGCAATATCTGTTTATGCAATATCTGTTTATGCAATATCTGTTTATGTAATATCTGTTTGTACAATTTCTGTTTATGCAATAAATCAATCAAAATAAATCTGATATTGAGTCAGTTTTAAAACTGAACAGTACACTCAGAACATGGAACACTTTGGATTCTATTCTTTGTCAACCATCAACACAACAGGAAACATAGAAGAGAATTATAGACAGGTTATGAGAAAAAGACAACGGGCACTTCAAATACATGGAAAAAAACAAATGAACACATGATACAGTCAGGGACACACAAATGAACAGGCAAAAAGAGCACGGGTAACATAAGGAAAATGCAATATTAATAAGCAAGCAATAAAACAGAACAAGAAAGAAAGAAATATCAAAACAAAGAATGTAACAAACAACAAGAATGCAAAGAAAAAAAAAAAGAAAATGGAATAACAAAATAATAAAATCCAACTGCCAAACTAGAATACTAATTAGAATTAAAAATCAGTCAGTATTTATAAAATCAATCAATCAGTCAGTTTCCTGTGGCTGTTTTAGATGTTTATAAATTGTTAGATACATAAAGCCACAGACAAGATCTGTCTTTAAGTATTTCCTTAAACTGTTTGTCTGCATTATCTCTTGTTATTTATATTTCTTTCCAGTCTTTCTTTTCTTAGTGTCTTCTTATCTTTCTCCTCTTTCTTAGAGAGGTTTGGATAAGGGTTTGTCACGTTATAAAACAGTGCTATTGTCTCACACTCAGCCTAATCAGCCTCCATTTTATTTATTTCATTATATTTATGGAGAAAAGAACTGTAGGCAAATAAGTACAAAGGCTAGTTAGTCTCATCAGCTCAAAACATTCTAGATTAAGGCTGGGGAAGAATTTCCCTTGCTCCTTCTCTTAGCATAAAGGCTACACCACGAGTAGTTGCTATTCCAGATCTCACTGTAATCCAGTTTGTCAGTCAGGTGCAAGCCACAAAAGGTTTGTCAGATGCTTGCTGGGAAACCCCGGAAATAGTTTCTTTCTGTCTGACCTAGAAAGAGTGTTTACATACCTCCAACATGTAGAGTCATATTTGAGCTCCACACCTTTCCTCCATAGTTACTTCCCATACACTGGTAGTTGCCCTCATCGGCAACACTGACGTTTTCAATGGTAAGTCTGAAATTAACAAAGTGTATCTTTCTGATGCTCTTCAGCGGGAAAAAGTAAGTCTGCATACATTCCATTACAAAAATTATGTATTAACAAAAGCACTTAAAATGCACTACCCTAAAACTCATCATTTTGCACTAACAATATCAGTAAATTAATACTTACTTACTTACTTAGTCGTTCCCCTTCTACCGTGAGGTGTAGAGGTTTAGAAGAGAGAGCGCCAGACTATCCTATCGGCTGTAGTAAATTAATGACAGTATATATTATTCTTCTTCAAGTACCATGCCTAGTGGCGTAGCAGATAATGTCTCTCCACAACTTCCTCTCTCCAGAACAATTTATCAATTCTGTTGTTGACTTCTTTCCATGCTACGATGTCAACCTGTCCAGTATTTGCTCTCTTTGTCTTCACTTATCTCTTTTTCCTTCAATCTTACCTGTTGTTACGATATATTCCAGCTTTCCTCTTCTCATAACATGCCCCAAAAAAGTGGATTGCTTCTTTCTGACAAGTGAAAAAAGCTTCCTTTGCGCATTGGCCTCTTTCAGGACGTCCTCATTACTCTTTATGGCTGTCCATGGTATTTTTAACATTCTTCTGTAAAACCACAAACCTCTAGTGCATTCCCTACTTGTTTACTAACTGTCCATGACTCACTCCCGTATGTCAGGATTGGTTCTATATAACACTGAAAACTCTCTTTCTTACTTCCATTGACAAAGAACCACTGCATAAAATACTCTTCATTTTCTAAAATGAAAATGAAGAGACAACATATATACATTTCCTAAAACTCCCTCTTTCTATCTCTCTCTCTCGTTTGCACTCTCTCTCTCTCTCTCTTGGCTATCACCTACACACAATTACTGAACACTTCTATTCACAATACATATTTGCTTTTATTATTTCTAACTATTCCGACTATTTTTTTTAATGATTTTTATTATTATTGTTGCATTATGATTAAGATTAAAAGCTGAAATCTGTGAAAACTAAGGTTATATTAATGGCGCAGCAAAGATGTTCTTACAAAGTTCTATGTCTTTTGTTTTCCTACTGAATTAGTTTTTATTGATGCCAATCGAACGAGAGATGAGAAGAAGACCCTGGTAATGATTAGAATACACCCACAGTGAGACAACCTGCTGCTTGCGTAACTTCACAGTCCTTGTTCTAGAATCCTCCGAGAAAGAGAGGTACAGGAAGACTTAAAAAACACATAGAGAAGAAAACTGGAAATAAAGGATGAAGAAGATATGGAAATACCTGGGGCTGGATGACATGGGACAGGCGGACCTGGTATAAGTTTGTCGAAGGCCTATGTTCATTGGGGGAGCTGAAAGGTCATGATGACGACGAAGCAAAACAGGATCACCACTACAGATGGGCTCCTTGCAGAAAGCCTGCAACTAAGCACCTCATGTGTTACTGCGCCGGTAGTTTCTGTAGCAAGCTTGTTGTACATGATGCTGCTGCTGCTAACTCTATGTCAAATCTTACATTAGCTGCCTCTTATAATATTCCTAAGGCAACAGTTGTCCTATTCTTTCTTCGTCTTCCCAGAGACTTCCAAGAAGCACCAATGGTTTCACTCTGCTATAGGAAACCTTTCTTTTTTTTTTAAATAAATTTTGCCTCGTTTTGGCGAGGCGCATCCCGTTTCAACCTGGCCAGTTATTTTAGGGCGCATGTCCAAATATAAAAAACCTTTAGGTCGAGAATTAGTTGTGTGTTAGTTATTATAGGGAACCTTAAAACCTTCTCCACTGTGCTTTCCAATACTACCTACAAAATAAGCTACTTTCCGACCTCAGCTAAGTGTATATATCAAACGACCATTTAGACATATCTTTGTGTGACATTTTCTCATCAATATTTCAGTAGTACAGTAGAACTCCATTTATCCGAACCCCAATTATCCGAACACCCAATTATCCGAACACTTTTTCCAGAAAAAAAAAATCAGGCGCCACCAGTCACGTTAGACTATATTTCTGAATATTTTGATGCGGCAAGCTTCAAATGTGTGCAAACAATTTGTAGAGGATGGGATGGGCTAATGGTCGGTCGTTTATGTACAGGAAGTCAGTTAGATCATAAAGTCAGTTAATATCTGGTTTACCAATCCAGTGTACGTGTGCGTTCTAGGCAGAACACTGGCTAAACAGACAGTTCAACTTAAAATAATTGTGTCTGCTACTACAGCAGAATAATTTTGGTGTACAAGTATTTCTCTGTGCGATATGGCATCTTCCAGTAGGCCTAAAGCATATAAAAGGAACCGCAATGTTTTGTCAGTTGAAACGAAAACAGAAATTATCAAGAGACTATGAAAAGGTGAAACTGTGTCTTCACTTGCACGGATTTTCAATGTTGGGAAAGCTACCGTCTCTGACATCAAAAGTAACAAGGATAAAATTATGAGTTTTGCATCGAAATTGGATAGTGAAAATGGGTCGAAGAAACGTAAAACCATGAGAAATGCGAAAGATTTGAAATTGGAAGAGGCTTTGTATATATGGTTTGTGCAAAGAAGAAGCAAAGGGGAACCTATCTCTGGCTTTCTATTGTGTGAAAAGGCACTACAGTTCAATAAACAACTTGACGGTCCTCCTGACTTTAAGGCTAGCCAGGGATGGTTAAGAAACTTTAAATCTCGTCATGGCATACGAGAATTGAAGATTCAAGGGGAATCTTTATCTAGCGATGCAACTGCCGCTGAAAATTTTAAAGAAACATTCTTGGCTTTTTTTTTGGAAAAAGAAGGTTATTCACTCGATGATGTGTATAATGCCGATGATACTGGCTTATACTGGAAATCATTGCCTCAAAAATCACTTGCATCTCAGCGCGAAGCAGCTGCTCCTTGGTTTAAAAAGTGCAAAGAGAGAGTAACAATTTTGATAGCCGCGAATTGCAGTGGAAGTCATCGTTTACCGGTGCTAATGATCGGCAAAGCCCAAAAAACCACGTTGTTTAAAGAATGTGACATGTCTCCCATTGTGCTACAAAGCACAGAAGAGTGCTTGGATGAATAGTGAAATATTTCTTGATTGGTGAAGAGGTCGGGAGAACAAGAAAAGAAAACTGGAAAAGTAATTCTTCTACTGGACAATGCACCATCTCATTCAGAGACGGATACATTGAATGCAGTTGATGCAAATTTTAAAGTAATTTTTCTGCCTCCCAATGTAACAGCACTGATTTAACCAATGGATCAGGGTGTTATAGCAAAGTTTAAAAAGATGTACAAGAAGGAAGTCCTGCGTCGTTTATTGTTGGCTGAAGATGAAGAAAGTGTGGTGGCGTTTTCCAAAAAGCTTAATCTCAAAGACTGCTGCTATATGTTAGCTGATGCTTCGACCACCCTGTCACAAGATAATCTCAACAAGGCTTGGAATAGATTGCTTGGGAAAAAAGGAGGCAATGAAACTACTGCAGTGGACACAAATGATGATTGTATAAATGAAGTTATGGAACTGTTTCAAGCAATGCCCGGATTTTCGGACTGTGACAAAGATGATGCACACTTGTGGCTAGAAGATGATAATGATCTGGTTTTCAGTTTTTGAATGACGAAGAAATGTTGTCTTTTGTGCAAGAAGAAAACCAAATACATGTAGTGACCGATGATGAAGACTCCTCAGAAGTACATGATGTACTTGTAAATTATGAAGATAACACAAAACGTCGACCAAGTCCTGAAGAAGCCTTTACAGCACTAGAAACAACGATGGCTTGGTACGAGCAAGAAGATGACAGCTGTCCTACACAGATTCTGCTGTTGAAGAGAATGCGGGACATAGCAGCCAAAAGGAGACTATCCAGTTTGGTGCAAAAGAGGATTCCTCATTATTTTAAATAGTGGGCTACATCTGTGCAAGTACATGTATACGTAAGTTGTGCCTGGTTTTGAATCGTTTGTAATGTTATTTTGAAAATATTTCTCTTTAAAAAAAAAAAAAAAAAATACTGTACAAGTAGTACATGCACTGCAGTGTAATGAAAGATTTTGGTGATACAGTGATCTAATACAGTGTGGGTATTATTATTACAGTACAAGTAAATATGTTTTATAGTGTATTTTCCTTGTGATGGTTAATTATTTTTAGAAATATGTGTACATGTAATCGATACATTATGTAATCCAATTATCCGAACTTTTGATTATCCGAACGATGCTCGGTCCCATGGGGTTCGGATAAATGGAGTTCTACTGTAGTATATATAACTGTCAAAATGGCAGGGAAAGAACTAAGGCAAAAGTCTTAACCTTTCAGCATTTACAACACATTTAGAAGACTGGAGAACTCATTTTGTTGATTCTGAATGAAATTATTTTACCTAGTTTTGAAAAAAAAAAAAAAATTATATTGGCTTTTTTTTTTTTTTTTAAAGGGACATAATTTAGCCAATTTCCTGTTGAAGGGGAACAAAAACAAATATGTTGGCTTTTTTTCTTCAAGGGATGTGTTGTTCGTCCATCATGGGCGATGAAGACCACTTTGTTCATCCAATTATTTAGGAATATGTTAGGTTAGTCTATGGGTACGAAGGTGACTGATGAGCCTGATGCGGGCCTGGAAAGATCTCGGACAGTGTGGGCAGGGAATGTTTGCTTCATGTGAAGGTTTTATTACACGGTCCTTTCTAGCTTGTCTTTGCTGTTCCGCTGCTGCTCTTCTGGATGATTCGCATGCCGCTGCACCTTTACGAAGAGATGTGCGCCAAGCAGTTCGGTCTTGCGCAGCAGCTTCCCATATGTCTGGGTTTATGTCAAAGGTTTTCAATGATGTCTTTAATGTGTCTTTGAAGCGCTACTTTTGGCCACCATGGGAGCGTTTACCCTTCTGCATCTCACCATAAAAGAGTATCTTTGGCAGTCGATGGTCTGGCATGCGGACTACATGACCTGCCCAGCGAATCTGTGACTGCATCAGAATAGTATCAATGCTAGGGATACCAGCTCTGTCAAGAACGGCGGTATCCGGGATCTTGTCTTGCCATTTGATGTTCATTACCTTCCTGAGACAGACTGTATGGAAGTGGTTTAGCTTCTTTACGTGGCACCTGTATACAATCCATGTTTCACATGCATATAGCAGCACTGGAAGCACCGCAGCTCTGTACACCTTCAGCTTTGTCTGTAGACTAATGCCACTTCGATGCCAAACATTGGTGTATAGTCTGCCAAATGTGCTGCTGGCTTTGGAGATCCTGGTGTTCACCTCATCATCAATGACAATGTTCTGGGATAGTGTGCTACCAAGGTATGTGAATCTGTTCACAACATTCAGTTTCTCACCATTAACCTTGATGATTGGCTCAGTATAAACTGTGCCAGGAGCTGGTTGGTACATGATTTCTGTTTTCTCCGTGTTGATGGTAAGCCCAAAATTGGCGCAGGCTTCGGAGAATCTATCCACACTATGCTGCAGATCAGCCTCTGAGCCAGCATTGAGGGCACAATCATCAGCAAACAGAAGATCTCTGATGGTGTGTGATTTGACCTTGGTTTTTGCTTGAAGCCTCCTAAGGTTAAACAATTTTCCATCAATACGATATCTAATGTTGATTCCTGTGTCCCCGTCTCTAAAAGCATCAGTCAGCATAGCAGAAAACATGATGCTGAACAGAGTCGGTGCAGGGAGCCGCGCTAGCGTAGTGGTTACAACACCGCTCTGGCGACCGGGTGATACAGGATCAAACCCGGGCGACGGCATTTGAGGATTTTTCGTCGACCGGGATTTGGACTGCATTAACTCGAGACCTGGCGAGGACATTTGAAGGAATGTCATCGACCAGGGACTGGCGGCTCCTGAGCCGACCCAGCTGCAATGGGTACCTCCGAAATCGGCGAGTATTTGCCTGAATGGCGAGGGACACCTGTCTCTGTACAAGAAATAAAGGGATACTCACGTAAAATCAATGTCAGGTTAGACATAAATAATAACCTGAGATTTCGCCTCGAGTATTAGCGGGCATACGAAAAAAAAAAAAAAAAAGAGTCGGTGCAAGTACACACCCTTGTTTAACTCCATTTGAGACGGGGAAAGGCTCCGATAGCTCACCGTTTTCCTGAACTCTAGCCTGCATTCCATCATGCAGTTGCTGCACTACTGTGATAAATTTCTTTGGGCAGCCGTATTTTGCCATGATCTTCCATAGACCCTCTTTACTGACCGTGTCAAATGCCTTTGTCAAGTCGATGAAAGCTGTGTACAGGTCACAGTGCTGTTCTTGGCATTTTTCTTGTAGCTGTCTTGCAGCGAACACCATATCGGTGGTTCCACGTTCTTTCCGGAATCCACACTGACTTTCAGGTAAAAGACCTTTGTCAAGATGAGCCATAAGGCAATTCAAAAGGATTCTGGCGAATATCTTCCCAGCGATTGATAAAAGAGAGATGCCTCGATGATTGTTACAGTCTTGGCGATTACCTTTACGTTTATATAGATGTATAATTGACGCATCTTTGAGATCGTGTGGGATGGTTTCACTCTGCCACATTTGCTGGAAGATCATGTGAAGTTTCTCTATCAGAACTGCACCGCCATCTTTATAAACCTCAACAGGAATTGAATCGGAGCCAGGGGCCTTTCCACTAGAAAGTTGACGAATCGCTTTTTTAGTTTCCTCCAGAGTTGGTATATCTTCTAATGCTTCATTTATAGGAATTTGGGGCAGGCGGATGATGGCTTCGTCGTTAATAGATGATGGCTGGTTCAGAATATTATTAAAATGTTCAGACTAGCGTTGGAGCATTTTTTCCTTGTCTGTAATTAGTGTTTTTCCATCTGCATTAAGGAGGGGAAATGATCCTGATGATGTTGGACCATAGACCGCTTTGAGTGCAAGGTAAAAATGTTTCAAGTCATGGCTGTCAGCAAAGCCTTGGAGCTCATCTGCTTTATTACTCAGCCATGAATCCCGCATCTGGCGTAGTTTATGTTGGACGATTCTACGCATGTTGTTGAAAGCGTCTTTCTTGGATGTAGATTTTGGATCATTTAAATATGCTTTATGGAGATGGTGTTTCTCAGCCAACATCTGCTTTATATCGAGTTCTCATCAAACCAGTCATTTTGTTTCTTGATGGAAGGACCCAGGACCTCTGTAGCAGTGTTGTAGATCTGCTCACTTAGGGCTGCCCAATCTGTTTCCACACTTTGGCCATCTAGCGAGATAGATTTGAGACAGTCTTCTAGGGTGTCAGTAAATGCCTGTTTGATTTTTTTTGTCTTTTTTAGTTTGGTGACATCCAGCCTTTTTTGAGTTTTCTTCCCCTGAGGGCGCCTGGCTGGTTGGATACAAATTTTAAGTTTAGACACAATGAGGCGATGATCAGTCCAACATTCGGCACCACACATGGACTTGGTCACCTGGACATCTTGCCTGTCCTTCTTCCTAACAATTACATAGTCAATTAAGTGCCAATGCTTTGAGCGAGGGTGCATCCAGAAGGTCCTGTTGCGGGTAGGAAGTCGAAAAATGGTGTTGGTGACAAGGAGGTCATGTTCTGCGCAAGTCTGGAGGAGAAGAAGTCCATTGCTGTTACAGCAACCCATGCCGTACCTTCCGATAGTGCCATTCCAGGAGATGTTATCTGAGCCTACTCTTGCATTAAAGTCACCAAGAATGATGAGCTTATCTGCTTTAGGAATTGATGCAATGACTGTATGTAGTTCTTCGTAAAACTTATCCTTGACGTCATCCTGGTTTGTCATAGTTGGTGCATACGCGCTAATGATGGTGGCATGTTTTCTTCCATAAAGCAGGGGGATCTTGACCGTCATCATTATTCCCTTTGGGGGCCCCGCTAACTTGCCGACAATTGCTGTTTTGATTGCAAATCCAACTCCTGCTTCTCGTCTTTCTTCAGTTCCTCTTCCGCTCCAATAGAATGTATAACCTGCACCCTTTTCGCAAAGTTGGCCCTCGCCTGCAAGTCGAGTTTCACTCAGTGCTGCTATGTCAATGTTGTACCTGGCCAGTTCTCTCCCAATCAGGGCAGTTCGTCTCTCAGGTCTGTTTGCATTAAAGTCTTTGTCAAGGACAGTGCGCACATTCCATGAGCCTAGAATGAGGGGGAAAAATCTGTCCTTTCTTTTTCTTATGTACCCGCCGAAGTAGGGTACCCACCAACTGCAGTAAGCTGGTTAGGTAATGGTGGAGCAGGCAATGTTTAGGGCACCTTTTCTAGCCCCTTCCTCATGCCATGGAGGTGAGCAGTGCTTTCCTAAAGAGGGCTGCTCAGACACTCAGGGGGCTGCCGAATCCCACTGCTGCTCCGATCAGTGGAAGACGACTATATGGCCCGAGCCGATTGTGTGTAGGTCTGCGACTATGACTCCCAATGTACCCACGCCTGCCGCTTCGCCGCTCGCCCATCGCCACAGGACTTGTTGTGAGTGGATGGATGAATGGATGAAAGAGTGACTTGCGCGGTGATTTGGATTAAAGTGAGGAAGAGTTGCGCAATTCGTCGACCTCACTCTCTCGCCTGGGTCCATCTGAATCCAGTGGCAAGACAAGTCAAGACGACTGGAGATGAAGTCAGGTGCAGTGGATGACCAGGGCTTTCTACGTGCCTCGCCGTGCTCCTTACGCTCCACAGCGCGTTGCTGGTAATCGCCATCATGCCCGTTGAACCAACAGGTGGTTTCTTCCGCACAGTCTATCGAATCCAGTCTTCGCATGCATGGGTAGGCAGACCCTAACTCACCGAAGGTTTATAACCATTCGGCTACCCTCACCTAGTTTAGCCGGCCTGTCAAAGCCGTTGCCCGGGGGGTGGCCGCTGTCGCATGCTGACAGCTACGAGGAGCCACAGGTTAGAGCTGGATGCCAGGTTTGGACCAAAGGTGGCCGAGCTGACCTGAAAAGGGCATGACAGCTCCTTCACCAGAGGTTACTACCAATACCTGACTTCCCAACACCCCCCTCAAGGGATGTATTTATCCTCTGTCAAAGGGAAACAATAAACAAAATCAAAAAATTATAACAAAATATATTGTATATTGTTTGAAACTTTACTAAATTTTTTCTATTTTTTTAAAAAATGTACTTGCAAATTTGGTGCGAAAAAGATGCATGCTATATTAAGTGTCATGCAGTTTAGTGCAAAGGCCAGAAGCAGTGTACTTTTATATAATTTCCAGACTGCAACAAAAAGTTTGTGTAAGATAGAATGGACATTCTTAGAGAATTACATAGTATACAATGCCAATCTCAGTGAATGCATTTGACATTTTTTTGTTTACTTGAAATAATCATTTATTCCTAAGCATTTTGAAGGCTTTAACATCAATTGTGCTTCTTATTCATATATGATTAGTTCAACAGAGTTTCAAATTCACTGTTTGATTATTCCATGAAAAGTAAAACTAACATGCATTTACTGTTTCTTTCTTTGGATACCTGTAAAGTGGATAGCTGCTGAAGGTGTAATGAGATGTCTTGTTGACAATCACTGGCTGTTCATCCTTGAACCAAGTGATTTCTGGAGGAGGATAGCCTGTGATATTGCATATTAAGATGAAGTATAGCCCTTCGCTGACGCGGCTTGAACCTGTGGTTTGTCCATGTAGAACTGGTCCTACTATATCTGAAGGATTAAAATAGTATATATCTGTGTATGTAATAAAAGGCTGACTGATTTATCAATGTGAAAATAAGGATAGCTTTCATGCTCGACTTTTATGATATGTAAATAACAGCATCCGATTGAAAGAGTGGTTAGAGCGCTGGTCTCTTGCGGCAAAGGTGCGGGGTTGGAAACACAGTACTGACTCACTCCAGTCTACCCAGCTGTAAATGGGTACTTCACTCTGCTCTTGGAATTAGGGAAGGACAAGACAGCTAGGAAGGGAACTGGTCACCCCATCTCTCGCTGTTGGACCTAGTATGGTGATATCTCTAACACTTCACTCCTCTATGGGACTACCTTTACCTTTTCTTTTTTAATAAAAAATGGTTGGGGCTGAGTTAACACATTAATTAACTTACTTACTTAGTCGTTCCCCTTCTACCGTGAGCCACATTAATTAACTTACTTACTTAGTCGTTCCCCTTCTACCGTGAGCCACATTAATTAACTTACTTACTTAGTCGTTCCCCTTCTACCGTGAGCCACATTAATTAACTTACTTACTTAGTCGTTCCCCTTCTACCGTGAGCCACATTAATTAACTTACTTACTTAGTCGTTCCCCTTCTACCGTGAGCCACATTAATTAACTTACTTACTTAGTCGTTCCCCTTCTACCGTGAGCCACATTAATTAACTTACTTACTTAGTCGTTCCCCTTCTACCGTGAGCCACATTAATTAACTTACTTACTTAGTCGTTCCCCTTCTACCGTGAGCCACATTAATTAACTTACTTACTTAGTCGTTCCCCTTCTACCGTGAGCCACATTAATTAACTTACTTACTTAGTCGTTCCCCTTCTACCGTGAGCCACATTAATTAACTTACTTACTTAGTCGTTCCCCTTCTACCGTGAGCCACATTAATTAACTTACTTACTTAGTCGTTCCCCTTCTACCGTGAGCCACATTAATTAACTTACTTACTTAGTCGTTCCCCTTCTACCGTGAGCCACATTAATTAACTTACTTACTTAGTCGTTCCCCTTCTACCGTGAGCCACATTAATTAACTTACTTACTTAGTCGTTCCCCTTCTACCGTGAGCCACATTAATTAACTTACTTACTTAGTCGTTCCCCTTCTACCGTGAGCCACATTAATTAACTTACTTACTTAGTCGTTCCCCTTCTACCGTGAGCCACATTAATTAACTTACTTACTTAGTCGTTCCCCTTCTACCGTGAGCCACATTAATTAACTTACTTACTTAGTCGTTCCCCTTCTACCGTGAGCCACATTAATTAACTTACTTACTTAGTCGTTCCCCTTCTACCGTGAGCCACATTAATTAACTTACTTACTTAGTCGTTCCCCTTCTACCGTGAGCCACATTAATTAACTTACTTACTTAGTCGTTCCCCTTCTACCGTGAGCCACATTAATTAACTTACTTACTTAGTCGTTCCCCTTCTACCGTGAGCCACATTAATTAACTTACTTACTTAGTCGTTCCCCTTCTACCGTGAGCCACATTAATTAAACTTACTTACTTAGTCGTTTCCCCTTCGTACCGTGAGCCACATTATTTAACTTACTTACTTAGTCGTTCCCCTTCTACCGTGAGCCACATCTAATTAACTTACTTACTTAGTCGTTCCCCTTCTACCGTGAGCCACATTAATTAACTTACTTACTTAGTCGTTCCCCTTCTACCGTGAGCCACATTAATTAACTTACTTACTTAGTCGTTCCCCTTCTACCGTGAGCCACATTAATTAACTTACTTACTTAGTCGTTCCCCTTCTACCGTGAGCCACATTAATTAACTACCGAATTGAAAAACACACTGTGGCCGAATTAAATTTTTTTCCCATTTTCATCCTGTAGGTGTTTCTTCTTCCTCGTTCGCCTTCAGACTTCCACATTTATGACTCTAATAAAGGCAGTAGTCAACCCAAGGCTCCCAACATCTCCAAACAGTTTTTCGTTGACAGAAGTGGGTTGTTGCCATATGCTACTCCTTTCATTACTGTAGGTTGGGCAGTATTGCAGCAGGTGTTCGACTGCCATTGGGCTGGTACCGCAGGTGCAGAGATCTGTTGCACCAATTTTGTATTTGTGGTACAGATGGTATCTCAATCTGTTGTGACCAGTGCGTAGCCGAAAAATGATGACCTGTTCTTTTCTGGATAGTTGATGATATGCATCATTTTTCAAATGTCCCGGGTGCTCTCTTTCCCATTTGGACTTGAATGTAGCCTTTATAGTAGTCTTTGCCGTTGCGTAAGTTGTCTCTATATCATTTTGTTGTAAGGCACCTCCTTCCTTAGCAAGTCTATCTGCCTCTTCATTTCCTGGTATGTTGCAATGGGCTGGTATCCACTGGATAGTGCACTTTCTTGTGTTTCGGCCAGTTCCCTTCTTTCAAGGGAGATTATCAGATCTTTCAATCCTTTAGTTTGGTGGCTCTTCAACGCTGATATTATTGAGAGGGCATCTGAAAAGATTACTATCTGTTTTTCTGCCTGTGCTTTGCATTCAATAAGAGTTTCAGCTGCCTGTTTCAGGGCTTCTGCTTCAGCACAGAAGTTATTGCAGTATTTTCCAGTGGCAATTGCCATAGAGTGAATTCTATTCTTTAATTTTATGAGGATGCCGGCACCCCCATTTTCAACTGCATTTGTTGCCGAACCATCAGTATATGCATGTGTCCAAAGCTTTGCTGGAAATGTTTGGTCAATATACTTGGTTGCTATACACTTTCTTTGTGTTTCTGTCTGTGTTCCCTTACCTTCAATGCCTGGAATATCAGATTTTAACTTAGGAAAGTATCTTATTTTCCACAGTGGGATAGTTGAGCTTGTTGGGATTTTCTTTGCAACTGAGCTTGCTAGTATGGTATTATTGTTAATTTTTTCTTTTGCTTGGGCGACAAAGTTAGTTCGCTTGAGCCTGCCTCTTCCTAGCCTATTCATTCTTTGGTACATGGGGTGTCCTTCGAGCCTCTTAAATTTTTCAGCTTGTTTTAAGACTCTGCTGTCATGTCTATCCTCCACTGACTGTAGCCCTGTGATGTTTTCCATATGGTTGATTTGTGTAGACTTTAGGGCCCCTGTTATAATACGTGCTGCTTGGTTTTGGAGTCTGTTTACTCTGTCAAAATTTGACTTTGCTGCTGTCGACCAAGCTGTGATGCCATATTCCATAGCAGGTCTGACACTGCCTGTGTACAGCTTTTTGAGGATATTCTCATCAGCACCCCATGTGGTACCTGCTAACTTTTTCATGATGGCCATGCGAAGTTTTGCCCTTAGCTGTATTTTGTTAATCTGTGATTTCCATGTCATTTGGCGGTCTAGTGTGATTCCTAAGTATGTTGGCGTTTCATCTTCTCGTACTGCCTGCCCATTTAGTTGCAGCTTTGCTTGCTGTGGTTTATTTGACAAGGTAAAAATAGTGTGTGTAGTTTTTTGTTCATTTATTTTGAGCAACCACTTTTTGGACCAACTTTCAAGGGCTAGCAGTGAATCCTGCATGCGCACTCTTGCTGTGGTGATGTATTGTTCTGAAGTCCACATGGCCAGGTCATCAGCGTAGAGGGAGTTGTGGACATTCTTGTGGATGTTTTCTGTTATATCATTTATATATATGAGGAAGAGTGTTGGGGAAAGGACCCCACCCTGTAGAACTCCATGTAGGTGTTTGCACAGAGTAAGCTGTAGTTTTCGTAATTGTTTACAGATTTTTATGAATTACACGTCATTTTAAAGATAAATGAATGTACTATTACAATAAACACCGGTTGTAACTCTAATAGAGGTTGTTGCTATTTAACGGCCCTCCGATGGCCGAGGACTTGCAATATTTTCACAATTATAACTGTTGGACCTAGTATGGTGATATCTCTAACACTTCACTCCCCTATGGGACTACCTTTACCTGTTTTTTTTAAATAAAAAATGTTGGGACATAATTAATAAAGTATTAAACAAAAAACAAAGTTACAGATATTCATAAAAGGGTGCTTGCATAGAACAGAAGGATTGAAATCGTATGACAAAGTCACCAATCTGGAACTGATGACAAGAACCGGACAAGTGCCAGTGAAACAAGAGATGAGAAGAAGATGCTGGATAGGACACACATTGAGGAAACCTGTTGATAGCATTACAAGGCAGTCCTTATTCTGGAATCCACAGGGAAAGAGAGGCAGAGGTAGACCCAAAAAAACACACGGAGACAAGAGCTGGAGACAGAGGTGAAAATGATGAGGAAAACAAAGAAAGAACTTGAGCGGATGGCACAGGACAGGAAAACTTGGCATGTGTTTGTTGAAGGCCTATGCTCCTTGGGGAGCTAAAGGGTATTAATTGAGTTAAAAAAGCAGCTTGCACATTAAGATGGTCAGATTCTCTCTTATAAGATAGTTAAAAAGACACATCACAAAAATTTCTAGTTCTAACAACCGTTGACGCATCTCACAATGTGAAAGCTACCAGTTAGAAATAAGACTGATATAAATAATGGTATTAAGGTTGATATAAATAATGACATTAAGATTGATAAAAATAATGACATTTAAAATGATATAAATAATGACATTAAGATTGATATAAATAATGACATTAAGATTGATATTAATAATGACATTAAAAATGATATAAATAATGACAATAAGATTGATATAAATAATGACATTAAGATTGATATAAATAATGACATTAAGATTGATATTAATAATGACATTAAGACTGATATAAATAATGACATTAAGATTGATATAAATAATGACATTAAGACATAAATAATGACATTAAGATTGGTATAAATAATGACATTAAGACATAAATAATGGCATTAAGACTGATATAAATAATTATATTAAGATTGATATAAATAATGACATTAAGAATGATATAAATAATGACATTAAGACATAAATAATGACATTAAGAATGATATAAATAATGACATTAAGATTGATGTAAATAATGACATTAAGATTGATATAAATAATGACATTAAGATTGATGTAAATAATGACATTAAGATTGATATAAATAATGGCATTAAGATTGATATTAATAATGACATTAAGACCGATATAAATAATGACATTAAGACTGATATAAATAATGACATTAAGATTGATATAAATAATGACATTATGACATTAATAATGACATTAAGATTAATATAAATAATATTAAGATTGATATAAATAATGACATTAAGACTGGTATAAATAATGACATTGATATAAATAATGACATTAAGACTGATATAAATAATGACATTAAGACTGATAAAAATAATGACATGTGCAAAAAGAAAACCCGATAAACATCTAAATGTACAAACAGCAGATATGCCAAACTTCATCTTCAAGTAATATGCCAGCTGGCAATGTGTTCAGTCTCTCCACAACTTCATGTCCCATGTATTGTTTATTAATTTTGTTGTTTCTGCACCATGATGTCAAACTGTCCAGTGAGAGATGAATGCAGTCAGCGACCCATAGCTTGGCTGCTTGCGTCAGGGTCAGCGAACCAGAGCTGACCAAGACCCAACTCCACCTCCAAGTGGTCGTCCTGGAAACAGGCTGCATCACTGCAGTCTGGCTGAGAGAGTAGGGATCAAAGAGGGAAGGCAAACCCAGTCCCAAAAAATGCCGTGCTGAAGTCGGATGTGTCGGCCGAAAGGAGCAAATATTGTAGCTTCGCTGTAAACGGACACAACGCAATCAACTTCCTTTTCAGGACGAACAAGGAAGAAGAAGAATGAAACTGTCCCGTTTCTTCTCTCTTTGTCATCCTCAATCTCTTTTGTCCTACAATCTTTCCTGTTGTCACAATATATTCCAGCTTGTCTCTTCTCGTAACATGCCCAAATAAGTATATTGCTTTCTTCTAATATGAGTAATAAGAGTCTTTTGTTCACTGTCTTTTTTTTTTAGAACATGTCTATTCTACAGCAGATCGACAGTTTGGTGTTCGCCAGTCATGTTGATAAAAAAACTATATGGTAGTGAGAGAAGCCTGACAGCGACCACCAACTTTATGACATTAGATGTGGTCAAAATGACTGAAGAGAGAAGAAGAAGAAGCTTGAAGAAATAATCAAATGATAGACTTTAAGAGAGGCTTACTTTTTAATATAAGTTGGTAAAAAACATGACGCTCAGCATTTCTAAAGGAGGTTGTTCCTTCACAAACATATAATCCCTCATCAGACTTTTGAAGCTTGGTCCACACCATTGTCACTTGTCTGAGGTTACCTACCCTGGAGAGATAGAAATCAAACACATTTAAAGCATTAGGACTTAATGAAAAGGAAAAGTTTCTAAATAATAATATTTTTGTAATAACAGGATGATCTACGATATTCAGAACTGGCCAGAGGGTGCTGACCTCAGACAGAAGGTATGGAGCAACTGCATGAACCTGGGGAAAAAAATTTTGGGACTTTTCCCTGATGACAGGCCTGTGGATTTAGCATGACTAACAAACTAAATGCAGAAGTAAGAATTGGATGAGCAGTAAGGAAATGAAAAATATCATGATGATTACAAAGTTGATGTTAGCGAACACAGTCAGAATAAGAATTTAATAAAGAAGCAAATGATAATAATCACCCGTGTGTTACCGGGGCCCGAAAGGGGAGCAAAGAATAGTAACACTGTCCCCTGCCAAGCATGTCGTAGAAAGCGACTAAGGAGGGTTGGGCATGGGGCCGGTTACCCCATCCTGTAAAAAATTTAAACCACAAAAAACTTCAACAAATATGGACAAGTCAAATAAAGAAAATAAAACACAGCCATCCAAGACAGGGGAAGGTCCTCTCGTGGGGAGGCGTATGATGCAACACAGAGAAAGCCGAAAGGAGTCTGTGTTGCTGACTAACCTTCTTTCTTCTAGGAGAACTTCCAGATTTGGCACCTGGAATGTTCGGACATTAAACGAACAAGGGAAAGTGGCGCAAGTGGCAGCAGAAATGAGGGAATACAAAATTGAGGTTTTGGGAATGTGTGAAACAAAGTGGAAGGGGGTAGACAGGAAGAAACTCATCACAGGTGAATTGGTGCTGTCCTCAGGACATGAAGATGAAAGTTCACACCACAGTGAAGGGGTAGCTCTTATGTTATCTAAAGAAGCACAGAAAGCACTCATTGAATGGGAAGCTGTTGGACCCAGAATAATAACAGCTACTTTCAAAACAGCTAAAAAGAAAATTCATGTAAATGTCATCCAATGTTATGCACCAACAAATGACAAAGAAGAGTCTGTGAAATAAGCATTTTATACTAAACTACAGGAAATTATGGATAAAGTAAAAAGAAGAGACATCACAATTTTGATGGGTGACATGAATGCAAAGATAGGTACAGTCAACACCGGATTTGAAGAAGTCATGGGAAAACATGGGCTAGGAATAATGAATGAAAATGGAGAACTATTCGCAAACTTCTGTGCTTCAAATCAACTGGCTATAGGAGGAAGCATGTTTCCACATAAGAGAATATACAAGGCAACATGGATATCACCAGACCATAGAACAGAAAATCAGATTGATCATATATGCATAAACAAGAAGTTTAGATCATCATTGCAGGATGTAAAGGTATATAGAGGAGCAGATGTGGCATCAGATCACCATCTTCTGATAGCCAAAGTAAAAATGAAACTCAAGAGATATGCAACAATGCAAAATTATAGACAACAGTATAATGTAGGACAGCTAAGAAATCAAGAAACAAGAGACAAATTTGCGGTCACAGTATCCAACAAATTCCAAGTGCTCCAACAGCTGGAAGATGTAGAGAATACAGAAGACTATTGGCAGCAGGTCAAAACTGTATGGAAGGAGACATGTGAAGAAATACTGGGGAAAAGGGAAAGACAACAAAAAGCATGGATAACAACAGAAACCATCAATAAGATAAAAGACAGAAAAAACAAGAAAGCAGAGTTAAACACAAGCAAAACCAGAAGTTCCAAAGCCAAGGCTCAAGAAGTGTACACAGAAGCAAACAAAGAAGTAAAAAGAAGTATCAAAAGAGACAAGAGGAAGTATATTGAGGAGTTGGCAAGAGAGGCAGAAGATGCTGCAGCCAAAGGAAATATGAGAGAACTGTATAGCAGCACAAAGAAGCTAACAGGGAAATACAAGCAAACAAGTTGCCTCATAAAAGACAAGAATGGGAAACTGCTCAGCAATATACAAGAGCAAATGAAGAGGTGGACAGAATATTTTGGGGACCTTCTCAATAGACCAGCTCCACAAAACCCGCCGGACATCCAGCCAGCAGAAGAAGAGCTACAAATTAACTGTGAAAGACCAACGAAGGAAGAAATAAAGAAAGCCATAAAGCTTCTAAGAGATGGAAAAGCGTCTGGACCTGATGGCATTCCAGCAGAGGCCATCAAAGCAGATATCGACACAGCTACAGAGATGTTATATAAATTACTTGGTAAAGTCTGGGAAAAGGAAGAGATACCAGCAGAATGGAAGGAAGGATATCTGGTTAAGTTGCCTAAGAAGGGAAATTTACAAGAGTGCACAAATTATAGAGGAATAATGTTACTATCAGTGCCAGGAAAAGTATTAAACAGGATTATCCTTGAGAGATTAAAAGAGTCCATAGACAAGAAACTGAGAGATGAACAAGCAGGTTTTTGACAAAATAGATCATGTACAGACCAGATAGCCACTTTGAGAATAATAGTTGAACAAAGTCTGGAATGGAATTCACCACTATACATCGGATTTGTGGACTACGAAAAGGCATTTGACAGTGTAGACAGAGAATCACTTTGGAAATTGTTGAGGCATTATGGAGTTCCCCTGAAGATCATTAATTTAATAAAGAAAACATATGAAGACATGACATGCAGAGTTCTTCACGAAGGACAGCTTACAGAACCGTTTGGGATAAGAACAGGAGTGCGACAGGGATGCCTCTTGTCTCCATTTCTTTTCTTGCTGGCAATAGATTGGGTTATGAGATCATCGGCAACACACAACAGAAATGGAATCCAGTGGACTCTGACTAAGCAGTTGGATGATCTGGATTTTGCTGATGACTTGGCTCTTCTGTCCCATAGCCGTAATCAGATGCAGGACAAATTGAAAACACTCGATGAGAGGTCACAGCAATTGGGTCTGAAAATACACAGGGAAAAGACAAAAATAATGCGAATAAATGCAGGTAATGATAACAGGGTTGAACTTGAAGAAACACCAATACAAGATGTAGAATCATACACATATCTTGGCAGTAATATAGACAAAGTTGGAGGGACAGACAGCGATATCAAAATAAGAATACAAAAGGCAAGAGGAGCTTTCATTGCATTGGGAAATATATGGAGAACAAGAGAAATAGGATCCAACACGAAAATAAGAATCTTCAACTCAAATGTGAAGTCAGTCCTATTGTATGGCTCAGAGACATGGAGAACAACAAAGACAACAACCAAAAAGCTACAGACTTTCATAAATGGGTGCTTGCGTAGAATAGAGGGATTAAAATGGTATGACAAGGTTACCAACATGGAACTGATGACAAGAACTAGACAAGTGCCAGTGGAACAAGAAATGAGAAGAAGACGATGGCGATGGATAGGACACACACTGAGGAAACCTGTTGATAGCATTACAAGGCAGTCCTTGTTCTGGAACCCCCAGGGCAAGAGAGGCAGAGGAAGACCAAGAAGTAAATGGAGAAGAGAGTTGGAAACAGAGGTGAAAATGATGAGGAGAACATGGAAAGAACTTGAGATGATGGCACGTGACAGGAGGACTTGGCATGTGTTTGTTGAAGGCCTATGCTCCTTTGGGAGTGGAGGGTTATGAAAGAAGAAATGATAATAATGATTGCTGACATAATAACAAATACAAAATCTGTAAAACTACAGCTTATTATTACACATCACTACAGTACACTTCTCCAAAAGAAATCATATTAAATATATATGAGTTTTACAGAGTTTGATATTTCTGCCCACTTCTAGTGAATATGAGATTAGGCTAATACAAAGAAATCACCATCATCCTTTGGTCTCCATAGAAAAATTAAGAATTCATTGAAAAACAATGAAAGAAATATATGGATTCTTTCAAACACATTACCAGGTCTAGCCATCCAGAGTATAAAAAATTTACTTTATGTTAGTCATGAAAATTAATTTAAAATGACCAAAGATTTACCACAGACTAGATAATATTTCAGTAAAATATTTCACTCCGAGACAACTCACACAAGTCAATTACTGAAAAACAATAATCTGTTAGTCAATGCTTGACTAAAATGACAAAATAAACTATTTACAAGATTTAGTCATCTTACTCATTATAGATTAGCTGAGATACATTTGTTGATGCCTCAGTTGTGACTTGTTGTGGGTAAGTAGTGTTGAAAGTTTTGCCATCGTCTGTAATATATGAAGGTTTACTTGTGGTGCTATTGCTTCTTTGTGTACTCATTGGCTGTAATCCTGTTCCATGCTTTAAGTACAGCTTTACAGAACTATAGACCCATATATTAGCTGAGCATGTGATCTTCAAACCGTCTCCTTGGACAGGCATGCGAGTCGAACTGTCGGTTAGAGACAGTAGCTTGCCCTGATCTGTGAAAATGTATAAATATCTTTAATAAGAAAAATGTGAATTTTTGTGTGGGGGACAAATCAGTACAAACAGCAAACAATGAAATGTCTCAAGGAATGCATTGCCTCATGAATTGAGTACCAGAGAAACTCTGGGAAGGTTAAGGCAGCCGGCATGATGCTGACCACATCACCCCTAGTGTGCCGATGGTCGACAAAATATGGGCCTGACAAAATATTCCCAATATGCCTCAATGGACGTGTAACGGGATTCCCCCCCCCCCCCCCCAAACAATATGCAAGTGTAGATTAAAATGTATAATACAGGAATAATCTTAAGGTATAATAACAAGTAGTGGAAATTCATTGAATGCTCTGTGCAATATGTGTATGCCCTTAAACCCACATACATGCACACTGAGCGAGAAAATGGCATAAATGAATCAGTGATAAGTTAAAAATAACAAAAAATAAAAAAGCAGGAGTGTGACATTCTATTCATGGTTAATAGTTAATGAGAGTGTAAGTGTTTCAACATATTCAGACAACCAAAAAGTAACAACAGAAGTGATAGGGAATTGAACCAGGGACCATGTGAATGAATGACAACACTGCCTCGCTATGCGAGTACTAAATTGGCAGTGTGTTCTTTAAAAATTCACTCCTGTAGCAAGGTGGTTACACTCTTCGAATGGTTCCTGGTTTGATTACCTGGTCTAAGCCTACCATTTCTATTACTTTTCTGTTGTCTAGTGTTCTACTTCTTTCTTTCTTACGAGTGCACGCTATATACCCATTTTTGTTTATTATTTATTATGCATAGGCCTTAGGTTTCCCTCTTTGTTTACATTTACAATAACTCAGACCTACCAGAAACAATAACCTTGACCGCCTGACTTTCATTTCCATGCAAGTTTACAGCCTGGCACTTGAAGAAACCAGTGACGTTTGGGAGGATAACCAACTGATCCATGTAGCTACCAATACCCCTTTTCAGAAGTCCTTGTTTGTTGCTCTGATGTTTGAAAACTTCCTCAAACTCACTGTGATTTAGTATACACTTTGGTAACTGACATGGCTGAGGAAGGAAAAGACAAACAATATAACAGTCTAAAATGTATTATTTATATTAATATACCAAGAAAACCAATGCATTTTTTATAAATAACATTGAGTTTAAAGTCTTCTTCCTCTTGTATTGTCAAGAGTTATTGGTGAATTAAATTGTACAGCCATGACTCATGTTGATTCAAGCATCTTGAGGATTTCATTAAAAACTAAGTATCTCTCTTTCTCTCAGGCATATCCTTGTCCTTAATTTGTCGTCTGCTGCTGAAGATTTCACCCGTGTGTTACAGGGGCCCAAAAGGGGAGCAAAGAATAGTAACACTGTTCCCTGCCATGCATGTCATAAAAATGACTAAGGAGGGTTGGGCATGGGGCTGCTTACCCCATCCTGTAAAAAAAATTTAAACCACAAAAAACTTCAACAAACATGGACAAGTCAATTATGGAAAATAAAACACAGCCATCCAAGACAGGGGAAGGTCTTCTTGCAGGGAGGTGTATGATGCAACACAGAGAAAGCCGAAAGGAGTGTGTTGCTGACTAACCTTCTTTCTTCTAGGAGAACCTCCAGATTTGGCACCTGGAATGTTCGGACATTAAACGAACAAGGGAAAGTGGCACAAACAGCAGCAGAAATGAGAGAATATAAAATTGAGGTTCTGGGACTGTGTGAAACAAAGTGGAAGGGGGTAGACAAGAAGAAACTCATCGCAGGTGAATTGGTGCTGTCCTCGGGACATGAAGACGAAAGTTCACACCACAGTGAAGGGGTAGCTCTTATGCTTTCTAAAGAAGCACAGAAAGCACTCATTGAATAGGAAGCCGTTGGACCCAGAATAATAACAGCTACTTTTAAAACAGCTAAAATGAAAATAAATGTAAATGTCATCCAATGTTATGCACCAACTAATGACAAAGAAGAGTCTGTGAAAGAAGCATTTTATACTAGACTGCAGGAAATTATGGAGAAAGTAAAAAGAAGAGACATCACAATTTTGATGGGCGACATGATTGCAAAGATAGGTACAGTCAACACCGGCTTTGAGGAAGTCATGGGAAAACATGGACTAGGAATAATGAATGAAAATGGGGAATTATTCTCAAACTTCTGTGCTTCAAATCAACTGGCTATAGGAGGAAGCACGTTTCCACATAAGAGAATACACAAGGCAACATGGATATCACCAGACCATAGAACAGAAAATCAGATTGATCATATATGCATAAACAAGAAGTTTAGATCATCATTGCAGGATGTAAAGGTATATAGAGGAGCAGATGTGGCATCAGATCACCACCTTCTGATAGCCAAAGTAAAAATGAAACTCAAGAGATATGCAGCAATGCAAAATTATAGACAACAATTTAATGTTGGACATCTAAGAAATCAAGAAACAAGAGACAAATTTGCGGTCACAATATCCAACAAATTCCAGGGGATCCAACAGCTGGAAGATGCAGAGAATACAGAAGACTATTGGCAGCAAATCAAAATGGTATGGAATGAGACATGTGAAGAAATACTGGGGAAAAGGGAACGACAACAAAAAGCATGGATAACAACAGAAACCATCAATAAGATAAAAGACAGGAAAAACAAGAAAGCAGATTTAAACACAAGCAAAACCAGAAGTTCCAAAGCCAAGGCTCAAGAAGTGTACACAGAAGCAAACAAAGAAGTAAAAAGAAGTATCAAAAGGGACAAGAGGAAGTATATTGAGGAATTGGCAAGAGAGGCAGAAGATGCTGCAGCCAAAGGGAATATGAGAGAACTGTATAACAGCACAAAGAAGCTAACGGGGAAATACAAGCAAACAAGTTGCTTCATAAAAGACAAGAATGGAAAATTGCTCAGCAATATACAAGAGCAAACGAAGAGGTGGACAGAATATTTTGAGGACCTTCTCAATAGACCAGCTCCACAAAACCCCTCGGACATCCAGCCAGCAGAAGAAGAGCTACAAATTAACGGTGAAAGACCAACGAAGGAAGAAATAAAGAAAGCCATAAAGCTTCTAAGAGATGGAAAAGCGGCTGGACCAGATGGCATTCCAGCAGAGGCCATCAAAGCAGATATTGACACGGCTACAGAGATGTTATATAAATTACTTGGTAAAGTCTGGGAAAAGGAAGAGATACCAGCAGAATGGAAGGAAGGATATCTGATTAAGTTGCCTAAGAAGGGAAATTTACAAGAGTGCACAAATTATAGAGGAATAATGTTACTTTCAGTGCCAGGAAAAGTATTAAACAGGATTATCCTTGAGAGATTATAAGAGTCCATAGATAAGAAACCGAGAGATGAACAAGCAGGTTTTCGACAAAACAGATCCTATACAGACCAGATAGCCACTTTGAGAATAATAGTTGAACAAAGTCTGGAATGGAATTCACCACTATACATTGGATTTGTGGACTACGAAAAGGAATTTGACAGTGTAGACAGAGAATCACTTTGGAAATTGATGAGACATTATGGAGTTCCCCTGAAGATCATTAATTTAATAAAGAAACATATGAAGACATGACATGCAGAGTTCTTCATGAAGGACAGCTTACAGAACCGTTTGGGATAAGAACGGGAGTGCGACAGGGATGCCTCTTGTCTCCATTTCTTTTCTTACTAGCAATAGACTGGGTTATGAGAACATCGACAACACACAACAGAAATGGAATCCAGTGGACTCTTGACTAAGCAGTTGGATGATCTGGATTTTGCTGATGACTTGACTCTTCTGTCCCATAACCGTAATCGATGCAGGACAAATTGAAACTCAATGAGAGGTCACAGCAATTGGGTCTGAAAATACACAGGGAAAAGACAAAAATAATGAGAATAAATGCAGGTAATGATAACAGGGTTGAACTTGAAGAAACACCACTACAAGATGTAGAAACGTATACACATTTTGGCAGCAATATAGACAAAGTTGGAGGGACAGACAGTGATATCAAAATAAGAATACAAAATGCAAGAGCAGCTTTCATTGTATTGGGAAATATTTGGAGATCAAGAGAAATCGGATCCAACACGAAAATAAGAATCTTCAACTCAAATGTGAAGTCAGTACTATTATATGGCTCTGAAACATGGAGAACAACAAAGACAACAACCAAAAAGCTACAGACTTTCATAAATGGGTGCTTGCGTAGAATAGAAGGATTAAAATGGTATGACAAGGTTACCAACATGGAACTGATGACAAAAACCAGACAAGTGCCAGTGGAACAAGAGATGAGAAGAAGACGATGGCAATGGATAGGTCACACACTGAGGAAACCTGTTGATAGCATTACAAGGCAGTCCTTGTTCCGGAACCCCATGGGCAAGAGAGGCAGAGGTAGACCAAGAAGCACATGGAGAAGAGAGCTGGAGTCAGAGGTGAAAATGATAAGGAAAACGTGGAAAGAACTTGAGATGATGGCACGTGACAGGAGGACTTGGCATGTGTTTGTTGAAGGACTATGCTCCTTTGGGAGTGGAAGGTTATGAATATGAATGCTGAAGATTTATATTATAAAACGAGCGGGTTGTATTCTAACAAGGTTACCAAACCATTTTATTTTAGGTTGACAGTTTGAGTGGCTTCTAAGAACAGAGGTTAAAACAGACTGTTACAATAGCAGTTAAAACTGATGAAATAAGAGACAGACGATAACAAAAAGAGAAGGTGATGGACTATCTAACAAATGGAATGGGAGAGAATAATCAATGGACTTGATACAGAACACCATGGACCAGTTGTTTCTTATACCAAATTTGGTGAATTTTAAATGATCACAAAATCTAGGCTTAGTTTCTTTCAGTATTGAAAAAAAAAAGCCAACATTCAATTAACTTAAATTTTAAAACTGGTAATTGCTACCAGTAATGACCAATATTTTTATTTAGGTTAACTGAAGTTTTAAGAAGTCCTAAATTAATGTCACTTTAAATTAGAGTTATCTGAAGACTTGTAAAATGGAAGACCACCAGTGACAAATATCACAGTTTGACATCCCAACTAACAATCCGATGTATGTTACGTCGGTCGGTCTCACTAAAAATAGTAACTCGCGCCAGAAAAATAAGTGTGCAACGCACTGTGTGCAACTTGCGCTGCGTGGGTGTTTTATAAAACAAATACTTTGGTTTTATTTGTTTAAATTTTTTTTTTAATTCATTCACAAAATTAGTAGCGCTCGACAAAGAAAAAGTGCGTAAAAATTGGTTGCATGAGCTACAGAGATGTTATATAAATTACTTGGTAAAGTCTGGGAAAAGGAAGAGATACCAGCAGAATGGAAGGAAGGATATCTGATTAAGTTGCCTAAGAAGGGAAATTTACAAGAGTGCACAAATTATAGAGGAATAATGTTACTTTCAGTGCCAGGAAAAGTATTAAACAGGATTATCCTTGAGAGATTATAAGAGTCCATAGATAAGAAACCGAGAGATGAACAAGCAGGTTTTCGACAAAACAGATCCTATACAGACCAGATAGCCACTTTGAGAATAATAGTTGAACAAAGTCTGGAATGGAATTCACCACTATACATTGGATTTGTGGACTACGAAAAGGAATTTGACAGTGTAGACAGAGAATCACTTTGGAAATTGATGAGACATTATGGAGTTCCCCTGAAGATCATTAATTTAATAAAGAAACATATGAAGACATGACATGCAGAGTTCTTCATGAAGGACAGCTTACAGAACCGTTTGGGATAAGAACGGGAGTGCGACAGGGATGCCTCTTGTCTCCATTTCTTTTCTTACTAGCAATAGACTGGGTTATGAGAACATCGACAACACACAACAGAAATGGAATCCAGTGGACTCTTGACTAAGCAGTTGGATGATCTGGATTTTGCTGATGACTTGACTCTTCTGTCCCATAACCGTAATCGATGCAGGACAAATTGAAACTCAATGAGAGGTCACAGCAATTGGGTCTGAAAATACACAGGGAAAAGACAAAAATAATGAGAATAAATGCAGGTAATGATAACAGGGTTGAACTTGAAGAAACACCACTACAAGATGTAGAAACGTATACACATTTTGGCAGCAATATAGACAAAGTTGGAGGGACAGACAGTGATATCAAAATAAGAATACAAAATGCAAGAGCAGCTTTCATTGTATTGGGAAATATTTGGAGATCAAGAGAAATCGGATCCAACACGAAAATAAGAATCTTCAACTCAAATGTGAAGTCAGTACTATTATATGGCTCTGAAACATGGAGAACAACAAAGACAACAACCAAAAAGCTACAGACTTTCATAAATGGGTGCTTGCGTAGAATAGAAGGATTAAAATGGTATGACAAGGTTACCAACATGGAACTGATGACAAAAACCAGACAAGTGCCAGTGGAACAAGAGATGAGAAGAAGACGATGGCAATGGATAGGTCACACACTGAGGAAACCTGTTGATAGCATTACAAGGCAGTCCTTGTTCCGGAACCCCATGGGCAAGAGAGGCAGAGGTAGACCAAGAAGCACATGGAGAAGAGAGCTGGAGTCAGAGGTGAAAATGATAAGGAAAACGTGGAAAGAACTTGAGATGATGGCACGTGACAGGAGGACTTGGCATGTGTTTGTTGAAGGACTATGCTCCTTTGGGAGTGGAAGGTTATGAATATGAATGCTGAAGATTTATATTATAAAACGAGCGGGTTGTATTCTAACAAGGTTACCAAACCATTTTATTTTAGGTTGACAGTTTGAGTGGCTTCTAAGAACAGAGGTTAAAACAGACTGTTACAATAGCAGTTAAAACTGATGAAATAAGAGACAGACGATAACAAAAAGAGAAGGTGATGGACTATCTAACAAATGGAATGGGAGAGAATAATCAATGGACTTGATACAGAACACCATGGACCAGTTGTTTCTTATACCAAATTTGGTGAATTTTAAATGATCACAAAATCTAGGCTTAGTTTCTTTCAGTATTGAAAAAAAAAAGCCAACATTCAATTAACTTAAATTTTAAAACTGGTAATTGCTACCAGTAATGACCAATATTTTTATTTAGGTTAACTGAAGTTTTAAGAAGTCCTAAATTAATGTCACTTTAAATTAGAGTTATCTGAAGACTTGTAAAATGGAAGACCACCAGTGACAAATATCACAGTTTGACATCCCAACTAACAATCCGATGTATGTTACGTCGGTCGGTCTCACTAAAAATAGTAACTCGCGCCAGAAAAATAAGTGTGCAACGCACTGTGTGCAACTTGCGCTGCGTGGATGTTTTATAAAACAAATACTTTGGTTTTATTTGTTTAAATTTTTTTTTTAATTCATTCACAAAATTAGTAGCGCTCGACAAAGAAAAAGTGCGTAAAAATTGGTTTGACGGGTTATTGCTAGTTTTAAAATAAAAGCAAAGCAAAGGCAATAAATGAGACAGAAAGATCTCATCTTGAACCTAGAAAGCCAAAAGAGTAATTATACCCTCTCAACTTTATAGATATTGAAAGACAAATACAATTTTTCCAAAATAAAAAATTAACAGATTGTTTATTTTATTATTATCAGTGCCAAATATAAATTTTTAAAAGGTGAAGGTCAAAGTAGCCCTGTAGCAGACACTGCCGTAGGGGAGTGAAATGTTACAGGCTTTAATGTGCCGGGTCCAGCTTTATGAATTAGGGTAATCATTTTTCCCTTCCTTGCTGCCTTTGCCTTTCTTAGCTCACTCTAACCCAGGCAGCTTTCTGGTTTTATCCAGGCCCTAAAATGGAGGCATTATTTTCCTACAAGTGATGTTGTAAAAAACAGGCAGTAGATATTTATATTTGGCAGATATATGAATAATGCATCAAACTTTAGGAAACTGGCCGAAGAATGTTGTGAAACAATGTTGAGTTCTTATGTGATGTTATAATTGTTTGTTATGTCTTGTGAAGTACAGAAACAATTAAAAATCAAAACATAAAAATGATCAAAATTGTGCGCTTACACATAAATATTTCAGCTCTACTTAATTCCTTGGTGGTAAAAAACTAGGAATCAAGACATATATCCTGTTGAAAATTAATCCAAGAAGTTTGAACAAAAACAAATGAAAATTCTAATTTTTATGATTTTTTTGTGTGAAGTCACATTTTGCGGAGCTGGAATATCACTTACACAGTCCTATCCCATGCAACTTAATAAATTATTACTTCAAAATATCAAAGTTCTTAAATGTCCTTCTTGGAATAAAAAATAGGCAATTATCGCTATTGATATCGCGAAAATTCATTTAGAAATAATGTACTGTGGTTGATCCGTTGATAGTTTATGACTTCTATGTATGTGTCTACGGTACTTGTAAACAAACTGCTTAATGATGTCATTAATTGATGAAAGTATATAAAAATTAATCATCAGAATACTCATTTTGCTACCAGTTCAAAAAAACGTGGCCCACAAGAAGTATTTGCATGATTTGAACAAGCTGTGGCCACTTATTTATTAATTTTTCGTTCAACTTCAGAACTCGTATCAAGCGGGCGCACCATGTGCCAGTTCGTAATCTATAGGGTAACCTGGCGCACCATGCGGCTCGTGGGTAAGAATGAGTTAACTCAAGAGCAGAATCAGGTACCATTTTACATATGGGTAAATAATAAAGGGAACGCTAACAGGTTTTGAACCCAGAACCCAGTAACTTTGCCATGAGAATCAAGTGCTCTAACCACTCTGCCAACAGGACCTCAAAATCTTAATAAAAAAGCAACAAAACAAAACATTGCAGAAAACATACTAGCAGACAAAGGACAAGATGTCTGATGCTTCATTACACCATGATCATGTGCACTAGGAACAGACATGCATGATTTTGTAACGAGGGCAAGTCATAGTTCCCAGACATATCTTATAAATAAAAAATTAAAAAGCTGAAAAGCCTGATCCAACCTCAGAAATAAGGTATCTGGGGAAGGCGGTTGAAGTAACAAGAAGAGACATGGTCCACAACCAGACGATACGTCAAGGCCTAAAAACCCAACCCCTGCAGACCCAAGTAGAACAGTCCCAACTGAGATGGTTTGGCCATGTCTGCAGAATGGGAGAAGATCAGCTACCATGACAAGCATAGGAAACTAAGAGCCAGGGATCCAGACCTCTAGGATGACCCAAAGTCCGCTGGGAGGACAACATTAGACAGTCTTTGAAGGACCGAGGACTAGAGTGGAACCAAGCCAGGAGGAAGACAGCCGATAGAATAGTATGGCGCTCTCTCTTACAAACCTCTACACCTCACGGTAGAAGAGGAACGAATAAGTAAGTAAGTAAAAAGCTGCATACCTGATAAAACCATGTCACTACTGCTGGTGGGTACCCTTTTATGTTGCAGTTAAGTATAGCTGGTTTATTCTTCCTGACAGTGATGGTACCATCTTGCAAGTTTTCACTGGCCAATGAAGCTTGAATTGTTACACTGGGCTTCCCTACATTAAACAAAATTGAATGAAACACTTGTTCTTACATGTGTGATGAAATAAAACATGAGTATCTGTGTTATCCCTCTAGTAATCATTGCATTTTTTTTTTTTTTCTCTAACCAGCGGCACTCGAGCTTTCCAGCTCTTTTGGCCCAATGACATGTAATTGCGAGGCTGGGGGGTCAGTGGACTTTCCTTCCAACCCGGTCAGGAGCTTTGCTCCTTCCCATCCACACGGGATTTATGTGCAGGAGCCGTTCAGGTTATTCAGTCAAATTTCCGGTCGTAAACATTCCTTCAAACGCTGACGCCCGGGTTTGAACCATGAAAACCTGGTCACCAGTACAACGCCATAGCCATTACACCAGCGCGGCTCCAATCATTGCATTAAAGTGGAACATTTGCGTCTTTGCAGAAATTTATAAATATTTCTGCTCAAAGTAATAACATAATTTAATGTCCATCATGTTTAAGCGGCATTTCTCACTGGGGATTTACCACAGTGACAACGGCAATCTCAATTTATGCCTCATATTATTTTTAATATTTTTAATTCATTAATATTAGCTCTCATTATCCTTTGCTTACTGTTTTCATTCATGTGTCTTTGACAAAAGTGCATAGAATACACTGTTCAACCACATTTGGGTTATAATGTAGGAATATACAGTTTTTTATTGTATATTACCATCATTTTCCTTGTCACTCCCCATGGCGTATGGACCCCTGACTGCAGCTGGCCCCCTGTTGTAGGAAGCCTGCACAAAACATTGACATGCTCATGTAGCAGTGGGGGTTTCTGTAGCTATTTGTTTGACATGATGAAGTTGCCAGCTTCATGCACAACCTCATATTATTCACCTTGTATGACATACCTGAGGGATCAGTATTCCTATTCTATCTTTATCTCATAAGATACCTGCGGGAACTATAAGGGGCTTTATTCTATATAGTATAGTATATTTGTCGTTTTTTTCTAATGTTGGTTCTTCCACGCTGCAAATTCCCTAGCATTTGTTATGGTGTTTCACAACATCTATAGTGCTTATGGTGTACCCCTTTAGATGCTTTTTCATGTATCTCCCATTACACTGTAGTGTTTGTAGGTCTTAAACACTTTGGTAAACTGTATCTTTTTTGTATTTCATTTACTGTATTTTGAAATTACCTTATATACGTATATATAATTTCTGACTATTTTGGACGACTGGACTATTTTTGAACACATTTGGGCGACTTGGGCTATTTTGGGCAATTTGGACTACTATTCGAATGTGATGTGGGTGACATCTGAATACAGAAAAAAAATCTGATTTCTGAAACAAAGCTGTGCCCAAGGATTTAGTATGAAAAGATGCAGATCTGTTATTACTTTCAGTTTTTATGCAATTGAAAGAAAGAATTGAGGCTCTCGAGATGTGGATATATACAAGAATGGGGCTCATCTCATGGAAAGAGAAGAAAACACATAAGGAGGTCCTAGAAAACCTAGGTATGAAAAGAGAACTAATGAAGGAGATCAAAACTAGGCAGCTAAAATATTTTGAGCACATAAAAAAGACATAACACCTTGCAGAAAACCGTAACAGAAGGCAGAGTTAAAGGTAAACGTGCAAGGGGAAGACAGTGCTTTAAGTGGGAAGATAACATCAAGAGATGGACAGGAAAGTGCACCATCAAGACAGAAGATGGAGATCCATTACAGCTGACCTTCATTGTGGAGATGGCGGCTGATGATAATTTTAGGCTTCAGTTATTTCTGACATGTCTTTGTTGGAGGTCAACCTCATAGTTGTAATGTAGGCCATTTATTTGTTCTTTATCCCAGTAAGACTTACAGGATTTATTTTTGTTCACCCCACCATTCATCACAGTCTTCTTCTTCTTCTTCTTCGTACACTCTCAGACGTCCACTTGAATGTTCTCAAAGAAAGCAGTAGTCAGTTTGAGGCTATTTGAATCCCCGTAAAGCTTTTCCACGAAAGGAGCTGGCGTCGGCCATATGCACTTTCACTGTACCACATATAAGGGGCAACTTTGAAGCAGATGTTCAGCAGTCATTTTATCAGTGCCACAGTTACAATGATCGGTAGTTCCTATCTTTAGCTTGTTGAATAGATGGTATCTCAATCTGTTGTGGCCAGTGCGGAGTCTGAAGATTACCACTTGTTCTCTTCTGTGGATCTGGTAGTAAGCATCATTCTGTGTGTGCCCTGGATGTTCTACATTCCATTTGTTTCTGTATCTGATTCTGATAAAACTCTTTGCCTCCTCAAAAGTTATGCTTGCATCAGGCTGAGGTAGATGTGAACCTTCTTTTGCCATTCTGTCAGCCTCTTCATTGCCGGTGATGTTACAATGAGATGGGATCCATTGGATCACAACACTTTTGAATCGTTGACAAAGTTTGTGGAGCACTACTCTGAGATCATCCAGGTCTGTATTATTTTGGCTTTTCAACGTTGCAATTACTGACTGTGCATCAGTAAAGAAAGCAACTTGTCTCTCTGCCCTTTCTTCTGTCAGTATAACCTCTGCTGCAGTTTTCAAGGCCTCTGCCTCTGCTCTGAAGTTGCTGGAGAATCGTCCTGTCGCCACTGACAGCCTTTTTTCTGCACCAGTGCTTAAGGTCAGAAAGACACCCCCACCTCCATTTTCTGTTGCATTTGTTGCTGATCCATCTGTGTATGCATGGGTCCAGGTCTTACTTGCAGTCCTCATTTTATTAACACCCAAAAGATATAACTAATCATGATGTTGATGAATAAAAAAATGCTATAAAAATATGTAATTTTCACAACTTCCTCCCTACCACATTGCCTTCACTTTATAGTTGTTCAAGGAAAACCATAGTCCTGCCCTTTTTTGTCCATGTTGTCCATTCATGTATGGATCTAAGTCTGCACTTACTCCTCTAACATTAGATCATTCCTTTTTCTTTGCACTCCTTATGGAGTATGTAGATACCCCCTGTAGCTGGTCCCCTTGCAGGAAGCCAGCAGCAAGCGTTTCCATGCTCTTGAAGTAGTGGTTTATATGGCAATTTGTTTTGTGTACGTGTATACCACTACAGGTGCTCACTTGGGTTCCTGAGGGTAAGAGGAAAAAAGGAAGACCAAAAGAAACACTCAGAAAAACAATAATAAGAGAAGGAAGAACGTTGGGATTAAATAATGTGCAAGAGCTAAGAGGAGTGGCGTCACAACGAACAACCTGGAGAGCACTGGTTTCTGCCTTATGCGCCGTGTTTGGTGCTTAAAGAATTTATTATTATTATTATTATTATACCGTGATTTCTTCGGAAACAGGCTATATCCCACTAAAGAGGAAAAGAGCACGAATTAACATATAAATTAATATCTTATGAAAAACAAAGGATAAAAATAACTAATGACATAAATTTTAATTAGGCTAAAGTCGCTTCGTAGACGCGACTCTATTAGTCATGTGATCCCACTAACCAATCGTGAGCTGAATAAATCTAGAACACACGCTTTCCCCAGCCAGTTTTTCGCGGGTTAGTTAGTCCCAGCTAAGAAGCCGAGTGTGCCAGACGCATATTTCCTATGCTGCAGATTTGAGGATTATTCAAATTAAATGAAGTTTTCATTTGGCACTACACTGTACCTGTGTTATTTATGTGTATTATTTCTAACAAGGAAAGCAGTAAGTAGAGTGCGTGTATAACCTATAACATTTTCATGTCGAAGAGAGATAGTTTTTGCCCACGTAGCACACAGCAAATGGCTGCAAGTTGTACCTTGATGCAGAATGTAGACTTTGAATAGCCATGTAGAAACACTAACGGTTTGATAGAACATGAAGCTCTTAGAGAAATGAGAAAATGGATTAATTTTCTGAGGAACTGATAGTATGCATTTACCGCTAGCTAATATTGGAAGGAACAAGTGGCTAAGAGTTGAATCAGAGTGATTCACATGATGTCAATCCCCCATGCTATGTTAATGAAAGCAATGTGCATTTGTGGATGAACGAAATATGCATACTATTAATCTTCATGCCATTATGTAAATATGTTGTGATGAATAAAAATCACGTTGAGACCAAAGGGAGATTGTCTATTAAATACTTTGCTACGCAAATAATTGAAAGAAAGGAAGGAATGTCTGCTAGGAAACTAATCAGGTCTTATCAACTGCTCCTAACTAATTCACCTTAGAGGATCATCCCAGAACCTGGTATAACCTTAAGTCTGTTGAAGAACAATTTCCATCTCTAGCGTATAGGCTAGTCGATTAACCAGATTCTTCGTATAAACAGCAAACCCCCAGCACCCTCCCCGGCCACAAATAGGATATATGGTGCCCATGCCAGTCCTCTATAAGGAGCAAATAAAGGATCATTCAACCACTGTAACGTCAAATCACGAACATGGACCTAAGGAGAATATACCCACACCAGAGGCACATGTGACCCGCGCAGTTCACTAAAGGTTCTCGCTATGCCATGGACAGAAAAATGTACACCCTGCACCACCCGTCATGGCTTAACAAGAAAACCGTCACCTTTGTACCAGTGAAATATTCCGAAATAAGAGGAGACATTACGTATCCTGAAACAGAGGTAGAATTTTCATCTGATTCAGTAGGAAGGTACTACACTTGCAAGACCATAAACAGCCACAACAAAATTGAGAGAAGGCAACCTCACATTCTTCCTTACAATGCTCACCAGTACAAGACAAATATACACACTGTGAATCCTATGAGAAACGAAGAACCAAGTCAAACATGGCAGAGACAGAGGTACCCGATCAGGACAGTCCCTGGTTCAAACCCCAGTTTTCAGCCAACGAGAAAACCACCACATTATCCCTACAAAGAAAGAGAAAGAAGACCACATACCAAACATTGGGCCACCTTGTGACAGAGCTCAAAGAATGACAGTCAGAAATTTTATAAATGAAATTAAAACCAGAAACATCTGGGAGTTCAAAATTATACCATCGAAAAACGGACAAGTTTGCCTCCTCACAACAGACGATGGATGGAGGGCACACATCGGTCCCATAACAGCAGGAAAGAAAGAGCACAGATACCAACATGTAAATTTAGTCCATTCAAACAAGACGCAGTTGACCCCCATGAAGATAAATCATCCCAAGCAGTCCAAGCAAGAACCTCAAACCAAGATGATTTGTGCAAAAGCTACGACGGTTTGTGTGGCAACACAAACAGAAATTGCCAAATCCGTAAAGAAGGCAACACAAACAGAAATTGCCAAATCCGTGAAGAAGGCAACACAAACAGAAGTTCCCAAGTCTGTAAATAAACAACGCAAACAGAGTTTCAACCCTGGTGCAGTAGTACCAGCCTCCAACGTACATGTAGACGACAAAATGTCCTGTATATCAGACTCAGATAGCGGTTTCAAATCAATATTCAGCACCCCACCAGTACAAGTTCACACCACAAGTAAATCGTATCTCCCTGAGCCTGAAGAAGCGCCCCCTGTCGCTACATTTGTTGAACTGCCACAACTGCCAGTCATGTCACCTCCAGCTACACCAGTTTCTTCAGCTACCCACCAACCTCTCGACATCAACAATGCGTCAAATACTGTACCTACAGTCAGTTCCAGTACCAAACACCTGTGTCTCCCCGAGCCTGATGAATTGCCCCCCACCACGAATCCTGTCACATTGCCACAAAATCACGTGAAAAGACGAAATAAGAAGAAAAGAAGACACGGTCCCAAACAACATCAGGATGTTCCTAAATCAAAAAACACCTAGGCGTTCAGCTGTCCTGAAACACAACCAAGTGTTTATGTGTTCGCCACCCCGAACAAGGTCAACGCAAATGTGAACTTACTGTTTGATAATGTTCTAACTTTCCCATATACTCTATTTTCAGACTATGTTCCAAAATTGACAGTTCCAGATGCCCTGTTACAGTGCGAGATGTAAAAGCCTAACCAAGAAACTGTTTTCCCAGACAACTTATTGATGACCAGAGCAACTCAAGACCAGCCCAGATTGATTGTTAATTAGAAGTTTTTTTGATTGTACAATAAAGTTGACACAAAATTACAGTCTTGCTATTTGCAATCACACATGACACGTTAAATTAGTCAGACAGTGCTAATGTTAACTTCCACAATCCCATTGATAACACATGTGTCACGCTGATTTTGACATGACATTGATCTATGTTTCCACATTTCCTGAGCTTGAATCTTGTCCTTGCACATTCCAGAGTCCAGTGATTTCCTTTTCATGCATCTTAGTGCATCTTCACGCAGACACTTTGCACCAGAAGTCTTTCTCTCACTCACCACTAATCCTTTTAACCTGTAATGCATATGCCACTAGACTTGTGTTCTTTTGAACCTACTATTACAGCTTGTGAAAAAATTTATAATTTATACCCATATCTATCATGCTATATTTTTCTTCACACAGGTGCATTTATTTTTGAGTATGTACATGACCAATTGTTTGAAAATATTGCATTTAGCAAAATAGATTGCATATTCCATCTTTAACAACCATTATAAGATTTCCCCACCTCACTTCTCACACCTTTTTCTTTCTATCATTCTGAGACGACATTCGGAGCTTGTAAATTTATTCGCCAGAAAATATCTTCATTCTTTTGAATTACAATATTCTTGTAATCCGGAGATAGTCTATTTTCCCTCTATTCTTGACGACTCCACAGTATACTGTCCTCTTACTTGTTCTGAACAGCGTTGCTAACATTCTTACCCATTTGCACTTTTACTTCCATCATAGCCCCACTCATAAATTATTATATAAGGAGATATTAGAAAATACTGATGTTGCATTTTTGTGATTAAGTTAACTCTGCAGAAGAGTTGGAAAGATACAAAAATATACTACAGAATAGCATATTATACAAGATTGACATACATCACTGCTGATGCATACCATTGTACCACCCCCACAAATGGTTGATGTAAACAAATGACTGATGAAAAAATTACCCACCTGTATGACAAGCTGATGTATAATACACTGCCCCAAATTTCAAGACATTGCCCTTTACCCAATACCATCTGTGCATGCTGATTTTGCAGATAGAAACCCTATTGATAGCATTTGTGTATGCTAATCCCAGAGAAAATACATTGCCATATTTTTTTTCCATCATGTTGCCTGAGGCACATGAAAGGAAGAAGCACCTACTTACGAAGGTTGCCTGTGCCATTATATGAGACACCATGTGATGATACAACTATATGATAGTACACCTAATGTTATGATAGATGATAAAGTACTCCACATCAGTATGGTATAATAAATAAAATGTTAGTCTTTTCGTGATAACGAAAGAAAGACGTCAAAATACTTGGAAAATTCTATGGATTTTCCACGGACATAGAACAAATCAAGGGACAAATGATTGCCACCAAAGAAACCATAAGAGTATGGATTACCAATCAACACGAGATACATATGGATTATGAATATTATATGGGAACCACAGATGTACGGATAAAATGAAAAAATATACGAATAAAATAGTTGCATAATTACTGAATCCAGCAGAAAATAAATGACAAGATTACCTCCGTATAGGAGAAGACATTTCCTTGATGTTACCTATTGTTTTGTATTGTAAACATTGTCATAATAAGATGGATAGCCAATGATAATTGCTTACTGAGGTCTATATAGAAACGGTTGTTATACTTTAACAAAATCATCTTAGGGTCAAAAATAACTAAAATATTTTGACATACTGAGACTGGATTACCCAATATGATACATGGATTGAATACAATGTTGCCCATAAGATACATGGATTGAAAATAATGATGTTACCCAACGGACAAACGTGTAATGGATAAACACGGTGGATATATTATAACAATAAAAGAAAAAAAGAATACCTGGATTTGACATACATGTAGACGAGTCATGGATACCATAAAATATATGCCCTCATGCCCCACACCTGCAAATGACTTAGGAAATTTTAAATAGGTTACTCATCTGGCTGTAGTCAGCAGATGTAATAAACACCACATGGTTCTGACAAACCTTCGACCTGCGAAGGCAGAACTGGTGTTGATGAAATGCAAAATATTGTAAAAATAATAATTTTTGTTGTAAATTGTTACCAAATTAAGACGTTTGAGTTGATGGTTTTAAATGTGATTGTTTGATGTGTTGTTGAGAAATATTGACAGATATAGTTCATAAGGATCAAAAATGATGTATGTCTCGAGATAACAGGAGGACTAGACAGGATCCCCATAAAATAAATGATCTAGTGCACCATAACTGACAAATTGGACTTATGGAAAAAGAAAATAGTAAACTATACACAAGGATGCCTTAGGATAAAATAAATACATAATGGTCAGGAATACCAGGAAGATTGGATTAACAGAGAAAAAAATGAAGTAATACAGAACCTAATGTACAGAAATAAGACTTTGAAAATTTTTTCCTTGTATTTCACATATTGGTAAAATGTTGTAAACATTGTTTTAATGATTGCTGACTAGTTGATGTTGGATAATGACTAACTGATAGTTCAAGAAAGACTTGAAAAAATATACTTCAAGGAAAATTGTCTTGACAGAAGAAATAAAATAAATCTATCAATGATTGGACATAACCAAATTCTTAATAATCAGGATCACTACTAAATGCATAATTTATATGGATACCTGGCGAAGTGTTAGATACTTTGGAAAAAAATAACTACACATATCACTTGGAAGAAATCCAAGACAGGAAGAAAATTTCGGATATAAATAATAGAGACAAGTCATGAGATTTTTCAATCATTTTTATTGTGTACATTATAATTGCTTATCAAAATGAATTGGTTTGAAAATGTTGATATACATGTCTGCAATTGTTTCCCATATGTAATAATGTGTAAGTGAAAACATGATGAATCACCACGGATGAATTAACTGACTTATACAATTGGATCGCCATTGCAAAGAGGATGTGGATATTTGGAATACTTTATACTGGAATATAATTGGAATGCATAATCAGTAAATAAGCTAGGCCCAAAACTTATTGGAAAACCAAGATTGAAAATAACAAAAATTTTTTGAACCACTCGGAGGCTTATGACATGAATAAAATAAAAGAAACGGAGGTTAAATAACATTCTTCCCCCACCATGTCTAATAGAATGTTTTCAACTATATTTCTGAATGAAAAGACATTGAGTTAGGACAAGGAGATATATTATTGCTCATATTTCCCAGTGTTGCCACTCGTCAATAATTTTAGTGACGATCTATTGTATTAGAAAAATGTTAGGAATATTTTGTTGGTCAGTGTTGCCAATTAGAAAATTTGGTGAAAAATGTTGTGATATCCTGGATAGTTTAAATTTTTCGAAGTTGATGTCCACTACTAGTTTTTTTTACATAGCAGACGACCTCATATGGACATAGGAACACAGATGTAGGAATTTCGTTAAATTTTCTCAAAAATATTTTGGACTTAGAAATTTTTGAAAATTTTTTTGGACATAGAATTTTTGGGATATTTTTGGATAATTGATAGTATACAAATGTCTCCCTACGGGATACATTTGCAGGGCCCCAGGATCTGTATGTAGCCGTGTATACCGTGATTTCTTCGGAAACAGGCTATATCCCACTAAAGAGGAAAAGAGCACGGATTAACATATAAATTAATATCTTATGAGAAACAAAGGATAAAAATAACTAATGACATAAATTTTAATTAAGCTAAAGTCGCTTCGTTAGTTAGTCCCAGCTAAGAAGCCGAGTGTGCCAGACGCATATTTCCTATGCTGCAGATTTGAGGATTATTCAAATTAAATGAAGTTTTCATTTGGCACTACACTGTACCTATGTTATTTATGTGTATTATTTCTAACAAGGAAAACAGTAAGTAGAGTGCGTGTATAACCTATAACATTTTCATGTCGAAGAGAGATAGTTTTTGCCCACGTAGCACACAGCAAATGGCTGCAAGTTGTACCTTGATGCAGAATGTAGACTTTGAATAGCCATGTAGAAACACTAACGGTTTGGTAGAACATGAAGCTCTTAGAGAAATGAGAAAATGGATTAATTCTCTGAGGAACTGCTAGTATGCATTTACCGCTAGCTAATATTGGAAGGAACAAGTGGCTAAGAGTTGAATCAGAGTGATTCACATGATGTCAATCCTCCATGCTATGTTAATGAAAGCAATGTGCATTTGTGGATGAACGAAATATGCATACTATTAATCTTCATGCCATTATGTAAATAAGTTGTGATGAATAAAAATCACGTTGAGACCAAAGGGAGATTGTCTATTAAATACTTTGCTTCGCAAATAATTGAAAGAAAGGAAGGAATGTCTGCTAGGAAACTAATCAGGTCTTATCAACTGCTCCTAACTAATTCACCTTAGAAGATCATCCCAGAACCTGGTATAACCTTAAGTCTGTTGAAGAACAATTTCCAACTCTAGCATATAGGCTAGTCGATTAACCAGATTCTTCGTATAAACAGAAAACCCCCAGCACCTCCCTGGCCACACATAACGAGGTTGCTAGCCCCCCCCCCCCCCCCCCATGCACAACCTCATTTTTAGTCGCCTTGTATGACATACCTGAGGTGCTGTAGTCCTATTCTTTGTCTCTTCAAAGACCCCTCCCTCACCCGGGAACTACGCAGGGTAGTACATCTTTGCCTAGTGTAAAAATGTCTATAATGCGCTCTATCTTACAAAATGTCCATGATATGTCATAAAAACGTATCAGTGAACAAGCCATAATAAGGGAATTTCTAAAACAGTTTCTGTGTAGTCCCTGCAATGTCTGTAAGGCAGCAAGGAAAAAATATGACAACTACTCCCTCAGACATGTCATATGAGGTGGATGGTATGAGGTTGTATATGGGGGCAGGCAAGCTTCATCATGTTAAACAAATTGCTAAAGAAACCACTGCTGCAGGAGCGTAGGCATGTTTTGATGCAGGCTTCCTGCAGGGGGGACTAGTTGCAATGGTGGCTCCATGCTCTACAGGGAGCAAAAAGGGAAATGTTTAGAAAAGATACGCTGCAAAAACTGAAAGCACATTTGTCCAGAATTTCTTTCAGCATTTTTGCAAGGCTGAAAGCTGTGCATAGTGTAGCAAGGATCCCGTTTACACGCCCATTGAGGCATATTGGGAATATGGTGTTAGGCCCATATTTTCTTGACCCTCGGCACACTATGCCGGCTGCCTTAACCTTCCCAGAGTTGCTCTGTTACCCAATTGGGGCTGGGTCGACCCAGGAGCCATTTGCGGTCTAAAACAATCCCACCTCAACTGGGGATCGAACCATGGACCACTGAGCTAGGAAGCCAGTGCACTAACCACTGCTCCCCATAGTGCAATAAACAATATATACAATACATTTACCACAGAAGTTGCTTACCAACAACGTAGAGAGCTATGTCAGCAGAAGCATCCAGAGTTATATTATCCATATATGCAACTGCTTTCGCTGTATACACTCCACTGTTCTCGGACTTGGGGAAATTGATAACCAATGAGGCTAACTTCTCTGACTGCATTTTGTAGAATGACCTTCAATGTAAGAAAGTACCCATGATGTTACTTTTATTTTAAAGTATCACTCATTATATAGGCAGACAATAACATGAACATAACCTTTCTCAATAATCCAAAACAGAGGGATGGAAATGTAATAAAACAACACAATTACTTAATACTGAAAACCCTCAAGATAATGGACTTGTTGTTGATTAACTAGGGTTGCTGAGCTTGTAGTTCTGTCACAGTCAATGCCAAGTTGAAGAATTTACGTTATGTAGCTGTTGAGTGGTGCTGTATAGAGTGTTTGTAATTGTTGGGGAGCCTGGCAGTAGTTTTCTTCTTTCTATGGAGAATCCTGAGCAGGTCAGCGGCACATGCAGTCTTAGGCTCGTGAATTGGGTTTAATTTGTTTAGGTGCTTGTTGAGTCTGATGTGGTCTATTCTAAGTTGGAAGATTTTGCACTGCTGCAAACACTGTATGTTATTCATGTTGTCATTTTTGCTAGGATTGGTCATTTTTGTGTGCAAGGCATCCAGTAGATCCTTTTGCTTATCGGTTCAGCCATTCTTCTTTGAAGTTGTTTTGGATTATTCGTTTAGCTGTCTGCATGTTTGCTGGAGTGTTTGAACCATGCTTGCTCATAGCTCTGCTAGTCTATCTGCTATTTCATTGCCTGCTTTGTCTGTGTGTCCACTGGAGAGCTACTCTGATGTTGTATATTGTTAGAAGGTTGTCAGTTTGTTTCAGTCAGTTGTATTTTTTCTTTATTTTCAGTTTGGAGGGACTCTTTCAAAGCCTTAAGTTTTAATTTTTAGTAAGTGAAGATTATGATATCTGGCTTCTAGATTTCTTGTTTAAATGGGCTGCCTATTGCAGTGAGGGTGGTGTTTATTGCTGTAATTTCTGCTTGGTAATTAGTGCAGAACTCTCCACATAGTTCATATATTTCTAGTGTGTTGCCATTTGGGTACTTCATGTGAGTTCCAAGTTCAGCATTTATAGTGGCCTTGAAGGCACAGCCATCTATGTATGCATGTTGTGCAGTGTTAGGGTAGCTGCCAATAGTCTCTAAAGTAGCCATCTTAAATACTGCTGGTTTGGTGTCTCTTGTTAATGTGTTGACCATGAGTGTGGTTTTTATTATGAGTAGTATTCACTTCTTTTCAGTATAAAAGACTGGGTATTGTTCAATTATTTCACATGGTCCGCAACCAGATTATATGGCAAGCCTCTGCAGACCCAAGTAGAACAGTCCCAACTATGATGGTTTGGACATGTCTGCAGAATGGGAGATTGGCTACCACGACAAGTATGGGAAACTAAGAGCCAGAGATCCAGACCCCCAGGACAACCCAGAATCCACTAGGAGAACAACATTAGATAATCTAACTTTTTTATTTTTTAATCACTGCAAGAGCATGTGAATGCTTGGTGCCGGCTTCCTGCAAGAGGACCATCTGACAGTGGTAGTTCCAAGTTTGATAAAGAGGCAAAAAAGGAAAATGATGATTAATATTATTTAAATATTTATACAGGTATTAATACAATATATTTACTTATGAAAAGGAAACACCCACCTTGAGTTTTCTATCTTCTCTCCATCAAAATACCACTCAATAACTGGCTGAGGAGCTGCATTCAGATGGACACTAAGCATTGCGGCATAAAAACACTCCTTGGCTTCTACTGTGCTGCTTCTTGGTGTGATGTGGATAAATGGTTTTTCTGTAAATATAGATGATAATGGCATTCATAACATTCTTCTGTAACACATATGGCATTATTTATGCCTTCACCTTTGGCAAATCTGCACCGTTCATTGACAATTTTTAAATTTTTTGTAAACTTCTCACTTTTCTCATGATAATTTGTAATAATATTTTGCTCACGTGAATTAGTGATGATTATGATATCACTGACACCATCACAAGAACTGCTATACAATGGACTGTAGAAGGACAGCGAAAGAGAGGCAGGATGTGACGAAAGTACTGAGATTCTGTCTTTCAAATGGCCCATGTCTTTTTCTCCTTGCATTTAGTTCACTATTTTTGGAGGGATTACAGAAAAATCCTTCTCCATGTTTCTTCTCCTTCTATTATTTACGTTTTTTTCAAGATGAGATCACGAGGGAGTTTGATCTCATCTGCTTTATGGTTCTTCTTTATGTGTTTAGAATGGGGGTGTAGGGAATTAGACAGTATTATTCTAGATTAAGATTATAGATGCTAGATCAGGATTGGCACCAGATTGTCTTTTTTTTAAAGATATTGCGTGGCCATATACGCATTTTTCGGGAGTTAAATTATTTGCGGCCATTTTTGCTTCATTTCCGCAGTATAGGGCTAGGACCAATTCCCGGTTCTTTGTCTAGCAGAAACTGGTTGCATCAGAAAGATCTAAGGTTCTGATTGGCTGAGAGATAACTGCAGTTAAAATGCAGAGCTCTCATTGGCTTTACAACCACGCCGCGCATATGACGTCATGAAGTCGGCGCGTGGGGGTCTTGATTATAAAAGGCCTATATTTCATAAGCTTCTTTCTCTTTTAATGAAAAAAAATTGCCAAAGCCGGTTGCCAGTCAAGTCGATTGCCTTCAGTTGGACATTCGAGATTTGGTAAGCATGAATTTTTGCGTGAGGACTTTATTTAATTTTGCTAGTCCTAGCCGATCATTTAAGTTTCTTGGGAAGTTTAGTTTAATTTAATTCTTAACTCCAGAGCCATCAATTCGATCTGAGTGATAGACATGAGAAACTAGGTCCATTTAATTCCTTGTTGAAAGAATAGCGGCATGGTTTAAAAGTTGAGATATCACCGCTTTGTATTATTGCAAAGTCGGTCGGGAGAGAAACTCGCATCTGCGAATTTTATTTATTTACAGAATAGTCGGGAGCGCGTAATGTGTATTTTTATTTGTGATTTTAGTGAGAGTATTGATGCTCGCTATTTATATAGTTACGCATATATCTGTGGACGGGAGTGAAAGAGGCATAATTTGGAAGCGCGTGGGCGCGTTGGTTACGGAATTGTTATTGATACGACGTTCAGAGGGACGAGGGGGAGATAAGCACGTGGTCATAAAATTACAAACACGTGGTTGAACTACGGGGTTTTCAATTTGATAACCAGGGGTTATGTATAACTTTTGACGGCATGTAGATGCTAGCGTAAACAGGGTTATAGGTTATTGATTGTGCTTTGTTATTCTGTGTATTCAGAAGATGGAGATGACATTTATTTATGTTAAGGGAATTATTTTGTATTTCATTTTGAATGTGATTACTATTATTGACGGGAATTTTAGGAATTCCTAGAGAAGGCTAGTTTTAGTTGTGTTAAACATTACGGCATTAGTGTCAGCGTAAGAAGTAGGCCACAGTACGTCTGCCCAGACGGGCCATTGAAAATATGGTTGTTGCTCGGAGTTAGTCAGGCAGAACAGGCGATCTGGGTTAGCCAATGTTTACCTTGTGGGCTCAGGTAGAGAAGGGAGCTCAGTGGGGGGAGCGGACTTTGTTTGCATGATTTTGTATGGTGGTGCATAACGGGAGAGAGTAGGGGAGCTGTATTGATTATAGACGGGGGAGACTTAAGTGTTAAAGACTTAAGGGTTTGTCAGGAAGTTAATTGTTATTTGTAATAGAGTATTAACGTTTTGTTTAGCTGTTGTTTTTGCTTTTGTCTAAACAGCAGGTGCCGGCTTTTTTGTGGGAATGAGAGCGGAATTTTGAGACCACAAAATTTCTCCCACGGCAAAGTTGGGGCATTCGCAGAACCGCAAGGGTTTTACGTTAGTTGCCAGTAGTGGACGGAGAGGAAGAAAATACGTTTTCCCAACCAGGGGAAGACATTTTCCAGCGAATAGGATTTTTTTGTGGATAAATCCTGAGCTCTGACGCTCGTTACACACGCAGATTTGGCAGGCTGCCAGCGGTGTGATAAGTTTGTGTTCGTTTCTTCACGGCCATAATAAAGCCGACAGCCCAGTTATAGGTACTCGGGCAGGTAATTTCCGAGTGGTAGAAGTCCGCTACAGTTCCAGTCCAGAATCCAGTGGGGTTCTGTTAACCCTCAGTCATCAAGTCCAGAGTTAGTGGAGAGAGATAGGGTAAACATTCTCTCTACTGAAGTCAGCACAGATAGGCAGAACTGTTAGTTTTGGTGAATCATAGCAGAGGACAGCTGCTGAAGTTTAGAGGTGCAGTTAGTTGTGTTCAGGAGATTCCAGGATAGGCTGTGTAGAACCGAAGTCTGTGCAGAGATTGTGTAGTCACTTCGCCGTCGTTCCAGCTATCAGTGGACTTAGAGTTAGAGTTAGAATTTAGAACAGCTAGTTTGGAGTGTAGGCGACATCAAGTGCAGTGTAGTTCATTTCAGTTAACCTTACCTTCTTTCTCCATACAGGTTGCAATTGTGGGAGAAGGGTTGGGGTGGATGCATTTTTTTAACTGTGCTTGCTTTTGTTTCAGGAGTGCATCCTCGCACTTGATGTAAGGGACATGCATATGTTTGTTGTTTATAGGTGTATAATAAACTTGTATAAATTGTAGCTGGCATCAGTCATTTCCTTTAGTACAGTAGCTATATGTTGTCTGTACCTTGGTGTTTGTGAATCTTAATTGAACCTTATCCCCATAGGGTAGTTAGAGGTGGTTCGAGGCCATAGCAATTTAAACGTCCGAAGTGGCGAGGAAAGAATCAACCTCGGTTCTCAACCTCGGAGCCAATGGTCTCAACTTTCACAGTTTGCACTATATTTCTATCTGAATCTATCATTTCAGTCTTTCTTCTTACTATTGTCTTGTCACTATATGTAGACAGTCTCTAGTCCTAAATCCATTTCGTGACAAAGTGGGTGCTATCGTCCGGTGAATCATCTTTGTTACGTTCAATTCTGTGATCTTGACAAAGTGGTGGCGTCGTCCTTGGGATCATCTTTGTTGGGATCAATTCTAGATTCATAGATTGTCTCTGTAGAAAGTTCTGGAAATAGATTTCAAAAAAAAAAATCCCCTAGACTTGAGCTATATTAAGACTGATCCAGCTATAAGTTTTTTTCCACAGGTTCCAGTTAGTATAGAGGATAGTGGTTGTAAGGTTGTTTATGACTTAGAAGTAATTGATGGCTAATGGAATTTTTTTTTCTTGACAGGAAAGTAAATTCGGGTTTTGGGTAGCTGGATAACTTGAATTTTTTTCAGGTAGTTATTAGTCAGACTTGGTGCTAGTCTGAGTGCGGGTTTTTGCGACAGCATATTCCTAGTAGGTAACAGTAAATTTTTCTTGTTCCTTTTTTTGTCATTTCCCCTCGTTGTGAGTACTGCTGATTTGTCAGGTAAGATGGCTGAATTGGTCAAGCTACTTACTGCATGGAAGGACGCAGCTAAAAGCATGGGGATGAATGAGGCCGAGACTAGGGCTTACATTATGAGGGAACAGGACCGGCAGACGGAGAAAGAAGAGAAGAAGGGAACAGGCAGAGGAGAGGAAGCAGGAGAGATAGCAGAGAAGCCCAGGAGAAGATAGCAAAGAGGGCAGCCCAGGAGAAGATAGCACAGAGGGAAGCCCAGGAGAAGATAGCACAGAGGGAAGCCCAGGAGAAGTTAGCACAGAGGGAAGCCCAAGAGAGGGAGAAGGCAGCAGAGAGACAGCATGAACTTGCCCTGCGTTCACTGGAACTGCAGTACCGATCTTCGGAAGGCAGTTCGGCTAACGGAGATTCTCCCGGAGCAGGGGCAACAGACACCTCAGGAAACGGAGGGCCCCGGATGGCAGCCATGAATTTTCCGATGGACTCTTTTCCTAACGGGAATGAGAAAATTGAGGTATTTTTAGAAAAATTTGAACGGATGGCAAAGGCATACGGGCTGGATGATAGTCTTTGGTGTCTCAAATTATCTCAATCTCTAAGAGGACATGCGTATGAGGTCTATAGCAAGATGCTGGTAGATGACCAAGGTAACTTTGAGGCTCTGCGGAACGCCCTGTTACAGCGATTCCAATGGACTCCCCGGAAGTGCCAAACAATGTTTAGGGAAAGTCGACTGGAGAAAGGAGAAAGTTTTCCCCAGTTCGCAGAGAGGCTGAGGAATTACCTCACTCGCTGGAGAGAGTTGTCGGGTTTGGCTAAATCGTTTGAAGGACTCGAAGAGCTCATCATGTGCGAACAGATAAAGGCCAACATGTCTCCGGACTTAAGGAAGTACCTGGCGGAGCAGGGCGCACAGCAACTGGACCAGATAATTCTATTTGCAGAAAGGTTCCAGACGGCCCAGGCCGAAGTACTGGGCCAGAAAAGAAAACACCCTGACCTGCCAGCCCCGGACAAAGGAGCATCTTCATCGCATTCGCCTTCCTCTTCAGCTCACCAACCGCAAGGGCCGTCTCGCAAGGAGCCCCCTCCCAGTCATAACATGCGCTCCCAGCCGCCTAACAGAACACAGGGGCCGACTTCTCATGAACCCGTCAGGAACCGGGGAGATAATGAGAGATATTGTAGGTTCTGTCGGACTACTTCTCATTGGACAACACGGTGCCCAAACAAACAACCCGCTCATCAGATGGCTTGTTTAAGGCCTGTGAGGGTGAAACAAGGGAAGAAGTGGAAACCCTTCCAGTCAGAGAAGTTGTTTTCCAACAGCGGGCCAGCAGAAGTGAACGGGACTGAGACTACATGCTTATTTGACAGCGGGCTTACCTACCCCAGCATAGTCGCCCGACATCTGGTGAAGCCCTGGCAGATGACGAAAGAAAAAGTGAATATTGGTGGAGTTTTAAGGAAAGGGACTTCACAGTGCTTTCCCGTAGCCAATATTAAAGTGAAATGTAAGTTCGTGTCTGGCACCATCAAGGCAGCTGTAACGGCTCAGCCAGCCTATGACTTCATTCTTGGCAACCCATATTTGGTTTTGGGGAACCCGACCACACCGATCCTTGCTGATGCAAGGGGGCCTACTGCAGGCCAGAAACGTGAAAAAGGAGAACCCCTAATTCACGAAGCCCCGAGAGAGCTCGAACATAACTGTCGTGCTAAGGAGAGGTTCAATGCCTCCGACGACAGCGGTATGTTATTTGCAGAGGCAAATTCGCCCGCCAGCCCTGTTCAGCCAACCGGCCAAACAGTGGTGAAGACGCCTCTGATTCCGGAAGTACACTCTTTGTTGTCGGGAATTAGGCCCCCGATGGTATTAGCTTCCTCAAGTGAGGAACATACTGACAAGAGCAGTATTACATATGTCAACGACCAGCGCCATCTTCATAGGGCACAAGATAGCGGTCTGAGCGAGCATATAGTTCCAACCAGCCCTGGAGCCCCATCCGACCAGCACTTTACTCAAACGGAGGAGGACAGTGATCTGAGTATCCGTTTGCCTATAGACGGAGATGGGCCCCACAACTCTCGTATCTCGTTTACAGGAAACGACTCTTGTAACGAGCAGCCTGAAAAATTGGCTATCTTTTCCAATTCGTTTCACGGAACATTGGAACCAGTTACTGAGAGCTTTAACTCAGATTCTCCGCGATCTAACGGGATCTTAAACCGTCAAGTGTCACTGCAGGACACATTCCAACTGACGCCAGTAACTCTCACAGGGGAGGGCAAGGTTGAAGGTAGAACCAGGGTGTTAGACGGAGAGCTCCCGTGGTCTACAGTTTCATCTCACCAACTTTTCAGGCCAGAAAAGAGTGAGAAAAGCGACCTTACGCATTTGCAAGGAGCTATTTTGGAGAGCTCTGTCCCGCTTCAGATTGGTAGGGGAAGAGCGAGTCCAGAACCACTGCCAGGGGCAGATCTTACCTACCTTTCTTCAAGGTAGAAGCTATTGAGGTCGATCGTGATCCAATAGACACCCAGCAAGAAATCGGAGGCTCTACACCAGAGGAACCCGAGACGTTGCATCAGTTTTTCGCACGGTACCAGCAGTCACAACTCTGCTGACGCGCAGCGAGGAAGTCGCCATCGCCAGGTCGCCACAGCGCCCGTCGGTCACATCAGCTGACCAGGACAGCCTTTTGACGGTCATAGCAAGGGAAAGTTCAGACCCGCCATTAGACGGCACAGGTCTGAAGAGAGATCAACTCTCCCAACGGAGCATAGGAGCTCATTCTAGGAGAGGAGGAAGGAGGAAACGCAAAAGAGGAAGGTCGAAGAACACTGAATAGGAGGGGTAAGGACAGACAGCCTTGTAGACAGAGTTAAGGGCCAGTGTGAAACACAGAGATTTCAGTAATGAGATCGATGCTCAATCTTCGAAGGTGGGAGTGATGTGACGAAAGTACTGAGATTCTGTCTTTCAAATGGCCCATGTCTTGTTCTCCTTGCATTTTGTTCACTATTTTTAGGAGGGATTACAGGAAATCCTTCTCCATGTTTCTTCTCCTTCTATTATTTACGTTTTTTTCAAGATGAGATCACGAGGGAGTTTGATCTCATCTGCTTTATGGTTCTTCTTTATGTGTTTAGAATGGGGGTGTAGGGAATTAGACAGTATTATTCTAGATTAAGATTATAGATGCTAGATCAGGATTGGCACCAGATTGTCTTTTTTTTAAAGATATTGCGTGGCCATATACGCATTTTTCGGGAGTTAAATTATTTGCGGCCATTTTTGCTTCATTTCCGCAGTATAGGGCTAGGACCAATTCCCGGTTCTTTGTCTAGCAGAAACTGGTTGCATCAGAAAGATCTAAGGTTCTGATTGGCTGAGAGATAACTGCAGTTGAAATGCAGAGCTCTCATTGGTTTTACAACCACGCCGCGCATATGACGTCACGAAGTCGGCGCGTGGGGGTCTTGATTATAAAAGGCCTATATTTCATAGTTTCTTTCTCTTTTAATGAAAAAAAATTGCCAAAGCCGGTTGCCAGTCAAGTCGATTGCCTTCAGTTGGACATTCGAGATTTGGTAAGCATGAATTTTTGCGTGAGGACTTTATTTAATTTTTCTAGTCCTAGCCGATCATTTAAGTTTCTTGGGAAGTTTTAGTTTAATTTAATTCTTAACTCCAGAGCCATCAATTCGATCTGAGTGATAGACATGAGAAACTAGGTCCATTTAATTCCTTGTTGAAAGAATAGCGGCATGGTTTAAAAGTTGAGATATCACCGCTTTGTATTATTGCAAAGTCGGTCGGGAGAGAAACTCGCATCTGCGAATTTTATTTATTTACAGAATAGTCGGGAGCGCGTAATGTGTATTTTTTATTTGTGATTTTAGTGAGAGTATTGATGCTCGCTATTTATATAGTTACGCATATATCTGTGGACGGGAGTGAAAGAGGCATAATTTGGAAGCGCGTGGGCGCGTTGGTTACGGAATTGTTATTGATACGACGTTCAGAGGGACGAGGGGGAGATAAGCACGTGGTCATAAAATTACAAACACGTGGTTGAACTACGGGGTTTTCAATTTGATAACCAGGGGTTATGTATAACTTTTGACGGCATGTAGATGCTAGCGTAAACAGGGTTATAGGTTATTGATTGTGCTTTGTTATTCTGTGTATTCAGAAGATGGAGATGACATTTATTTATGTTAAGGGAATTATTTTGTATTTCATTTTGAATGTGATTACTATTATTGACGGGAATTTTAGGAATTCCTAGAGAAGGCTAGTTTTAGTTGTGTTAAACATTACGGCATTAGTGTCAGCGTAAGAAGTAGGCCACAGTACGTCTGCCCAGACGGGCCATTGAAAATATGGTTGTTGCTCGGAGTTAGTCAGGCAGAACAGGCGATCTGGGTTAGCCAATGTTTACCTTGTGGGCTCAGGTAGAGAAGGGAGCTCAGTGGGGGGAGCGGACTTTGTTTGCATGATTTTGTATGGTGGTGCATAACGGGAGAGAGTAGGGGAGCTGTATTGATTATAGACGGGGGAGACTTAAGTGTTAAAGACTTAAGGGTTTGTCAGGAAGTTAATTGTTATTTGTAATAGAGTATTAACGTTTTGTTTAGCTGTTGTTTTTGCTTTTGTCTAAACAGCAGGTGCCGGCTTTTTTGTGGGAATGAGAGCGGAATTTTGAGACCACAAAATTTCTCCCACGGCAAAGTTGGGGCATTCGCAGAACCGCAAGGGTTTTACGTTAGTTGCCAGTAGTGGACGGAGAGGAAGAAAATACGTTTTCCCAACCAGGGGAAGACATTTTCCAGCGAATAGGATTTTTTGTGGATAAATCCTGAGCTCTGACGCTCGTTACACACGCAGATTTGGCAGGCTGCCAGCGGTGTGATAAGTTTGTGTTCGTTTCTTCACGGCCATAATAAAGCCGACAGCCCAGTTATAGGTACTCGGGCAGGTAATTTCCGAGTGGTAGAAGTCCGCTACAGTTCCAGTCCAGAATCCAGTGGGGTTCTGTTAACCCTCAGTCATCAAGTCCAGAGTTAGTGGAGAGAGATAGGGTAAACATTCTCTCTACTGAAGTCAGCACAGATAGGCAGAACTGTTAGTTTTGGTGAATCATAGCAGAGGACAGCTGCTGAAGTTTAGAGGTGCAGTTAGTTGTGTTCAGGAGATTCCAGGATAGGCTGTGTAGAACCGAAGTCTGTGCAGAGATTGTGTAGTCACTTCGCCGTCGTTCCAGCTATCAGTGGACTTAGAGTTAGAGTTAGAATTTAGAACAGCTAGTTTGGAGTGTAGGCGACATCAAGTGCAGTGTAGTTCATTTCAGTTAACCTTACCTTCTTTCTCCATACAGGTTGCAATTGTGGGAGAAGGGTTGGGGTTGATGCATTTTTAACTGTGCTTGCTTTTGTTTCAGGAGTGCATCCTCGCACTTGATGTAAGGGACATGCATATGTTTGTTGTTTATAGGTGTATAATAAACTTGTATAAATTGTAGCTGGCATCAGTCATTTCCTTTAGTACAGTAGCTATATGTTGTCTGTACCTTGGTGTTTGTGAATCTTAATTGAACCTTATCCCCATAGGGTAGTTAGAGGTGGTTCGAGGCCATAGCAATTTAAACGTCCGAAGTGGCGAGGAAAGTGGCGAGGAAAGAAGTTTGCAACCTCGAATCTATCATTTCAACTATTGTCTTGTCACTATATGTAGACAGTCTCTAGTCCTAAATCCATTTCGTGACACAGACCAAAGATAACATAGCAAAAGAAACGAGATTATCTACAGTTTGCAAAGGATAGCCACCGACCGAGCAAAGTATAATTTGTTCTACCACTGAATGGCCACTATCATTTCAGTCAGGTGCTAAGGATCCAAGAAGAACAAGAATCATTCTTATAGATTTCTTGTTTGAATTGGCTATCTATTGCTTGAGGGTGGCGTTCATAAGAATTAGTATGTGGTGATCTTTACATTCACAAATTCCAGGTTTCTTTAGCACAGCTACAAATATGGATTTTAATAGATCATCTGGTGTGTAGCCAATGCTGTAGATATCATTTAGCAGTTTTGTTATCACGTATGAGACCGAAGACGCAGCAAACAAGATCAATGCAGTCAGTGACTCATAGCTTGACTGCTTGCATCAGGGTCAGCGAACCAGAGCTGACCAAGACCCTACTCCACCTCCAAGTGGTGGTCCTGGAAACAGGCTGCATCACTGCAGTCTGGCCGAGAGAGTAGGGATCGAAGAAGGAAGGCAAACCCGGTCCCAAAAATGCCATGCTGAAAACGGATGTGTCGGGCTGAAAGGTGCAAATTTCACAGCTTTGCTGTAAATAGCATCACTACATAACCAACGTCCTTTTCAGGACGAACGCAGAAGAAGAAGAAGCTATCACGTATATTGCTTCTTCTTCCTCATTCGCCCTCAGACTTCTACATTAATGACTCTAATAAAGGCAGTAGTCAGCTCAAGGTTCCTGACATCTCCAAACAGTTTTTTGTGGAGAGAAGTAAGTTGTTGCCATATGCCACTCCGTTCACTGCTGTAAGTTGGGAAGGACTGGAGCAGATGTTCGGCTGTCATGGAGCTGGTGCCACAGGAGCAGAGATCTGTTAGACAAATCCTGTACTTGTGAAATAGATACCTCAACCTATTGTGACCAGTAGGTAAGCGGAAAATGATGACCTGGTCTCAGACAGCTAGTAATAGGCATCATCTTTTATGTGGCCTGGGTGTTCTCTGTCCCATTTGGACTTGAATATGGCTTTTATTGTTGTTTTAGTCATTTCATAAGTTGTCTCTATTTCATTTTGTTGCATGAATCTCCCTGCTTTAGCAAGTTTATCTGCCTCTTCATTGCCTGGAATGTTGCAATGGGCTGGTATCCACTGGACTGTGCACTTGTTGAAGCAGTAAATTTAAGAACAGAATTCACTCTATGGCAATTGCCACTGGCAAATCCTGCAATAACTTCAGTACTGAAGCAGAGGCCCTGAAACAGGCAACAGAAACTCTTACTGAGTACAAAGCACATGCAGAAAAACAGATAGTGATCTTTACAGTTGCCCTCTCAGTAATAACAACACAGAAGAACATTCACTTTGCCGTGAAATCTTGCAGCCTTCCAGTTTTCTTGAAAATTTAATTCTGGTATTTCATCATCAAAGAGCTCCATTATGTATTCTGTCCAGCTTTCTCTTATGTTCTCTTGGCCAATAAAACTGTTCATTCTTTTGATTTCTTTTGAGTTCTTTTGCCTGTTAACTCATTTATTTGCTTGTACATAGGTTTTGTTTTTTTTTCCTCTGCTGCACTTCATGCTCTCTACACCTCTGGTTTAGCCAGGTTTGTTTCGCTGTTTACATTTGTTTATTTTTTTCTTTATTAGTCTTTTACAATCTTCTTTGGTCTTGCTTCTTCTTTCTTTTTGCGTCCATCAATTGAAAAATGTCATCTGTCATCCATTTCTTCTTTACAGTCCTCCTTATTGCTGGTATGATTTCTTTTGATGGTTGATGTATAGACTCCTTTAGCATTTCTCATTTTTCATCAATAATATGTATTTTTTGTTCCTAATGTATTGTATCTATTCTGTATTGCACTGTTTTATCTCACTCATTTCCTATCGGATTTAAGTTAGGCTAAATCTAACCTGATATTTTGTGAAGCCCTCTTTCATGAAGAAAGTGAAGACTTTCTTCCGTTTAACTGTAAGTTTGTCTATTTCCTATACATAGTTTCTGCTGCAATCTGTTCCAGGCTTAGTTTTCTTACTTTGTCATCCCTCTTCTACTGTGAGATATAGAGGTTTGAAGAATGGAGCACCATACTATTCTATTAGCTGTCTTCGTTTTGGCCTGGTTCCAGTCTAATCCTCGGTCCTTCAGAGATTGTTTAATGTCTTTCCAACGAACTCTGGGTCGTCCTGGAGCCTAGTTTTCACAAATATTTAAACTGTTTCTAAATCCCCCCCTGAATATTAATATGTAGTTGGTTTGATTACAAACAGTGTTTCCTGGACTTTTCCACACCTAAAGGTGTCTGGGATGTTGTCTAAACCAGATGTTTCCTGGACTTTTCCACACCCATAAGTGTCTGGGATGTTGTCTAAACCAGTTGTTTATGAAGATGTCCTGAAAGAAGCCAGTGGACAAAGAAAGCTTATTACTCACATTACAAGGAAGCAGTCCACTTTCTTTATACTTGTTTTGAGTAAAGGAAAGCTGGAATATATTGTGACAACAGGAAAGATAAAGAGGATAGATGATACTGGACTGTCTGACATCAAGCCATGGAAGAAGTAATCAACAGAATTAATAAACAGTACTGGGGACAGAAGGTTGTGGACAGACATGATCACATATGCCAGCTAGCATGGTACTTGAAGAAGAAGAACATTCTTCTGCAAAAAACACATCTCTGTGGACTTCATGGACCTTCTTGCTTGTTTACCCTATTTCCATGACTCGCTTCCATATGACAAAGATTGTATAAAAATAATGCTTTTTCACTTTACGGAATGCTCTTTTTACTTGGACTGTTCTGCTCTTCATGTCCCAGATGCATCATCCGTCTGATGTCATTAATGTGCTCGGATGTTTTTATCTACAGATTTCTTTCAAAACTGTCCCATTTACTCTAATGGTGCATTCTGAAGAATCTGCATCTTCAGTGTGACCATTACTTTGCCTTTTTGCTACTTATTCTGAGGCTTTTGTTTTTACTTTCTGTCACCAGAGTGTCTATTATTTTCTGCAGCTTGTTTTCACCTTGTGCTATTAAGTTTGTATCATCAGCAAGTTGGTTATATTATTTCAGATGACCGGTTCTCCTGGCATACTCTCTATGGATCTCATTATGTTTCACTATACAAAGAGAAAACATAAGTTGACAGCATATACCCTTGTAGCAACAGTTTGTTGCCAACATCCTCCATAGGGAGCAAAAAGGAACATAATGATAACAATGATGAATGATTTACTGCAATCTTTAAAACACAAGCAAAGATCTGTAACTTTTTTAACTCTCTCCATCAATGTTCTTACATATGGCATCCTTTACGCCTATGCCTTCCATGAAGCTGCAATGTTTCTCACCTATTTCTGATTTAATTTTCAACATCTGCTTCTTCTTCTTCTTCTTTGATCCTTAGCCGCAGACTGTCAAAGCAGTTAGTGGCCATCACGCCTGGTAGAGTCTTGTAGGGCAGCAACAAACTGTCTCCACTTTGTTCAGTCGGCGAACATCCTTCGCACAGTGCCCCAGCTCTGGTTCATTCTTTGCATCTCGGCCCCCGCAGTTCTCAGCCAAGTTGTTTTTGGTTGGCCTCTCTTTTGCTTTCCTTCTGGGGTCCATAGCATAGCTGTTCTTATTTTCATCATCATCATGCCCATTTTCCTTTGCGCTTCTTTACACAGCATGAAGCCATCACTGCAGATGGTCTCATCGCAGGAAGCATGCACCAAACAGTCACATGCCCTTGTAGTGGTAGTTTCTGTGGCAATTTATTATTCACTAGTGTAAAAGCCCATCATAAGACGGGAATTAAATTCAAAAGCACCAATACCTAATGGCAATTTTACTTATTCAAAAGTATTTTTTAAAAACCTCTGTGCATCACCACAGTACACGAAGTACGTAGCAGCATCGAGGATCCCAATGTGTGTATACGGGATCACAAATTCTATAAATATTTTTGTGCACACCGTCATTTGCGCACTTTTCTTTGTCGAGTGTTACTATTTTCGGGAGAGTACACATAAGGGAAAAATACAATTAATGTCTAACTTTTGACCAAAGTTGCATCCCTTAACATTAGTGACAAAAACAGCTGGGATTTTATATATATTGATGATGAGGCTCCAGCCCCATGCACAACCTCATATTAATCGCCTTGCGTGGCGTGTCTGAGTGTCCAGTAGGCCTATTCTTTCTTAGTCTCTTCAGAGACCCCTCGTAGCTACACAGGGCAGTTTTATTTTACATCTCACTATTCTCATGATAGTTCTTAACAGTATTTTGAACTTGTAACTCATCGTGTGGTGATCTTCATATTCAATGGCTCCTTTTTTCTATTTATGTGTACTTCGTAATTTTGAATCGGCAAAACTTTTCACTTTTATACGATTTTTGTGCCACAAAGTGGCAATCATGATTTTTAAATAAAATAAAATTTTGAACAAGGAGCGACAAAGAGATATTCATTCAATTTTCTTCGGACATGGGTTGTTGTTGTTGTTGTTGTTTAACTATGACTGTTGAGCTTTTCACTCTTTTGCAGCCAATACCAAGTTGAAGACTTCTTGGTATTATCTACACTGTAGATCTAGGCTTTTCCTGTGGCTTGTCTGCCACTCCGAAACATGTTGAGTTGGTCATGAGCTCCAGTTTCTCCAGCTTGGCTTGCATTTAAAGGATCATCACAACTGGTCCCAAGCTAAGAGGAAGAATTGCGTGGCATACTGTGCATTCCCCGCCATTTAAGGGGGCTCTCTAAATATGCAGAGCTAAAATACTGTGGTCTGGTTCTGGACTCTCCCAAGGAATTGTCAAGTTTTACACAGAGCCACTTCTCAGCTTCCCCTGCCTACCATGGGATCCATAGTGAGATTCTCCTGCACGCAGCCAACCAGGTAAAAGCCAGAGTTACATCTGGGGCTTAAGTGACCCCTCCAAACTTAATGTGCAATGCTGGGTTCTCAACATGTTTCACCGCAAGGGAAATCCCTGGAAGTGTGTGGACAATTTCAAGATTCAATGAGGGTGTAATTAGCTTCACAGACAGAGGTTCACATCCACAGAATTGTGCCTAGCTGATGGTCATATACGGATGACTCCAGATATGCCTACATGCATTCAGACATGGGTTAAAACAACACAACATTTCTCTGATTTTGCTCCCCAACATAATAATCGTAGTTCTCAGAGCTCAATACAATCTTTAAACAGTTGTCAAGAACACTATAATTAACTTACATAACAAATAATTTCCCTATTTGGCTCCTTATCAAATATGGGCGTCACCACTACAGGTAGTATCCTTGTAGGCAGCCACTACCAAAGCATTTGTGTGCTCTGCAGTGATGGTTTCTGTAGCAATCTGTTTTACATATGTCACCTTTTATGATATGCTTCATTTAGTTGTGCTAAGGCCACTGAGGCTCAACAGGTAAAGTTGAGCTACTTACCATAAACATTAATGATGACAGATGAATTCTCATACGTTCTGTGATCGACTGTTGTGGTGCATGTGTACACACCAGAATCACTCACTTGCATATTTTTCACTGTCATCACGTGAGTGATGTTGTCATAGCCTTTATCATTTATTCGCTGTGGAGTGCTCTCATTGAAGCGGTCAGATTTCTGTTGGAGGGAAGGAAGATGTAACAGTAGTGAGATATGACAGATCGAAAGAATGAAAAGTTATTAAGCAATGCATGACGATCTAAATAAAAAGTTATTGAGGAATACATGACGATCTAAATAAAGTTATTGAGGAATACATGACGATCTAAATAAAAAGTTATTAAGTGAAATATAACAAATCTAATGAATCAAAACTTATTAAGTGAGGTATGATAGATCTAATGAATCAAAGCTTATTAAGTAAGGTGTGACAGATCTAATGAATCAGAAATTATTATGAATCAAAATTTATTAAGTGAGGTATGACAGATCAAATGAATCAAAACTTATTTCCGTAAGTGAGGAATGACAGAACTAGAAAATCCAAAGAGAAAATAAAGAATAGGACTACTGCACCTTCAGGCATGTCATATAAAGCAACTAATATGAGGTTCTGTAGGGGGCTTGCAACTCCCAACATGTAAAGCTATTTGCCACAGAAACCACTGCAGCAAGAGCATATTAATGCTTGGTGCAGGCTTCGTGTAAGGGGACCAGCTACAGTAGTGGCTTCATGCACTGAAAGGAATGCAAAGGACACATGATGATGATTTAAAAGATAATGGAATACAGGCAATACTTCTCGATAATATTAAAGGTCTTTACAGCAGAAGAAACACTGCAGTAAGAATAACGGCTGACAGCAGTGCAACATGGTTGTGTACAATCCAATCAACACTACTGTTTAACATTTATATGGATAGGAAAAGTTTAAATGCAAATCTGAACTTGAGACATCTCAAAACAACTAAAGCCTACTGTTATCGCAAACTGACAACTCCAAGGTCACATGACTCTCAATACAATATGCGAGAAATACAGTATGAAGATTCCAACATCCAAAACAGAAGCAATGAAGTTGAGCAGAAAACCAAGCCTACTCATCTATCTTGTGGGCAATGCCTTGATCAAACAAATGAGAGTTCAGATACCTTGAGAGCATGTTCACGGTTGATCATAGAACAGGCAGAAAAATAAATAAAATGTAGGATTTCTAGTACTCTGCTTACTATGTGATCCAATGCTCAGGCACAAACACATACCTACATGGAAACAAAACAACAGCCAATACATAGCACTGTTATTGTTGAACAGAATCGACACCATTGCGCTCAGAGCAAACCCATAGGTGCTCAGTCTCCCTCAGTATATGTCGAAGAGTGTGAATGCTTACTGTTCCAATAGCCCGCTGGTTGTATACAAGACGGATGCATACATCCATCTCTGCTAGCCTTACGTTTGATGTCAAATTTCAACAGTCTTAACCTTGATTCATCTATTGCTGTGTCATTCTCTAACAGGCAATCATTAATTGTTCTCAGTATTTCTCCCTTATCCATCTCCAGTGCAATTACATAGCATATTCAGACAGACTCTTCATGATCAGTTTCAACCATCACCATTACCCTTCAGCTCCTAAGGAGCATAGAGCTTCAATAAACATATGCCAAGTCCTCCTGTCACATGTCATCAGCTCAGGGTCTTTCCATGCCTTCCTCATCATTATAATTTTTGTCTCCAGTTCTCTTCTCCAAGTGTTTTTTTTTTTGGTCTTACTCTCCTTCTCTTAACGAGGAGATTACGGAACAAAAACGTGTAATGCTATTAACAGGTTTCCTCAAAGTGTGCCCGATTCACAGCTAGTGTTTTCTCTTCATCCCTCATTTCACTGCCACGTGTCTTACTCTTGTCATCAGTTCCACATTGGTGACCTTGTCTTACTCTTGTCATCCGTTCCACATTGTTGACCTTGTCATACCATTTTATTCCTTCCTTTCTTCGCAAGCACCCATTTATGAAAGTCTGTTACAACAATCAAGAAGTTAGTTTTAACCATGGTCACTATATAAAGCAAAGAAGTGAAGAACACTGCATGCATGATGTGAAACCTGAGAAAATCTGCAAATGTCTCAAGATGCAGATAATTGAACAAATAAAGAAATAATAACACATATCGACTGACAAGAGATTAAGAAATAAAATAGTTTTGACGACTTGTCAGATTACAGCATGATCCGCTACCATCAGAATCCTTCAAAAGTATGAGATCTAGAGACAATGTTAAATTCTCAAATACTGATTTTAAAGTCAGTGAAGAAATTTCAGAGTTTTGTTTGATACGAGAAGCACACTCAGCTACTCTCATTTTTGGTAGGATTATTAGCAACAGTTGGTAAGTTTTGAGAAACAATTTTACCCCTTGTTTCGAGTAGTCAAAAGCCATATAGACAACTTGATCTTCAATTACTTTGACCCAGCATGTAATGGTTAGAGTTTCTCCAACATTACACACAAAATGTAAATAGTTAAATAACATACAAAATGTAAATAGTTAAATAACATACAAAATGTAAATAGTTACACAACATACAAAATGTAAACAGTTAAACAACAAACAAAATGTAAATAGTTAAATAACGTACAAAATGTAAATACAGTTGACATTCAAAAATCCGGCAACCTCCGGACCTGAGGAGTGCCAGATTTTTTAAAATGCCGGATTTTTTATTGTTATATGTGCTGTATACATTTAACAGAAAATGACTACCTGTACAGTCCTTTCAAGAAAGAAAATTAAAAACTAAATGAAAAGCAAATCAAATTTTAATGTTCATCAACTAAATAAAATGATAAAATGAGAAGGAATGAGCAGGAATGCCTGTTAACACGTGCAAGCAAGACCCAACAGCTGCATCAAAACATAAACGGCTCCAGAAAACAGTGGCGCACCAACACGGTAAATTTAAAAATGCGCTCCGAAATCCATGCCGGAAATCTGAAGGAACTGGATTATCGATGGCCGGATTTTTGAATGTCGACTGTAGTTAAATAACATACGAAATGTAAATAGTTAAACAACACACAAAATGTAAATAGTTAAATAACACACAATACGTAAATAGTTAAACAACAAACAAAATGTAAATAGTTAAACAAAATACAAAATGTAAACAGTTAAATAACAAACAAAATGTAAACAGTTAAACAACATACCAAATGTAAATAGTTAAATAACACACAAAATGTAAATAGTTAAATAACATACAAAATGTAAATAGTTAAATAACACACAAAATGTACATAGTTAAATAACATACAAAATGTAAATAGTTAAACAACAAACAAAAATGTAAATTGTTAAATAACATACAAAATGTAAATAGTTAAACAACACACAAAATGTAAATAGTTAAATAACATACAAAATGTAAATAGTTAAACAACACACAAAATGTAAATAGTTAAATAACATACAAAATGTAAATAGTTAAACAATACACAAAATGTAAATAGTTAAATAACATGCAAAATGTACATAGTTAAACAACAGACAAAATGTAAACAGTTTAACAACATACAAAATGCAAATAGTTAAACAACATATAAAATGTAAATAGTTAAACAACACACAAAATGTAAATAGTTAAATAACATATAAAATGTAAACAGTTAAACAACAAACAAAATGTAAATAGTTAAATAACATACAAAATGTAACTAGTTAAACAACACACAAGATGTAAATAGTTAAATAACATACAAAATGTAAACAGTTCAACACACAAAATGTAAATAGTTAAATAACATACAAAATGTAAATAGTTAAACAACACACAAAATGTAAATAATTAAATAACATACAAAATGTAAACAGTTAAACAACATACAAAATGTAAATAGTTAAATAACATACAAAATGTAAATACTTAAATAACATACAAAATGTAAACAGTTAAACAACAAACAAAATGTAAATAATTAAACAACAAACAAAATTTAAAGAGTTAAATAACATACAAAATGTAAATAGTTAAACAACATACAAAATGTAAATAGTTAAACAACATGCAAAATGTGAACAATTAAATAACACACAAAATGTAAATAGTTAAACAACATACAAAATGTAAACAGTTAAACAACATACAAAATTTAAATAGTTAAATAACATATAAAATGTAAATAGTTAAACAACATACAAAATGTAAACAGTTAAACAACAAACAAAATGTAAACAATTAAACAACAAACAAAAATGTAAATAGTTAAACAACATGCAAAATGTGAACAGTTAAACAACATACACAATGTAAACAGTTAAACAACACACAAAATGTAAATAGTTAATGTTACTGCTCCAGATTAGTGGATCTCAACCTGTAAGCTGCTTTGTTGACCCTGTGCTCATACATTTCACTGCACATGTGCAGTAAGGCTTCACCACAATTCTTGTCTTGATATCTGGCTTTTTTTTAGAAATCATCTGTTCCTCATAACATGTATACGGCAAAGTTCATTCTGTAAATACAGTGCAAATCAAATACCGGTAACTGGATTTCTTAGAGAAATCATCCGTTCCTCATAACATGAATATGACAAAGTGCAGTCTGTAAATACAGTGCACGTTGTAACTGGCTTTTTTTGAGAAATCATCTGTTCCTCATAACGTATATGACAAAGTTCAGTCTGTAAATATAGTGCACATGTTATAACTGGCTTTCTTTGAGAAATCATCTGTTCCCCATAACGTATAAGATAACGTTCAGTCTGTCAATACAGTGCAAATGTTATAACTTGCTTCATTTGCTTTAGGCAGAAAACAAAACACTTCTCAGCTATTCTAACATTTTTTCAAGAGCATTCACATAAATTTATTTTCTACTTTTCAACTGTTGCACTTCAAGTTTAGATATGTTTTTATTCTCCATAAAGCATAATGGATTGTAGGCTACTACATGTTATTCTTCTAAATTTGTTGCTCTGATTGTAGGCTACTACATGTTATTCTTCTAAATTTGTTGCTCTGTTCTTTTTATACGTTCTAAATACGTTTTTACTATTCTTAACCTCAGAAAACAAAGAAAAATATGTTGAATGTACAAGCTGAGAAGAATACTTGGTAAAGACTTAGCGTAAATAGTAAGACAACAGTAACAGTGGTTGACTCCAGTAAAATGACTCGGCTGAGTGCAATATGAAGATAAATGAGATAACATTAAAACAAATACATCAACTCAAATACTTAGGGGCAGTGATAGCATCACACAGAATAAGAATAGAATGTGCCAAGCAAACATTACATTCTAAAAACACAAAATAAAAGCAATCCTATGTAATCATTCATTCATTTATTTATTAATTACCATACTTCTTCTTCTTCTTCTGCGTTCATCCTGAAAAGGACGTTGGTTACGTTGTGTCACCATTTACAGCGAAGCTGCGATATTTGCGCCTTTCGACCCGACACATCCGATTTCAGCTAGTGCCATCAACTCAAGGTCTTTCCATGACTTCCTCATCATTTTCATTTATGCCTCCAGTTCTCTTCTCTCTGTGTTTGTCAGTATACATCTGCTTGTCTTACCCTGGAGGATTCCAGAACCAGTATTGCCTGGTAATGCTATCAACAGGATTCCTCCCTGTGTATCGTATCTACTGCCAGCATTTTCTTCTCCTCTCTTGTTCCACTGGTACTTGTCTGGTAACTGTCATCAGACCCACATTGCTGACTCTAGTTGTACTAACCCCTTCAGTCCTTCTACTCTACGCAAGCACTCATTTATGAAAGCATGTAATGTCTTGGTTGGGCAAGGCTTACAGCAACAAGGTCACACAAACAAAGACAAGCCAACATATTACACCAACACCAGCCAAAATAACACACATTACCTTCTAATGAAACGATAGCATAAATGTTCTTTTGTTCGTCATCTTCAACTGATGATGCATTGCACACCACTGCATTTGTGAAGTTGTAGGTTGGTACCAACACTGTAAAACCTGTCCTGGGATCCCATTCTACACCTTCCTCGTGTGTCATTTTCACGTTATTTGCAACAAGGTCCACCTGAATTTCAAATATTTAAAAAAAAGAAAAAGTATGTATTAATAATCACTTTCCAGTCACCTGGTATAAAAATCTGTCATAGTTTGACTTGTGCAAAATAAATTACATTGCCAAATTTATGTTCAAAAACTCTCACCCTGCATATCCAGCTTTTGTTAGATATCATCTAACAACCTGAGTCAGTTCTATGAAAACCAGTAGATAACCAACAGGTGGAAGTGTGTAGAGAAACTAGTATACCAGGTTTGCTCTAATTACATCAATTAATAACAGAAGTGAATACATGTCGGTGGTACCATCCTGGGAGCTCAGGAAGCTAGACACAGATTACCACCTGGTAGTAATACTTAATAAAACAAGTGATACAGAAAACTATCCACATTAAAGCCTGTAAACAAAAATCAACAGACAGCATGACAGTATAGACAGTTGTGTCCAATGAAGAAGATAACAAATTAGGGAAATTAATTTTTCTTCCAACCTGGAAATAGAAAATGGTAAACGGATATAGTTCAACAGAAAACACATCTATCTTTAACTGCAGAGATGGGGGGCAGTTCTAAAAGTACTAGAAATCTTTTCTAACAAAACTCCACACAAACTGACAATTTTAACAGACTTGCATTCACCAATTCAAGCTTTAAGGAACTTTAGGAATGGAAGAAGATCGCCTAGCACAATAAATATTTGAAACCAAGAGACAGGGATCCAGACCTCCAGGACAACCCAGATTTCGCTGGGAGGACATTAGACAATCCCTGAAGGACCAAGGACTAGATTGGAACTAGGCCAGGAGGAAGACTGCCGATAGGACAGTATGGTTTTCTCTTTGGCTAACCTCTACACCCCCAGGGTAGAAGAATAGCGACTATGTAGTTACTTACTAAGTCGTTCCACTTCTACTGTGAGGTGTAGAGGTGATTGGAAGAGAGAGCGCCATAATATCCTATCGGCTGTCTTCCTCCTGGCCTGATTCCATTCTAGTCTTCGGTCCTTCACAAATTGTCTAATATTGTCCTCACAGCGGACTCTAGGTCATCCCGGAGGTTTGGATCCCTGGCTCTTAGTTTCCCATGCTTGTCGTGTTAGCTGATCTCTCATTCTGCAGACATGGCCAAACCATCTTAGTTGGGACTGTTCTACTTGGGTCTGCAAGGGTTGACTAAGTAGTAGTAGAAGAAACTTTAGGGATTTTCATCCAAGTGCAATCTGGCTATCATCTGCTGGATTTATTCTCATAGTCCATGTCTTTTCTCTATTGACTTTCAAACTCAATGTTCTCATCAAGTATTCTCATTGTGTTTTGCTTTTGGCCTCAGTTATGAGGATACAAGGGTAAGGTCATTGGCAAAATCTAGATCATCAAGCTGTTTTGACAGTGTCCGCTAACTTCTATTTCTGGTGGATTCTATTTCAGGTGGATGATGTTTTCTCACAATTCAATCTACTGCCTGTTAGAAGAGAAATGGTGACAAAAGGCATCCCTGCCATAATTCAGTTCTGTTTCAAAAGGTTCTGCATAGCATCCTCCATTAAGAATTTTGCATTTCATGATTTCCTTATAGGGTAATCCATTTATATACCTCATAAGTTTCCAAAATGATTCTCTGTCTAAACTACTTGTTCGGCCATGTTCAGAGGTCCTGGCTGCTTTAGCTTCCTCTTCTCTCTTTCTGATTTTTTCTGTGTGGACTCCCCACTTGTCTCTTGCCATGTGGTTTCCAGTTTAGAGCATGTCTAGTTATACTGGATAGCTATTTTCTAAGATTACGTCCTATCTAATAAAAATGGTTATCACATGAATGTCTCTGTGAAATATGGACATCTCATTGAAGGTATATAGTTTAATTCTGTGCATAAAAACTGAAGTTTGTCTTTATCATAGTCAGTTATTTGTTCCATCACCAAAACTGAAGCCGTGTATATATTTTTAATGATACTGCGTGAAAAGTATTACATTGCTTTGAAAGTTTGATTTTAAAATTAGTGATTAATGGAGGAAGGAAGAAACAGAAAATATAATATAGACAACATAAAATATGTAATTATATCATTAGCTGAGTAGACGCATTGAATTAACAACAACAAAAAAAGTTCACGGTTCACAAATGATCACAGAATGACAATTTCTGAAGTAGAAATAATACCTGAGAAAAAAATTATTGTTTAAAGTTTATAGTTATTGGTATGCAGTTCCACTTGTAATGTTGCCTACCCGGTAAGTTGTGCATTAATAATATTCCACATACTTCAGCCACAAGATTTTTTTTTTTTTTTAAAGAAATGGGAGGAGAGCGGACTAGCATCATATGATCATGTGTCTCCGCTCCACCACAAAAAAAAAAAAAAAGTAACGGATTCTGTTTACACGCCCACTGAGGTATATTGGCAATATGGTGTTAGGTCTATGTTTTCTTGACCATCGGCACAATAGGTGTGATGTGGTCAGCATCACGTATAATTAGGGTATTTAGTGTCATATTATTTTCAGTTTTGTGTTAATGTGAAATACTTATTGTTATTTGTAATTGATTGCTGTTGGTGGTGATAGTTCATATTAAAATTTGTTTTTTTTACTTTTGTTTTTGGTAGTTTTCACACATCTAGCTGTTTGTATTATTGTTTATCCTTAATTATGAGTAGTCATTTGTTTCTTTTTTTAAACAAAATGTGTGGTTTATTTTTTTTAAATGGTGTTTGTTTTTATTTATTAATTATTAGTGTGTTTTGTCTTTTTTGTTTTCCTTAAATGGTATTACTTTCATTATTGTTACTTTTAATACTGCCACTGTATTGCCACAAGAACAATAACTGTTTACCTTTATACTGGGATCTGTAACTCCACAATCCAAATACAGAGGGTTGTTGTAAGTCAGTTTGGAATAAACACTGTATTCTTCCTGAAAAAGGTGCACCGGATCTGGAGAGAAAACATGAATTTGTTAAGGGAAAAAAAATTTTTTTTTTCATTTCTAAGATACAAACTTACTTACTTACTTTCTTAGTCATCCCTCTTCTACCATGAGGTGTAGAGGTTTGGAGGAGGGAGCGCTACACTATCCTATCGTCTGTCTTCCTCCTGGCCTGGTTCCAATCTAGTCCTCTGTCCTTCAGAGGATTGCCTAATGTTGTCCTCCCAGCGGACTCTGGGTCGTCCTGGAGGTTTGGATCCCTGGCTCTTAGTTTCCCATACTTGTCGTGGTAGCCAATCTTCTCTCATGCTGCAGGCAAGGCTAAACCATCTTAGCTGGGACTGTTCTACTTGGGTCTGCAGTGGCTGGGTTTTTAGGCCTTGCCTTATCGTCTGGTTGCAGACCATATCTCTTCTTGTTACTTCAACCACCTTCCTCAGATACCTCATTTCTGAGGTTTGGATCTCACTTTTGTGGGTTGTAGTCATTGCACATGACTCGTATCCATGATACAAACAACAGTGTTAACAAAAATTAGTTTACTATTGCTTGTTGCCTACTCTCCTCATATAGACCAGCTTCCCTGTGTGTTACTCATTACCTCTAGGGATGACACACATTTGGCTATACCATCATCATCATCATTTTCCTCTGTGCTCCTTATGGAGCATGTAGCCACCACTGCAGCTAGCTCTATTGCAGGAAACCTGCGCCAATCATTCACATGCTCTTGTAGTAGTAGTTTCTGTAGCAAGCTGTTTTACATGATGTGTCTGCCAGCCCCCAAAAAATCTCCATAATGGTCGCTCCTTATGACGTGCTTGAGGAGCAGTAATCCTGTACTTTCTTAATCTCCTCAGACAGGTCCCTGGGAACTACACATTTTGCTGCAGCTATGAATAATGTTATCTGCAGAATGGTCAAGTTCAGATACACAGACAGATAGAGATTAATGGACATAAATTTGGGTTATGGTCCTTCAATCAATCAATCAATACCCTTTAGCTCCCCAAGGAGCATAGGCCTTCAGCAAAAACATGCAAAGTCTTCCTGTCCTGTGCCATCAGCTCAAGTTCTTTCCATGTTTTCCTCATCATTTTCACCTCTGTATCCAGTTCTCTTCTCCATGTGTTTTTTGGTCTACCTCTGCCTCTCTTTCCCTGTGGATTCCAGAACAAGGACTGCCTTGTAATGCTATCAACAGGTTTCCTCAATGTGTGTTCTATCCATCGCCATCGTCTTCTTCTCAACTATTGTTCCACTGGCTCTTGTCTGGTTCTTGTCATCAATTCCACATTTGTGACTTTGTCATATCATTTCAGTCCTTCTATTCTACACAAGCACCCATTTATAAAAGTCTGTAGCTTTTTGGTTTTTGCTTTTTTTGCTCTCCATGTCTCAGAGCCGTACAATAGGACTGACTTGACATTTGAGTTGAAGATTCTTATTTTCGTGTTGGACTTGAACTCCGCCAATGCCGGTCCCAAGCCCGGATGAAAAAGGAGGAGGGCGGCCTGCATGGAGGCCGTAAGGAGGCAGCCCCTCCACCATGCAAAGGCACAACAGGCCAATCACCTGTTTGCTTTAAATCATGATTACACGAACTACAAGAGAGAAAACCGGACTGATTCTAAAGGCGACGAACTGGAACGGACTACGGACTACGACTTATGGAACTTGGAACACAAGAAGTATAAATGGGAAGGAAGAGGAGCTGATGGAAGAGATGAGGAAAGCAAAACTAGAACGGAAACGAAGAAAAAAGGACAAGGAGTCATGGATCTCGATGGCAACACGTTGCTCTACAGTGGTGTACCCATATCTGAAAGAGCTAAAGGGGGCGTGGGTTGCATTGTGGCCCAAAATCAAAAAGATAGTATCAAGGGATGGAACTTTGTCTCGGAGCGCATTATGGTTGTAAAACTAAAAGAAGGAGAAACCATAGTCAACCTGGTCATAGTGTATGGGCCAAATGAGGATGAGAGAGCAGAGGTCAAGGAGGAATTCTTCGAGCTGCTTCAAAGGACAGTGGATGACTGCCTAGATGAAGTTATTATGCTCGGAGATTTTAATGCCAGAGTTGGAAATGACCATGCTAGATGGGGTGGAGTTATCGGAAGATATGGAGAAGATACTCTCAATGACAATGGAAAGCGACTCCTTAGATTCTGCAGTGAGCAGAATCTGATCATTACAAACACAAAGTTCCCCCATAAGCGCATACATGCATACACTAGATGTGAACCAACCAAGAATGAGAAGTCAGTGATCGACTATGCCATTGTTCGGAGAAGCTCATTCAGATATGTCCGAGATGCAAGAGTCTGGAGGGGGCCAGAGATTGGAAGTGATCACTACCTGCTAACAATCAAACGAACAACTGAAAGAGTTGCTCAGCCTAGGAACTGCCCAACATCACGCAAGAAACCAAGTAAACGAGCAGGAGAAATGAGCATTAGGACCTACAAGCTGAGAGAGCCAGAAATTAAGACCAGATATCAGGGGCTTATTGCTACAGCAGTGAGCAACACAGAAGAACGACCTGATGACTTGGAAACCCTCTGGAATAAATTCAAGGATATCATAAAGACAGCTGCTGCAGAAGCATGCGGTGAAGTCCGACTTGGGAACCAGAGAAAGAGGACACCTTGGTGGACAGAGGAAGTCAAAGAGAAAATAAGAGAGAAGAAAATGGCATGGAAACAATACTTAGGAGCTAAAAACACAACAGGACAAATGAAAAAATATAGAGAATATGTGACACTCAGAACAGAAGCAAAGAACAAAGTGCTAGCAGCAAAACAGAAGTCCTGGGAAGAATTTGGAGAAAAGCTAGAAAAAGATGCACAAGAAAACCAGAAATTGTTCTATAAGACCCTAAAGAACATGAGGAAAGAAAAACAATGCCCTCTCAAATTTATAAAGGACAAGCAAGGCAAATTGCTTACTGCCCCGAAGAAGGTAATGGAAAGATGGAAAGAATATTTCTCAGAACTCCTGGATGGTGATCATGATGAAGCATCAGAAATGATAACCACTAGCACAGAAGAGAAAACCAATGATGGTGAAGATGACATAAAGATGGAAGAACTGAGGGCAGCACTAGAGAAAATCAAGATGGGCAAAGCAGCAGGGCATGGTGGTATAACACCAGAAATGGTTAAGTACATGGGAGCATCAGGCGACCTATTACTCTTAAAGGTCCTACAGGCAGCATGGTGCAACAAGACCATACCAAAGGATTGGGAGATTGCCATCATAACACCAATTTTCAAAAAGGGTGACAATCGACAATGTGGAAACCATAGAGGCATATCCCTTCTCAGTGTCCCTGGTAAAATCTACTCTAGAATCCTAGAGCAGAGACTCCGACGCCTAGCTGAGCCACAATTGGATGAGGTCCAGTGCGGATTCCGAGCAAACCGAAGTACTCAAGACCTAATCTTCACACTCAGACAGCTGAGTGAAAAGGCCCTGAGTATAAGAGTGAGATCCATCTTTGTTTCATAGATCTGGAAAAGGCGTTTGACAGGGTCCCCTGGAGCAAACTTTGGGACTGTTTGGCAAGGAAGAATATTCCAGCACCACTGATTCATGCTATACAGAGCTTCTACAAGTCTTGCAGAAATTATGTGAGGACAGCAAACCATAAGTCAGAAGAGTTCAGGACCACCACTGGTGTAAGACAAGGTGATATCCTATCACCTTACCTCTTCATACTCCTTATGGATGATGTCATCAAGGCATGTAAGGAGAGAACAAGAAAGTATTCAGTGGGGTACTGGAAGATGAGACAGGTCTATATTTCGGAGCTGGCATTTGCTGATGATGTTGCCCTGATTGCTAAATCAGAGGCACGTCTCCAATCCAACCTGCAAGTCTGGAAGGAAGAGCTGGAGAAGAGAGGGGTGGTCATAAGCAGCTCTAAAACAAAATCCATGGTGATATCACGAGAAGAAAGAAAACATCAGATTAAGTTGGGAGAACAGGTCCTGGAGCAGGTCGACCACTTTAAATATCTCTGAGCTATTATAGACCGAAAGGGAGGCATCAAAGAAGAGTTGGCCACTCGAAAAGCAGCGGCTGGGAGACTTTTTCAGGCCATAAATCGTGGATTCCTCAGCAAGAAAGAGGTTGGTAAGAAAACGAAGATGGCTGTATACTGCTCCACCTATGTCCCAGTCTTGACATATGGATGCGAGTCGTGGGCAATGACTACAACCCACAAAAGCCAGATCCAAACCTCAGAAATGAGGTATCTGAGGAAAGTGGTTGAAGTAACAAGAAGAGACATGGTCCGCAACCAGACGATCCGTCAAGGCCTAAAATCCCATCCGCTGCAGACCCAAATAGAACAGTCCCAACTAAGATGGTTTGGCCATGTCTGCAGAATGGGAGAAGATCGGCTACCACGACAAGCATGGGAAACAAAGAGCCAGGGATCCAGACCTCCAGGACGACCCAGAGTCCGCTGGGAGGACAACATTAGACAATCTTTGAAGGACCGAGGACTAGAATGGAACCAGGCCAGGAAGAAGACAGCTGATAGAATGGTCTGGCGCTCTCTCTTCCAAACCTCTACACCTCACGATAGAAGGGGAACGACTAAGTAAGTAAGTAAGTGTTGGACTTGATTTCTCGTGTTCTCCATATTTTTCCCAATGCAATGAAAGCTCCTCTTGCTTTTTGTATTCTTATTTTGATATCATCGTCTGTCCCTCCAACTTTGTCTATATTACTGCCAAGATATGTGTACGATTCTACATCCTTTAGTGGTGTTTCTTCAAGTTCAATCTTGTTATCATTTTTTGCATTTATTCTCATAATCTTTGTCTTTTCCCTTTGTATTTTCAGGCCCACTTGTTGTGGTTATGGTCCTTACTGATTTATTAATTCATTCATTTTCCTTTTTTGCTCCTTGGGGGGCATGGACCCTGTAGAATGAAGTTGTTATGCAGACCTTGAGTGGGAGTGTCAAGTAACGCGAATGGTGTAGTAGTTCGGTGTAACAGACCACTTGATAATAACTCTCACACACTCTCATGTAATGCAATGACGACTTGAACTGCCGCTGACATTTCAATAGTTTAATGAAGGCACGCAAACTGGACAGCACGGATACAGTCATGGGTACATGTTGACATACATTCATTGGTTATTTGAATCGTGGATGATACATTCATGTAGTAGTGAAATATCATTCAACCCAAGGTAACATTCACTGTTCTGGTAACTAATCGCCGTATCCTCTACTGACTGAACGCGTCAATGAGGATCGGTAAACATACAAAAGTCATGGGCCGAACCTTCACTTCATGGCTAAGTTCTTAAGCTGAAATATGTCCAATGTTTGTATAATAATTATAAACCACGATAGTGGGTTTTCACCTCATAACAAGATCTCGATACCACTGCCCGATAGTAGGATACATAATCTGTTCTCTTGACAATGATCAAAAATATGATGACAGGAATATAACATGGCCGCCTTCCTGAGTTGTCGCTCACTCACTTGTAGGAAGGTAGATATAAGCCAAAGTTAATTTAGAATGTATATATAAATAATTTCATAAAGTTTTCCATACAGCTCTACAGTAATCAAGTTACTTCATGTAGACATAACTGCTGTAGGAAAGCCTGTCATCTTCGTCGATACAAAACACGACCCTAGCGATACGAAGCACAATGTTCCATCTAGGTCTAATCGACTCGAGATCATCAAAAATAGGGTCTGGCATAACTGGAGTCCGAATCACACATATGAGGAGGATCTCTGACAAATAGACTCTTGCAGAGACATAAACTTCTCCTGGAAAAACATCTATGAATCACTGTTAAACCTTAAACAGTGCCAGCCCTGGAAAAAGCACTCAGCCATCTTGGCGACATTATCGGAACTCTTCACAACCCAGTAGGACTACGAAAACCTGCGCTAGATTCTGGCAGAAAGAATATAGTCCGACCTGAACATACAAAGGTATACAATATACGACTGAATCTTCTTGCACTAGACAAGTAGTACACATGAATTCAGGCCATAAACATAACAAGCAAAATTAATCTATTTTCTGGCCCGAACAAATAAGAACGGACATGAATACAATATCCATGCGCCGAATCAATATCAAGAAAGATCACTCATATAATCAAAAGTGTAAATCAATCATGAATTATCTAGCTTTACCAGAGGAAGCATTTTCATACACAAATGAATGCAAATATATATTTTCCATATTAAATAGCCATATCGTATTTTTGTAATATGTGCCTCAAAATATGCAGGCAACAGATTACCACACCCCTCGGGAAAAAAAAATGGTAAATTTTTTTTTTTTTTTGAAATACATCTAGGAGCAACATACAATAGGCTCACAACGCACCAATAACAATGCGCAGATGATAAGCATTGAGAATATATTTCATGAACTTAGAGAAAGTATTTCTCTAAGTATAAATATTTCCAGAGAGGTGTCACCAACGCATACTACAATACTGGCAATGCCACACTTTCTACATCAGTTTATACATAAATTTCATGTTAGATATCTTAACATCATGATCATCAAAGACGAAAAAAACATTGAAAGATCAGCGGTGAATAAACATCAGTGAACCGCTAAGTAGTGTTACAATCAATATATGATATATTCCATATGTGTACACATTTCAACATAGGAACAACTGTAGCAAAGTTAGGCATATAATTTAACAGTTATGAATCATGTGGGCATCTAGACAAAATATCTGCCATCACATTTTCTGACCCACCGATAGCTCGCACCGAAAAATGAAACGGCTGCAGAGCAATCGCGTATCGCGTTGATCTCGCGCTCTTCAGATTTTTACTCTGAATAGCCGTAAGAGCTTTCTGGTCAGTTTCCACAATGAAATGCGCGCCAAGAAGAAATCTTTGAAGTTTAAGGATTGACCAAACCATAGCCAATAATTCACGGTCTAGGACCGAGTAATTCCTCTCTGCGGCATTTAATTTTCGAGAAATATACATCACAGGATGCAGAGTTCCAGAGTACTCTTGAATTAGTGCTGCTCCAATCCCTGTGGATGAAGCGTCACTACGAAGAATAAATGTCTTATCCTTAGAAGGCAATACTAGGATAGGTGAAGTAGAAAACATAGTTTTAACCTTATCCAAAGAGGATTGACATTCTTGAGTCCAATGGACTACATTAGGAGACCCTTTCTTTAGCAAGGAAGAAAGAGGTGACATAATGGAGGACAGATTCGGAATGAATCGTCCATAAAATTGTATTAGACCTAAGAGACTTCGCACTTGCTTTTTTGTCTTAGGAATAGAAATGTTAAGTATCTTACTTGTATTATGGTCCTCTGTTTTTAGGAACCCATGACCAACACGGTGACCTAAGAAAGATATTTCGCTAAAACCAATACACGCTTTCGATGGTTTCGCTGTCAGGTTATGCTCGCGTAAGATAGACAATAGTTCATTTATCCCATTATAGTGATCGTTCCAAGTATCACTGAAAAGACAGATGTCATCAAGATATGCAATGACATCTGAGCGATGAGATAGGATTCGACGCATCATGCGTACGAATGTTGCAGGGGCGTTCATAAGGCCGAAAGGCATAAAATTCCATTGGAATAGACCCCTAGATGTCAAAAAAGCAGTAAACGGTTTGGCGTGTTCGGATAGTGGAACTTGCCAATATCCCTTAGACAAATCGAGTTTAGTAAAGAAATGAGAATTCGATAGTCTGGTAAGTAGCTCTTCACGTAAAGGCATAGGTTCAGCATCAAATTTAGTCACTTGGTTCAATTTGCGATAATCAACGCAAAGACGTATGTTGTTGTCTTTTTTTCGCACGATAACCATCGGTGAAGAATATGCTGATGTGGATGGTTCAATTATTTCCAACTCTATCATTTCATACAACTCTTTTTCTACCTGTGCTTGAAAATGTATCGGAATAGGATACGGTCTGACCCTTATAGGATTATGTTCAGTAAGAATAATGTCGTGTACAATGACATTAGTTCGACCAGGAATGTCAGTAAGGACATCCTGAAATTGTTGTAACATAGCAGAAACTTGTTTCTGTTCTCCTGGCGATAATTCGGGAGAAATCGCAACATCTTTCCATGATTCATTAGAGTGAAGCGGAATCATTGGAAAAGGTAGATTTACATCCGAGAAACTCGTTTCCTCATCCTGTATTACTGACAGTGATGAGTAATGTCCATGTTGGACTGGAAAATCGTCCGTTGCCTGGAAAACAGGTTGTAAATAATCCGGACGTTCATGGAATTCCGTGAGCATGTTGATGTGGAAGGTTTTATGCTTCCCGTCAATATCGACGATATAGTCAACATCGGAAACTTTTGATATTATATCGTACGGACCTTTCCAAGAAATAAGAAGTCTGTTTTCTCTACAAGGTAGCAGGACCAATACTTTGTCACCTGGACAGAGTTGTCGCAAGCGTCTGGTCTTATTGGCAAATTGCCTTGCCTTCTGTTTCGCAAATTCAGAAGAAGCAGTTGCCAATTTGCATGCTTCGATAATCTTATGTCTAAGTGCAATGACATATTCGTAAGAGGATTTTGTGTCATCGACAATATTATCAGCAGTTATGAGATCATGAAGTAAGGACATAGGACCTCGCGGTTTCGCGCCGAAGACAAGTTCAAAAGGAGAAAATCCTGTATGTTCGTTGGCGACCTCTCTATATGCAAAGAGAGCCGCGGGTAAAACCCTGTCCCAATCCTGAGGATGATCCTCAGTTATCTTACCTAGTAGGTTTTTCAGAGTTCTATTCAGACGTTCCACCATCCCATTGGACATAGGATGATAAATACTACTCAGAGATCTCTCTATCTTTAGAGTCGACATCACTTGAGACATGGTATCCGATATAAGTTGGGTACCATGGTCCGATAATATTTCTGCTGGAAATCCCAGACGAGAAAATATTAACCAAAGAGCATCTGCAATATCAGCAGTAGTTATGCTCTTTAGAGGAACAGCCTCTGGCCAACGTGTGCACATATCCACACACGTCAAAATAAATTGGTGTCCTCTAGCAGACTTTATCTTAAATGGACCAATGATGTCTATCGCCATTTTTTGAAATGGTCGAATGGGAATGTCTGCAGCCTGAATAGGTGCAGCATGGCGTGGACCTCTGGATTTAACCTCTTGACATACTTTACAAGATCGACAATAGATTCGTATGTCCTTATTCACAGCAGGCCAAAAGAAAGATGCAAGAACTCTAGATTTAGTACGGGAAAAACCCATATGTCCAGCACACTGAGAATCATGAGCGTGCTGTAAGATTTTAACTCTCATATTTTTGGGCACAAGAATTTGAGAATGAATGGATTTAGCGGAGTCTTGTACCATACGTACAAGTACGCCATTCCTCATCGTAATCCAAGATTTATGATTTGTATCCTTATTTGGATCACCTTTTGTTGCCAGAGTAAAGAATTTCTTTAGAGTAGGATCATCTTCCTGCTGTTTTATAAAGGAAACATGCGAAATCTCCAAGAGATCACCTTGGTTCTGGTCATCATTATCTCCAGAAGGCGAAGATTGCGGCATGTTTAGAGCTTGAGCTCTAGTGACTACAGCATTTGCAGTATGCATATTATCACTTTCCCACTCGGCAATTTGTTGCGGAGTGTTTTTAGCTCCTAAGTATTGTTTCCATGCCATTTTCTTCTCTCTTATTTTCTCTTTGACTTCCTTTGTCCACCAAGGTGTCCTCTTTCTCTTGTTCCCAAGTCGGGCTTCACCACATGCTTCTGCAGCAGCTGTCTTTATGATGTCCTTGAATTTAAGCCACTGGGTTTCCAAGTCATCAGGTTGTTCTTCTGTATTTCTCACCGCTGTAGCAATAAGCCCCTGATATCTGGTCTTAATTTCTGGCTCTCTCAGCTTGTAGGTCTTAATGCTCATTTCTTCCGTTCGTTTACTTGGTTTCTTGCGTGAAGCTGGGCAGTTACTAGGCTGAGCAACTCATTCAGTTGTTCTTTTGATTGTAAGCAGGTAGTGATCACTTCCAATCTCTGGCCCCCTCCAGACTCTAGCATCCCGGACATATTTGAATGAGTTCCTCCTAACAATGGCATAGTCGATCACTGACTTCTCATTCTTTGTTGGTTCACACCTAGTGTATGCATGTATGCGCTTATGGGGGAACTTTGTGTTGGTAATGATCAGATTCTGCTCACTGCATAATCTAAGGAGTCGCTTTCCATTGTCATTGAGAGTATCTTCTCCATATCTTCCGATAACTCCACCCCATCTAGCATGGTCATTTCCAACTCTGGCATTGAAATCTCCGAGCATGATAATTTCATCTATGCAGTCATCCACTGTCCTTTGAAGCAGCTAAAAGAATTACTCCTTGACCTCTGCTCTCTCATTTGGCCCATACACTATGACCAGGTTGACTATGGTTTCTCCTTCTTTTAGTTTTACAACCATAATGCGCACCGAGACAAAGTTCCATCCCTTGATACTATCTTTCTGGTTTTTGGCCACAATGCAACCCACGCCCCCTTTAGCTCTTTCAGATGTGGGTACACCCCTGTATAGCAGCTAGTTGCCATCGAGATCCATGACTCCACTCCCTTTTTCTTTGTTTCCGTAATAGCCAGGATTTCTAGTTTTGCTTTCCTCATCATGAATGCGACCGACGATAAGATCAGCGATCGGATTCGGCAGAAGACATGCGTGCACATCTCCTGTAAAGAAGGGAGTAGAGATGTTGATAACGGCAGTGGAGTACTTCTCCAATGTGCCACCAAATGTTATGCATTTGATTATCTTGCCAGTGGCTCGAGAAGGATTTATAAGTGACTGCCTCACTCCAATGGTTGTGCACCCGGAATCGAAAAGAATTGAGACCGGAGTACCATCTACTAGACCTCTATTCAAGACAAGAGCACCTCTTCCATCATGCGCGACTGACGCAGGAAGAGGATGACCACAGCTTAAAGTCGAAACTGTGGTTGGCTCGAATAATGTTTTGCATTGGGAACACTGAAATGCTCTGTCAAAATCGAAAGCAGAACATCCCACACTATTAGAGTCTTTCTTATCATTGGTTTGATTACCGGCTTCGTGAAACTCTTGTTGTGCAGAGTTAGCCTGGTAATGAGATTTACCATGTCTTTTGTGTTGTGATCTACCTCGGTTATAATTACCTCTATAATTATTATTCCCTCTGTTATAACCCCTATTTGGGTTTGAATCACAATATTCATGATCATAATCATCATGCTCATTATAATGAGTATCCCTGTAATGTTGGTTTTGTTGTTTCCATGAAGAACTTGGGTAGTTCCTATGGTTACTCCCTTTTCGGAAATTTCTAAAATTATGGGCACCCCTCGCGTATCGAGGACTGTCAGCCCGATTCCAGTTCTTCGAAGAAGAACCCTGATTTGAGTGGTTACCTTGGTTTTGATACTTATTCCAATTAACCTTTTTATCCAATTTATTTTGAGCTCCTTGGAATTTGTGTGAGTAATTATGATTATATTCTGTTGCTGAAGCAACTGGCATACCCTCTTTAATGTTAGTGTTACTAAGAATCATGTCAGGGTGTGCCGTGGCATACTGGTCACAATATTCTTCCATTTGCTTTAATGTACTAGGTTTACGCTCATGTAAAAACTCTAGGAATGGTTTATTTACCGAAGACATGACCTTGTCTCTTAGCAATAAATCTGTAAGACCATCAAATGTTTTCTCTATTTTGGATAATTCAATCCATCGTGAGAGTGTAAGTCGTGCTTTTGAAATGAAATCTGAGAATTCTACACCTACCTCAGGTCTCATTGTTTTAAACAAAAGACGATAACCTTCCTCTGACAGCTGATATCTCTTTATCAAAGCTGCCCTAATAGCATCATAATTATCCTCGTCGGCCTCTTCAACTAAACATAACTTAGTCAGAGACTCCCCTTTTAGATTTTCAGACAACTGATTCACATACTGTGATTTGTCAACATTATGAGCTCGACAAGCACGTTCAAATCTAGAAAGCCAAAATGTTATATCATCACTGGCAGAGTTGAACGCCGGCACCTTGACCTTATAATTAAAGGGTTTACCATTACCACCAGATGCCTGATTAACATTACTCATACTTGTCAATTTCAATTTCTCTAATTCAAACTCATGTTCTCTTATTGCTTTTCTCTCTTCAGCTTCTCTGTCTAATCTTTTCTGTTCAGCAGCAGCAGCAGCTTCTAATTTTTTCTGTTCTGCCAGAAATCTCCTTTCCTCCACCTGCATCTGCAATTTCTTTTGTTCAGCAGCAGCATCAGCTTCTTTTTCTAATCTTTTCTCTTCAGCCAGAGCTTTTCTCTCTTCTGCAGCAGCAGCAGCTTTTCTCTCTTCAGCAGCAGCAGCAGCTTTTCTCTCTTCAGCAGCAGCAGCAGCTTTTCTCTCTTCAGCAGCAGCAGCAGCTTTTCTCTCTTCAGCAGCAGCTTCTAATTTTTTTTCTTCTATTTGAAGTTTTCTCTCCTCAGCAGCAGCTTTTCTCTCCTCAGCAGCAGCTTTTTTCTCCTCAGCTTGCATCTGCAATCTGAAATTCTCAGCATCTATCTTCTTTTGTTCAACTTCTGCTTTCCATTTATTCTCATCTTTTTGTTTTTTCTCTTCTGATTTTAATGCAATAGCAAATTGAGCAGTTTCCCATTCTTCTAACTCTTTACCAGTCTTATCAAGGGATTTCCCTTGTGCAATAAAGTAATCTAATGTAGACATCTTGTCTTATTAAATCAGAAACCTGAAAAAGTAAATAAATTACCCTATCCCACTTTAATGGGAGACAAGTCTATACTATAGACTTAGTCTTAGTGAAAAACTTGTATGGTTACTTGAGTACTTGTGGAAAACAATATCTGTATATCCCAAACACTGTGGGAGACAAGCCTTACAAAGGTCTTGTATACCTCCTTAATGTAATCAATGATCACTTGAGTACCTGTGGAAAATAATATTTGTATATCCCAACTACTTTATAATTCCTTGTACACCAATGATAGTAATTAAGTACTGCTCTGTACTATAATATAAATATATTCAAATATACCTTATATATTATTTGTCAACCAAAGACATTAACAAGGACAACCAAGAAAAGACAATATGAAAACAATTGCAGGAATCAAATTAAATCAAATAGAAAAAAATCAAAAAAAAAATGATCACAGAATCTGTGATGATAACCGCAATGAAATCAACAAGACAAATAACGCCACAGTGTATAAACATAAGGGTGTAAAGAACTGAAATGAAAGGAAAGATGAGACCTACAATTATACAAACAAATCAAACAAAACTAAAGAATATAGAAATATTACAAAAACAACAAGAAGACAGTCATCACAGCTAACAGAAATAGCAGCAAATTGTTGCTAACAAATTTCCAATTAGGATAATTTGTACCTATAGTACACTAGTACAAGACCAATGTCACTCGGTATACCTTGTACTAGTCACACAGAATATAAACTAACTTACCACACAACAAATAACATATAAACATAAATACATGTAAACCTTAATAGCATAAATGCATACATAATATGATTAAATAATATGGCAATGTGATGTTAATAGAGTGTCGCAGAAAGGATGTGTTGCAGAGAAGGCTTATCTTTATTCAAAATAATTTTTCACTTTTAATAAGTTATTAAATTATTGAATTAACTTATTACAATGTTCAATTCTTTTGAGCATATGAAGATCCAACGATGAAATATGCACTTTATGTTCAACAACACTGTGATTCTTCTGTACAGGATCAACAATCACTTCTTTCTTCTGTACGATGAGAAATGTCAACAGTACTGTTCCCGATATTTTATACACTTGATACAACTGTCCTGTGTAATACCGTCTGTACAGCGAAAAACTGTCAACAAGCGCTGACCTAGATACAGCATCCGATCGGTAATACAGGTCAAGCTGACATCGACTGCCCCGTTGTAACTTGTACACTAGTGTTCATGCGTGTCGTATGTGGCGTCAGGGATGGTCTGGTTATCATAACCCCAGGAATCTGGTTCACCACTGTAGAATGAAGTTGTTATGTAGACCTTGAGTGGGAGTGTCAAGTAACGCGAATGGTGTAGTAGTTCGGTGTAACAGACCACTTGATAATAACTCTCACACACTCTCATGTAATGCAATGACGACTTGAACTGCCGCTGACATTTCAATAGTTTAATGAAGGCACGCAAACTGGACAGCACGGATACAGTCATGGGTACATGTTGACATACATTCATTGGTTATTTGAATCGTGGATGATACATTCATGTAGTAGTGAAATATCATTCAACCCAAGGTAACATTCACTGTTCTGGTAACTAATCGCCGTATCCTCTACTGACTGAACGCGTCAATGAGGATCGGTAAACATACAAAAGTCATTGGCCGAACCTTCATTTCATGGCTAAGTTCTTAAGCTGAAATATGTCCAATGTTTGTATAATAATTATAAACCACGATAGTGGGTTTTCACCTCATAACAAGATCTCGATACCACTGCCCGATAGTAGGATACATAATCTGTTCTCTTGACAATGATCAAAAATATGATGACAGGAATATAACATGGCCGCCTTCCTGAGTTGTCGCTCACTCACTCGTAGGAAGGTAGATATAAGCCAAAGTTAATTTAGAATGTATATATAAATAATTTCATAAAGTTTTCCATACAGCTCTACAGTATTCAAGTTACTTCATGTAGACATAACTGCTGTAGGAAAGCCTGTCATCTTCGTCGATACAAAACACGACCCGAGCGATACGAAGCACAATGTTCCATCTAGGTCTAATCGACTCGAGATCATCAAAAATAGGGTCTGGCATAACTGGAGTCCGAATCACACATATGAGGAGGATCTCTGACAAATAGACTCTTGCAGAGACATAAACTTCTCCTGGAAAAACATCTATGAATCACTGTTAAACCTTAAACAGTGCCAGCCCTGGAAAAAGCACTCAGCCATCTTGGCGACATTATCGGAACTCTTCACAACCCAGTAGGACTACGAAAACCTGCGCTAGATTCCGGCAGAAAGAATATAGTCCGACCTGAACATACAAAGGTATACAATATACGACTGAATCTTCTTGCACTAGACAAGTAGTACACATGAATTCAGGCCATAAACATAACAAGCAAAATTAATCTATTTTCTGGCCCGAACAAATAAGAACGGACATGAATACAATATCCATGCGCCGAATCAATATCAAGAAAGATCACTCATATAATCAAAAGTGTAAATCAATCATGAATTATCTAGCTTTACCAGAGGAAGCATTTTCATACACAAATGAATGCAAATATATATTTTCCATATTAAATAGCCATATCGTATTTTTGTAATATGTGCGTCAAAATATGCACGCAACAGACCCACAATGTGACAGTTGGTTCCCTTGCAGGAAGCCTGCACCAATCCTTCTCATGCTCTCACAGTGGTGGTTTCTGTAGATATGTGTTTTACATGATGAGGTTACCAGCCCCATGCATAACCTCATACTAGATGCCTTGTATGGCATGCCTGAGTCAGCAATAGTTCCATTCTTCCTTTGTCTCACCAGAGACCTCTGGGGGAACTACCCAGGGTTTGCTAATTAAGAGCAAGTATGAAACCATGACATAATCGCCATTATCCTTTGCAGTCCTTATGGAGCATGGAACCAAGCAGCCACATGCTCTTGCAGTTGTGGTTTCTGCAGCAATATTTCTACGAGAGGAGGTAAATCATGATATAGAGTGTAAACATTCATTTCACTCATCCCCCTTCAGCTGTCCTTGGAGCATAGGCCTTCAACAAACTCATGTCAAGTCCTCCTGTCCCGTGCCGTCAGCTCAAGCTCTTTCCATGTATTCCTCATCCCTGTTATTTCTGTCTCCAGTTCTCTTCTTTCTGTGTTTTTTTGGTCTCCCTTTACCCCTCTTACCCTGGGAATTCCAGAACAAGAACTACCTTGTAATGCTATCAACAGGTGTCCTCAATGTGTCTCCAATCCATCGCCAACATGTCCTCAATGTGTCTCCAAGCCATCGCCAACATGTTCTCAATGTCAATATACTGCATAAAACAATATGTTGTGTCATGAGATTTTGATTGAAGATATATTTTAAACAAAGATGCGCTGGAAATTACTAGAGTGAGGAAATCTTAGGTAAATAACTAAAATATTGTAAATATATAAACATGAACAGAAATTAAAACCATGGTACAAGATTCTTAGAATGCTTATCAAACCAAGCAGCTAATTAATCATTCATGTAGGCAGCACAAACTAACGTACCTCGTAAAATTACATTTGGGCAGCAAGAAGAAAATACAATAAAACACAAGAGAACAATACCTACAGGAAAATAACAAAACTAACAAAACAGGTTTAAAGAATCAAAGTAGCAATACTAAAACAACTGGAGGGCATCAGGTGAAAGACGATGGACAGAAGAAACAAGAAGTGAAAATAAAAAAATAATAATTTAAGAATCAGAAGAAAATAATAGAGGATACCAAACAGGCCCAACAGGAGATATTTAAAAAAAAGACATTACTGCTGCTGTTAATACATTAGCATTACTTTAAGTTTCATCAAACAAACCTGGGACAAATACAAATATCTGTGATGCAGACGTATCATCACTGTCCAGAACTCTCCCCATGTGTCTGCGTGGCTTCTGGCTTTTCTCACCAACGTACACGCAAGTGTAGAATCTGCTGTGAAACCACTGGGCATTCTGAATGTACAGCACCTGCCTGTAAGAGTCTCTGGTTATATGATCTTCCTCCATCGCTACGTCATCCTCTTTCTTTGTGTAGACTGAACTGCCTTCCTGAAATACAACATACTGTATTTATTGTAGATTGTGTCATGGTTTAGAAAAAAAAACACAAACAATTATTGTTTACTGCATCTGTGGCTTAGACATATGTTAATTCACTCATTTATTCATGATCCTTCGCCCAAGCTATGGCTACCCTGGGTACATAATGTAAACAAAAATTTCCAAACTATGCATGTCCCTCCCCCCCTCCCCACCTTTTTTCCCCTTTATCCTAAAACGGTAGCTTCATCATACTTGTTTTTATTTTTAAAGGGCGGCGAGAATGCGTGTAAACTTGGGATACGTAGGCCTACGTTTATACCTAATGTACTCTTAATTTGGCATTAGTAATATGTATTACTAGATCTTTATCAGACCTTTACATGTATATATCATATGTATGCAAAAACAATCAATATTATTTTTAGCAGACATAAACAGCACATACACAAGTTAAAATTTAAAATGAATATGTAATATCTGCACTGTCTAACACTGCATACTTATTGTTAATCAACCGTTGCTTATCGTTAATAATCGTTTGAAGCCCAACCCTTAAGGTCTAAACTTTAAACTAAACAACATCACCTTCTGTTTAATTATGCCCTGATCAACATCTCAGCTGTGTAACTCATTAGCGCAGAAATAGTAGAAGTGAACGTTATCTCCACACTTCAGAGAGGCTATTTTAAGTACCTCTTGAGTATTGGCAGCACTGGAACCACAGAAATGGCTGCTTTTACATGACGGATAAAATTAAATTCCTTTTCTACGGATGAAATACAAATAAGCTTATACTTTGAATATTTCAAAACTAATTTTAGTCATAACTCTGTCATATTCTTCCCATAACACGTGACCTTGGCTTGTTAGCCAATGGCTTCCGAAATCGTGAATGAGAATATATAATAAACAGAGCTTTTGTCACATTGGCTACATCCAGTCTGACAAAAGTGAAGAGTTGACCAACTATTCATTTGTCTTACAGCTGTGTCAGCCTTTCCAGTTCAACAAATACACAGATACTGCAACCCTTCTTCAAGAAAATCTAGGAACAAAAGACACTTCTAAGAGTTGGATGGAAGGACAAAACATCCTAAGAACAGCAATTCGACTATCTGCAGCAGCTCATAGGGTATTAAAATTATTGCAGTGCTTGGAAAAATTTTTACTAGGGTAATCTCAACCTAAATCAGAGGCGCATCTCCAATCCAACCTGCAAGTCTGGAAAGAAGAGCTGGAGAAGAGAGGGATGGTCATAAGCAGCTCTAAAACAAAATCCATGGTGATATCACGAGAAGAAAGAAAACATCAGATTAAGCTGGGAGAACAGGTCCTGGAGCAGGTCGACCACTTTAAATACCTCAGAGCTAAAATAGACCGAAAGGGAGGCATCAAAGAAGAGTTGGCCACTCGAAAAGCAGCAGCTGGGAGACTTTTTCAGGCCATAAATCGAGGATTCCTCAGCAAGAGAGAGGTTGGTAAGAAAACGAAGATGGCTGTATACCGCTCCACCTATGTCCCAGTCTTGACATACGGATGCGAGTCATGGGCAATGACTACAACCCATAAAAGCCAGATCCAAACCTCAGAAATGAGGTATCTGAGGAAGGTGGTTGAAGTAACAAGAAGAGACATGGTACGCAACCTGACGATACGTCAAGGCCTAAAATCCTACCCCCTGCAGACCCAAGTAGAACAGTCCCAATTAAGATGGTTTGGCCATGTCTGCAGAATGGGAGAAGATCGGATACCACGACAAGCATGGGAAACAAAGAGCCAAGGATCCAGACCCTGAGGACGACCCAGAGTCCGCTGGGAGGACAACATTAGACAATCTTTGAAGGATCGAGGACTAGAATGGAACCAGGCCAGGAGGAAGACAGCCGATAGGATAGTCTGGCGCTCTCTCTTCCAAACCTCTACACCTCACGGTAGAAGGGGAACGACTAAGTAAGTAAGTAAGTAATCTCAACCCATATAAAAGAAGCTTTATATAGAAAATTCAAGAAGGAACAAGCAGGACTTAAAACAGAACAATCATGTCCAAATAAAACAGCAACAGCCAGGATCATCAGGGTGAAGTCATATGAGTGACAGACATGTCCACAAACAGTATCGATTCTCTGGACTCTAAAAGCATTTAACAGTACTGACTACACATTAATATATGAAATACTGATACATTATAAGAACTATAAAAAAATGTTTGACACATTTAAAATTGTTATCAAAGGGTCATCAGATTTCTGTTTTCATGAACATGCTTCCTAATGACCAGGGGATGTGTGATGTGGCAAATGAAAGAAGTAAGATTTTTTATTGAAGGACTATGCTCCACAGAGAGCTGAATGTTAGTGATGGTAGAAGTTCATAGCTTTACCTATTTGGGAAGTTAGCTGAATGGTAATGATGGGAGAAGTTCATAGCTTTACGTATTTGGGAAGTTAGCTGAATGGTAATGATGGTAGAAGTTCATAGCTTTACCTATTTGGGGAGTTAGCTGAATAGTAATGATGGTAGAAGTTCATAGCTTTACCTATTTGGGAAGTTAGCTGAATGGTAATGATGGGAGAAGTTCATAGCTTTACGTATTTGGGAAGTTAGCTGAATGGTAATGATGGTAGAAGTTCATAGCTTTACCTATTTGGGAAGTTAGTTGAATGGTAATGATGGGAGAAGTTCATAGCTTTACGTATTTGGGAAGTTAGCTGAATGGTAATGATGATAGAAGTTCATAGCTTTACCTATTTGGGGAGTTAGCTGAATAGTAATGATGGTAGAAGTTCATAGCTTTACCTATTTGGGAAGTTAGCTGAATGGTAATGATGGTAGAAGTTCATAGCTTTACCTATTAAGGAAGTTAGCTGAATGGTAATGATGGTAGAAGTTCATAGCTTTACCTATTTTAGAAGTTAGCTGAATAGTAATGATGGTAGAAGTTCATAGCTTTACCTATTAGGGAAGTTAGCTGAATGGTAATGATGGTAGAAGTTCATAGCTTTACCTATTTGGGAAGTTAGCTGAAAGGTAACGATAATAGAAGTTCATAGCTTTACCTATTTAGGAAGTAACATCGACAATAAAAGAGAAATAGATCAAAATGTCAATACGAGGATTATATAAGCTAGCTTTAGCTACAGCTCTCTCAGACCAGTATAGAACACCACATATTTTTCCTCAGGTATGTATAAATTATCCCCTGTGTAGTTCCGGTTATCTCTGAAAAGGCAAAGAAGGAATAGGACTACTGCACCCTCAGGCATGTTGTGCCAGGCGATTAACATGAGGTTGTCTATGGGGTTGGCAACCTCATCATGTAAAAACAAATTGCTATAGAAACCACCGCCACAGGAGCATGTGAATGCAGGCTTCTTGCAAGGAGACCAACTGCAGTAGTGGTTCCATGCTCCGTAAGGCACAAAGGGAAAATGATAACGATGATGCCTATACACATGTAAAAAAACAAAACAAGTGTAACTGGGCACTGAGTAAAAACTTATAACGTTACAAAATTAAGAAATAAGCAACCGTTGTGCAAAGCCGATAAGTGGAACATAGAAAGGTAAGGACTGCATCAAGACACCAAAAGTAGTAGAACTTGACATAAATACTTTCCGGTAAGGTTTTAGTTACACACATTCTCATCTTTGCTGTTATTCTTCCAAAACTACTTCCTTTAATCACTTGTCTGTCAAGCACAAGGGCTCTCTTACCTCGGTGTGTCCAATCTCTGGCCATGTCCAATTCACAGGCTTAGAACCACTGCACAGAACACTAAAGTTCTGTGACCTGTTGAGCGTAACAGTGTCCAGCGAGTAGATCTGGGGCGAGTCTTGCTCTTCGATCTCCGGAAACTGAACATTGTCTTGACTGAGCTCTGGAAATGTAAATAATACAGATGAATTACAAATCTTACTGCACAAGACAGTGGCGGTTTTAGGTTGGGTGTCTAGCAAAGAGTGAGCTTTAAAATAAATTTCTGTTGTATCAACAAGCATATATCTGCGTGCAAGGCCACTAAATTGCAATAGCCTAGGTTGTATATGCCTAAAACCACCACTACTTCTTATTCTTCCTCCTGCTTGTAGCTCCTTACGGAGCATGGAGCTAGCACTGTAGTTGTTCCTAGGAAGCCTGCACAAACTCTTCTGCACTCTTAACAGAGCATGGAGGCAACACTGCAACATGTCCCCAGGAAGCCTGCACCAAAAATCTGCATGCGCTTTCAGCTGTGGTTTCTAGGACAATTAGTTTTACATAGTCAGGTTGCCAGTCCCATAAAAAAAACCACCACAGGCACAAGACAAAGGTTGTTCACAATGCAATGATCAGTGCAGCAGATAACTGGTTGTAACAAATGTAATACATTTTAAAACTTAACTTGTAAAATCATAACTACTTATACAAATGCATAAACATGTATAAATAATGAAGTGAGCTGCTGCGAAACTGATAATAAAGTTAAAATCATGAAAATGGGTATCGGAGTCAGTTATGCAAATGTACAATACAGCAGGAACGCAGGACATTTTGGGATTATCATGCATAAGCCGCACTCACAAACAGGAAACAAAGATAAGAAATTTAGAAAGGTTATGAGAAAATGGCAAAGGACACAAATACTTGGAAAAATAATTATAAATAAACAAATCCAATTACTAAGAAGAGCAATATAGAGAGGCTGTGAGAAAATTATGAAGAACAAGGACAAAATAATGGCAAACACACAAATGAAAATATTGAAGAAAGAAATACCAACGCAAAGAAACTAACTGCAAATAACAGAAAATCAAAAGCAACAAAACAAAAGAATGGACTCATGAAAAACAGCTCTAAACAGCACTGCACACCAACTGCTGCTCTAACTATCAAATGAATTCTCGAAAGCGAGACAATGATCTCAATTACAAAACATGCTCAATGGAACAATTATATGAACTCATTTATTGTACATTTAAAAATGTTTGTGGAAGTGAAAGTACAAAACGTGCTGATTTCAGAATTGTTTTTTTTTTAAGATGTGCTTGAAATTATGACATCATAATGGTGAATAATTACTCATAACACAGTTTATAAATGTGACCTTTAAAAAGGCTATTGTATGAATGCATATTTTGTACACATCTGAGTGGGGCGATAAACTCCATTGTTTTGTGTTGGGCCCTAGGAGAAATATTGGATGAGGGACAATTCATCCGTGTTGTTAAACCCAATAATCAGTGCATCTGAGTAATTCTCACCTGAATTCGGCCTTTCCCAGTCTGAGAATGCCGACTGTACTGTAGACTCTGGCTGCTCACCCTTGTCCATTGAGAAGATGGGGTCAACATCATCATCACGGAGGTATTGTGGTATAGCCGTGGCTGAAAGCATACAACAAAAACCAAGGATTAAATTAATATGTCAATAAATATGTGAATGAAGCAAAAGAAAGAAAGAAAGGAAGGCACAATAAATCAATGGTAGTAAAAGCAGCGAGGAAGCTATTTTTGGGACTTCAGTGGGTTTCTTGTGTTTTAATAAATGAATCTATTGTATAAAGACTTGCTTTATGCCGAACTAAGAATCTGGATGTACCATTTAAGATATTTTTTAATTGTAAATTAAGGACAAATAAACACTTGCTCAAATCTAAAGAAATCTATGATCAGTTGGGCAAAAAGTAAAGATTTTTTACTCAAATAAGACTTTAGAGGGAATTGGCTGCTATGGATGGATTCAAGCACCAGAAAATGGCACTGGAAATATTCACAATGCTGGACAAAAAAAGGTGAACAGATTTATTTTTTTTAAAGGAGGGAAAAATTGTAGTACATTAACAGCACATTAAATGTTGATTTTTATTTATTTATTAATAATGGTGATGATGACGATGGTGCCAATGAGGATAAACAGTCATTATGCCCACACACAAAAATTGTCAAATCAAGAATATGTGCATTGTTTGTTTTTTTAAAACAATGCCATTATAAACATTCCAACACTTTCGATGTTTTCTTCAAATGAATACATGAATATTTTCAAAACAACACAAATTACAAATAGAAAATAAAAGAGTGTAAAAGCATGTTACCAACAATCAAATCAATACCCTCTCGCATACCAAGGAGCAAAGGCTTTTAACAAACATTTGCTGAGTCTTCCTGTTACATGCCATCAGCTCAAGTTCTTTCCACGTCTTCCTCAAAGGAACTAAGACTAAATTACATGACCAAAATTATGTTGGACAGGACTCATCCAGCTTTTCCAGAATTTGCTAGGTATCAATTAACAACAACTCAGAACAGGTTCATGAATACCAGTAGATACCCGACAGTTTGGAAATGCATGGAGGAACTAGTACACCTGGATGCCCTAAATGCATTAATTAATAACAGTAGTATATACAAGCTGGTGGTACCACATGGGAACTCAAGAAACCAGGTACAGACTACCACCTGGCAGGCATAATTCATAAAACAACTGATATGGCTACTATCAAAAAACAAAGCCAGCAAATATATTCAACAAATATCAAAGGACAGTATTACAGTGTACACAGATGGAGCTAAAGGAGATGATAACAAATTGGGGATAGTAATTTATGTTCCCATGTGGCAAATGGTGAAAGGATATAGTATAACAGATAATACATCTGTTTTCACTGCAGAGATGGTTGCAATTCTGAAAGCTCCGGAAATCTTCTCATAAAGTGACATTATTAACAGACTCACTTTCTGCTATTCAAGCTATAAGAAACTTACGAGAATGCAGTAGACCTGATGTAGCAGAAGAGATATTACTGGTAAATACTTACGTATACTACTGAGGATGTTCTGTTCTAATAGCTTGGATACCTTCACATGTTGGCACAGAAGGAATTGAAAAGGCGGATAAAGAAGCTAAGAAAAGTAGAAATAACAGAAACCAAATAAATGTGGGGATGAGTAAAACAGAGATCAAAAGTTTAATTAAAAGAATAATAACTGAGGAATGGACAGTAGAGTGGGATGGAAGTCTGAAGGGCAGACATGCATATAAATTGTTCAAGGCTCCAACAAGAACGTGTCAGGTATCTAGAGAACTAAAAATTCCTAGCAATAAGAAACTTCTTAGACTGCAACTAGGAATGGGCTATTTTAGAATAGAAGAACCTTACTGTGCAGAGTGTCTAGAAAAAAATAATATAGAGCATTTCCTATTAAAATGTAGGAAGTATGAACAACAGAGAAAACCAATATTAGATTATTTACAGGCATGCAATTCATCCATAACTGTGGAACAGGTGTTAAGAATAGATAGACCTAGAGAATTGCATAATATAGTTAAACAGTACATAACAAGAACTAAAATTTATATATAAGAATCAATGATGGTGTGAGGAAAAGGGGTAGTCTGATGGGGTGCTTTTATGGCTGATGGCTGATAATTTGGGGATTTAATGTAATCTTGGACACCCTCAGGCTTTCTCACCCCTTTTCACCTTGTTAACAACAGGGCAGTTATGAGAGACTTTACTTTATTCTTTTTGTTTGTTTGTTTTTTCTTAATTTGTTTGTTTTTTATATTTATTGTTTGTTGAAAAGGGGAGGTCACACACAAAAACATTTACACAAATTTGGTTTTGATTTACTCTATTTGGACTGAGTGGAGGGGGGAAGAAGGACTATATTTGGATATTGGAAATCTGACTTTATTTTCTTGAATTAGTACACCATGTGTCCTAATTATTACCCATCAAGGGTTGAACGGGATACTTATTTTTTTTTTAAAGTCTTCATCATTTTCAATTCTGTCTCCAGTTCTCTTCTCCATGTGTTTTTTGGTGTACCTCTGCCTCTATTTCCCTGGGTATTCCAGAACAAGGAATGCCTTGTAATGCTATCAACAGGTTTCCTCAATGTGAGTCCTAGCAATCGCCAGTGTTTTCTCATCTCTTGTTCCAATGGCACTTGTCTGCTTAACATGCACATTAACAGGGGTGTATGTGGTCCTTTATAAATGGATGGAACGCTTATCATGGAAAGAGTAGTAAACAAATAGTCCTAGAAAAGCTAGGAATGACAAGGGAGTTAATGAATAAGATCTAAGTTAGACAGCTAAAATATTTTGATCACATAAAAATACATAATCTCTTGCTGAAAACCATAACGGAAGGGACAGTTGAAGGCAATGTACAAGAGGAAGACAGCGCTATGAAGATAATATCAAGAGACTGACAGGAAAGAGTCTGTCAGAGTCGACCATTAAGACAAAAGACAGAAAACTTTGGAAATCCAATGCAGTAGATCTTCGATGTGAAGATTGTAGCTGATCTGAAGATGGTTCAGTTTATAAAACTCTTACGTGACACGGCAAAGGGCTGTTTATGGTTGGTAGTGGTAAGATATAAATATAAAGATGGGTAGGTTGTATGGTTGACAGTCAATTAACGTCCAGTAACATATGTCCTTTTTAGGATAGTCAGGATCCTATTTGGTTCTCCTCTCTTTATCTAGCTCATGTATGGCTCCTCGAATACCGCTTATGTACGGCGGTGGCCACATCCCGGGCAACAGTCTTGGCTGACTGGCTAAACTACATGGGTGGAGTAGGAGCAATCTTACTCAAGGGAATGTCCATCCCTAGTACACAAAGACTGAGACGGTGAGTGAGGCGGAGTTATCTGAGAAGATCAACGGCTCGCAAAGCGAAACAGCAAAGTGTGTGGCGCACTAGAGGCATGTCGGACATAGAAAAAGACAATGGCTAGCCACCGTGGAAGAGATTGGGGCCTTACCACGTACTTCCTACAGAACGTAATGGGATCGCAACAAGAAGATAAGAACCGATATGTAGAGAACTCTCTGTCCCCTGGGGAAGAATCTACTGTACAAATTAACAGGGAAGAGGCAACTTCTCTAATGAGTAAGGAAGTACATAATGACGAGTGTTCCTTAAATTCTGTTGAAAGGGAGCATTCTGAGAAAGACCACCTAAAAACTAGTAGGAGAAGCCTAAAAATAGGAACATGGAATGTTAGAACTCTAAACGGAGAAGGAAAGCTTGACAATCTTATATTAGAGGCAACAGACATGAAACTCGATATACTGGGAGTTGCAGAGGCAAAACTTTTGGATACAGGCTACATAACAAGAGACCAATACACGCTTATACACTCAGGAGGAGAAAAACATGAAAGAGGGGTAGGAATATTGATAAAGAAGGAGTTAGAAAAATACGTATGTGGATACTGGACACACAATGACAGAATGCTGTTACTAAAGATGAGAGCAAAGCCATTTGACATATCAATCTTACAAACTTATGCACCAACTAAAGATCACAGTGAGGAAGAAATAGAAGAATACTATGAAGAGCTACAACACACACTTAAACCAGTCAAATCTACAGATGTGTTGATAGTAATGGGTGATATGAATGCAAAAGTAGGAAAAGGAAAATACAAGAAAATAGTAGGACAGTATGGATTAGGGACAAGAAATGATAGAGGAGACAGACTTATCCAGTTCTGTGAAGAAAACCAGCTGGTCATATGTAACACCTTTTTTGAACACCACCCAAGGAAATTATACACATGGAAAAGCCCAGGAGATGTAACACGAAATCAAATCGACTATATCATGATAAAACATAGATTTAAGAACAGTGTCACAAGTGCAAAGACACATCCTGGTGCCGACATAAATTCAGATCACAATCCAGTCGTCATCAAAGTAAATATAAAGCTGAAAAGAGCAGGAAACAGAAGTCAGGAGGAACCCCAGATAGAAATATCAGCACTGAAACAACCAGATATAAAACAGAAATATTTAATCGATGTCAAAAATAAATATCAACAGTTACTGACAGAAAGCATGGAGCAGTATAGAAGAGAAAACCTAGAAGAAAAAGCAACCGCAAAATGGGAATGCTTAAAAACAAGCATACAATCAGCAAATGCAAATTTACCTAAAAAGGAGTCTAAGAAAAATCAAATTTGGATGACAGATGACATCTTGAATAAAATGGCAGAAAGAAAGCAAAAAACACTCCAGAATATAAAACAATAGACAATGACATACGTACTATGTGTAGAGAAGCAAAAGAACGGTGGATAGAAACAAAATGCAAGGAAATAGAAGACTTGGAAGCTGTCATGAAATATTCTAATCCACATATATAAATTATTAGGTAAATATGAAGCCTAACAAATAAAATTAATAAAGAGAAGAGCAATGGTAAAATGACAGTGCTGTCCCAAAGAATGTACTCGAAATCCCCCTTGTTTTCTGCTTCGTCTGCAAATTGTAACGCTTTCACGTTGATAGTAAAGCTTACTGTATTATTACCCGCCTTCTTCAATGAAACGTGTGCTGTATTTCTTGGAAAAGCATTGAGACGTACTGCGTAATGACCTAAATTAACCCTAACATTAATTATACTGCGTTACCAAAACGAACGAACAGATGGACTAAAGGGATAAAAAGAGAAGGGAGAGGCAGAAAGCCGAACACTAAACCCGCTTCGCGCGATACACAATTACTACCATCACGCGTGTAAGTCTACATGCACTAATTTTTTTTCAGACGGACAGTGATAAAATACACTACCCTTTCCCAGAGTTAGGTTTATAAATCATAACAGACTCTTATTAGAAAAGACAACATTATATGGGTTTACGTTTGAACACATAACAGTACCCAGACAGCACATCTTCTAAACAGGAGATAGAAGAAATTGCATATTTTGAACGCAGCCACGTAGCTCCTTTAAATTAGTATTTTTGGGTTCCTTAGGGTTTGCTGACAAATAATATGTAAAACGTTACGCAAATAGTCCAGGAATTAATAAATTATACCCAAAATAAAATATTGGGGGTGCCTGACAGCATAAAATCATTTCTGCTCATAAAATTTTTTTTATAACGTGTTTGAAAAAACCTTACGTTACATAAATAGCCTACCATGTAAACTCCAAATTGATTGGAGCGCAACAAATGAAAGCCTAACCACGATTGGTCGGGCTATAAATACTATCTTGGTTGTTGGGGGAGACGGGAAAAGATAACATTTTTTCAAACACTTGTCGAAACGTGGCTCATTGGCCAGTCTCGCTGATATACACACTTGGGAGCGTTAGTTCGAGACCACTAATTCAAATAAGCTTGATAAAGCGACAGTACGTTGAAGCCAGCTCACATTTTTGCTAAAATAAAAGCCTGGAACATAGGCAGAACGGAATTTGTGCCAGTTTGTGCCAGAATTCATTGCTAATCAACGTATCTGTGTTTATTTCCATGAAATTGTGGTAAGCTTGAACCATTCAGTATCTTTTAATGAAAAATTGAATGTGAATTGTTGATTTATGCCTGTATATATATGTGTAGTTCAGTGGCAAACGTGAGGTAAAGCCTATAATGCTCCAGCCTGAACAGAGGGTGTCGGAGAGAAGTAAAACGGCATGGAATGGCCAAGTAGTACACTGACACCTGGATGATGGACTAGAAAGAAATAATGCTGGAAGTGCAGAGGCGTAGTAACCATTAAGAAGGGTAATACTGGAATAAAGTATTTCAAATGAAGCTGACTGTTGGCCTAACGCTCTGAACGCAATGTTTGTGCTGTATTGTGATCAGTGTAAAAGAGAATATAAATTAGTTATGAAGTAGAAGGTACATCCTTCTTGATTTCAGGGACAGTGGTCTTGATGGTAGTGAGCAGCACCTGGTCAGAGATTTGCTGAATCCAGAGTCGGACAGCATACTCCTTGGTCTTTTTAGCTATCAGTGAGGTGTCTCCTGAGCCCAGAGGAGAATTCGAGCAGAGGAGTCCTTTCCTGCCGCCATCACTAAAGATAAGCAGAGTTGGCCAGCTGAGCTCAACATTATGTCCCCTCATCTTGAACTGATTTTTTAAAAATTAACATTAAGAGGGGAATTTACTTGTCTTAAAATCAGGAACTGTGAACATCTACAATAATGGTCCCTAAAGACAAACTATTGAAGTCATGATGACAAATACCAACAGAGCTTGAACAAAACAAAACCAGTATTACCTCATTTTACCACTACACAATTGACACACATAGAACATTGGTAATAATATATGTCACTACAATATTCATATTAAATACATTCTGTACATAACTTGTAATTTAAATTGATTGTGATTCCTGGTTCCCTTGTAGTTGAATCAGGACACATATTCATTCATGCCAGTAATGAATACATATTGTTATTTGAAACGTTACTAGTGACTTCTTTAAGATATCTCATAGAGTGTTATATGTATGTGAGTGTCACAGTGTTGTTAAGAGTAGTGGATTAAATTAAATTGTTTATCTGTCTGTTGTTGTGACTTACACTTCACCATACACATACCCTAGACACATAACGTAGCATCACACTATTCCAGAATAATTCTGACTGAGATATATAGATATGTGGTAGCAAGTAAGGTTATATATATAATACACTACTCTTATTAGATATATATACCTTCACAGCTGATCTCAGTCAGTACACTAAGTCCCCTATAAATATTTATAACATCCCACTTCACCACATATATTGGGGTCTCGCTCTTGGGATTTTGAATCTTTAACTATTAAAAATATTGGGGATAATTCACTTCAGGGAATATAAGAATTAAAAGGTATCCTTGGGTGGAATTAAATAAGGTTGAGCTCACGGTGCCTGTGTTGTCCATTAGAGATTGAATTGTTGGTTAGACATTGTATTAAGTTACCTGATAGACAATGGCGGACCTGGCCAAATTTCGATCTGCTGCGGTTCAGACTGCAAAAGAGTTAGGATTAGATGGGCAAGTTATGGTTGCCTATGTTACTACGGAATGTGACAAATTTATTGAACGCGAAGAAAGAAGGTTTGAAGCCGAAAGAAAGTTAGAGGCTGAAAGGGAAATTAAGAAGTTGCAATTTGAAGCTGAGGCTGAGACTAAGAGGTTGCAGATTGAGGAAGACTAAGAGATTAATTGCAGAAAGAGAAGAAATTAGCAGCAGAAGAAAGGAAGAAAGAAGAAAAGCTGCAGAAAGGGAAAAGAAAGATTAGCTGCAGAGAGGGAAGCAGAAAAGGAGGAGAAAAGATTACAAAGGGAACATGAATTACGACTAAGGGAGTTTGAGTTTCAAGGCCATGCTCCTGAAAATGGTGCCAGTCCCTTTGCCTCTGATGCTACGGTTACTCAAGGAGCCTCAATCTCAGCTATGAATTTTCATTTAGATCATTTTGTTGAGAAAGACGATGATATTGAGAGCTATATAAATAGGTACGAACTATTAGCTACCACGTATGGGTTGGAGAGAGAAAGGTGGAGCTTAAAGTTATCTCAGGGACTTCGTGGGGCAGCTTATGAAGTTTTTGCAAAAATGAGCAGAGGTGATCAGGAAAATTATGACATGCTAAAGCAGGCTCTTTTGTTAAGGTATGAAAAGAATGCAGAGTTTTACAGGAAAAAATTTAGGAATGCTAAACTACTGTCAGGTGAAACCTATCACCAGTTCTCTGCACGAATAGAGACATACTTGGAGAAATGGACTTCTCTGGGGAAAACCCAAGATCTTAAGGAAATGGTCCTTATAGAGCAACTAAGAGAGTCCATGGCTCCAGACCTGAGAAAGTTTCTCATGGAACAAGGTGCAGAGAGGCTGGGTGAGTTGCTAAATGTTGCTGAAAGGTATCAAGCAGCTCAAGCAGAGGTAACAGGTAATAAAAAGAAACAGGTGGACAACTTTAGGGCACCACAGAACTTTAATAAATTTGATCCTAAGGATCAAAATAAAGGTAAGCACCAATTTGATAGGCCACGGTATGAAAATAAAAATAAATTCCCACAATTCGATGAAAGGAAATATGATGAAAGAAAATCTTTCAACCAAGGAAAAAGGTGGTGTAAGAATTGTCAGATGGACAATCATGACACTGACCGTTGCAGAAGGAAACCTGTGTATATGGCAACCCTTCAGGTCAGGTCGACCTCAAGACAGGAGGAGGATATTATGTTAGATACCACTCCAGAAGAGATGAGGAAGGCACAGGCTGGGGATAAAACACTCAAGCCTTGTTTCAGAAAATTGTCAACTTGTCATACAACTCCAGGCAAGGGAGATTTTTACATGAAAAACAAGTTGATGTATAGGAAGACTGGAACTAGATCCCATGGTCACGGACAGCTGGTTCTTCCAAAAAGATACAGGACAGAATTAATAAGGAGCCTACATGTGAAACCAGATGGGGACCATGAGAAGATAGGTACCATCATTCAAAAGGTGGCTCACAATTATTATTGGCCCAAAGCAAGATGGGACATTGAGAATTTTGTAGAAAGGTGTAGCATAGCACATGAGGGAACACCCACAAGTGGGAACATGGATCAGGACCTGGACATGCCACGGGGCAAAATCAGGCCTGACAATAAAAAAGAGAAATAGATTTGATAAAGTGGACCAAATGGAATGGGAAGCCCCTTTTCACGGACAAGCTTCACTTAACTGTTTTACAATGGCCACTATGCGGAGAGTGCAAAAAGATGTCTTACCCCAGGATAAGCCGACAATCCCTCAATCGGACTTAAACAAACTGGAGGAAGAGGATGTAGAGAGGAAATCTCTCATCAAGAATTTTAAGAGGGGAGAAAGCCCCAAAAGAAAAATTGGTAGCGGTCGTTTTGTGAATGATAATTCTGGGAGGAAAAATCATCACTATAAAGCTTCAAGTGGAAGAGACCATACCGGTGCATGGACAAATAGGTCCACACAATTAAAGGTCCATATGTAGCTTTGTTAAGAACGTGGACTGATGAAAAGGCAGAGGAAAACATTACATCTTCATACCAGTATGTGAATGAGCTGACCACTCGGTTAAAAACTGGCTGGAAACTTGCCAATGAAAATTTGAAACAAGCCAGGAAGAAACATGCTGCCTATTATAACAGGAAGGCGAAAGACAGAAATTTGGCTGTGGGAGAGAAGGTACTGCTTCTTTTGCCCGGGAGTCAGAATAAGTTACAAATTGGATGGCAGGGTCCATATACAGTTCTAGAGAAGGTGTCTAGAACAAATTATAAGATAGATAAGAAGGGGAAAGAAAAAATCTATCATGTGAATCTCCTGAAGAAATATTTGGAAAGAGAACATCAGGAAGAGACACACTTGTTGACCTTGTCCATCGCCATGGAGATGAAAAAGGAACCACTTTCATCATTTGAATATCCATTACACCCCTGTGAGACAGCAGCACAGGTGAAAATCAGTACACATTTAACGAAAACTCAGAAAGAGAGAGTGCAACAGGTTCTAAATAATCATGCAGAGGTGTTAACAGACCGACCAGGGCATACAAACCTATTGGAATATGATATGAAATTAATAGACTCCACACCTGTCTGTATGAAACCATATTCGATTCCGTTTGCTAAGGAAAAAGCTTTGAAGGAAGAGATAGACTATCTGTTGAAGGAAGGAATTATTTCGCACAGTGAGTCTTCGTATAGTTCCGGTGTTGTACTTTTAAGGAAGCCCTCTGGAGAACATAGACTCTGTATAGATTACAGGAGACTGAATGCTATTACAGAAGGACAGGTGGATCCATTGCCGGATACAAATCAGCTGTTTGCCAGACTAAATAAAGCTAAATATTTCTCAAAAGTGGATCTGAGTAAAGGATACTATCAGATTCCAGTAAAGCCTGAGGTTAGACCATACCTAGCTTTTAGTACCTCAGAAGGACACTATGAGTTTAATAGATTGCCATTTGGATTGAAGAATGCGCCTAGTGTCTTCTCTAGAATGATGAGAAAATTATTGGATCCTCTGAATAATCCCTGTATAACAAATTTTATGGATGATATCCTTATAGCAACAGAAACATTTGAGGAACACATTGACTCTCTGAACATGCTGTTTGATCGACTTAGGGAGGCAAATTTAACAGCCCGACCAACCAAATGTTGCGTTGGATGTAAAGAATTGGAATTTTTGGGACACACAGTTTATCAGGGAAACATGACCCCTGACCCAAAGAATTTAGAGAAACTACAGAAAGCCCCGAGACCACAAACCAAGAAGGACGTGAGATCCTTTGTCTCATTATGTGGTTTCTACCAGAAGTATATCAAAAACTTTAATTCCATATGTGCACCTTTAACGGAATTGACACGTAAAGGACTTCCAGATCGCATTACATGGACACCACAATGTGAAATGACTTACCAAGAATTGAAGGAAAAGCTCACAAGTAAACCCATTTTGAAATTACCTGACTTAAGTCAAGAATTCATAGTAAGGACGGATGCAAGTAATATTGGGCTAGGTGCAACTTTACTACAGAAATCAGATGCATTGGATGGGGAATTAAGCCCAGTGGCATATGCTAGCAGAAAGTTGAATAAAGCTGAAATCAACTACTCAACTAGCGAAAAAGAATGTCTTGCAGTAATATGGGCAATAAAGAAATTCAATATTTATCTATATGGGAAGGCATTTAAGTTGCAAACTGACCACAAACCTTTATCGTTTTTAGCACAGGCTAAGCATGAGAACTCTAGGTTACTCCGATGGTCTTTGCTTCTGGCTCCATATAATTTTAGCATTGAATATATATCTGGAAAAACAAATCTGGGAGCGGATTTTTTAAGCCGCCATCCGTGTGATGAGAATCACCGTAAACCCCAGAAATAATAATAAATTTCTCTATGTGTATATAGAATAAAGGACTGACATATAATGTCTGTTTTAAGAGGGGAAGTGTCATGAAATATTCTAATCCACATATATAAATTATTAGGTAAATATGAAGCCTAACAAATAAAATTAATAAAGAGAAGAGCAATGGTAAAATGACAGTGCTGTCCCAAAGAATGTACTCGAAATCCCCCTTGTTTTCTGCTTCGTCTGCAAATTGTAACGCTTTCACGTTGATAGTAAAGCTTACTGTATTATTACCCGCCTTCTTCAATGAAACGTGTGCTGTATTTCTTGGAAAAGCATTGAGACGTACTGCGTAATGACCTAAATTAACCCTAACATTAATTATACTGCGTTACCAAAACGAACGAACAGATGGACTAAAGGGATAAAAAGAGAAGGGAGAGGCAGAAAGCCGAACACTAAACCCGCTTCGCGCGATACACAATTACTACCATCACGCGTGTAAGTCTACATGCACTAATTTTTTTTCAGACGGACAGTGATAAAATACACTACCCTTTCCCAGAGTTAGGTTTATAAATCATAACAGACTCTTATTAGAAAAGACAACATTATATGGGTTTACGTTTGAACACATAACAGTACCCAGACAGCACATCTTCTAAACAGGAGATAGAAGAAATTGCATATTTTGAACGCAGCCACGTAGCTCCTTTAAATTAGTATTTTTGGGTTCCTTAGGGTTTGCTGACAAATAATATGTAAAACGTTACGCAAATAGTCCAGGAATTAATAAATTATACCCAAAATAAAATATTGGGGGTGCCTGACAGCATAAAATCATTTCTGCTCATAAAAATTTTTTTTTATAACGTGTTTGAAAAAACCTTACGTTACATAAATAGCCTACCATGTAAACTCCAAATTGATTGGAGCGCAACAAATGAAAGCCTAACCACGATTGGTCGGGCTATAAATACTATCTTGGTTGTTGGGGGAGACGGGAAAAGATAACATTTTTTCAAACACTTGTCGAAACGTGGCTCATTGGCCAGTCTCGCTGATATACACACTTGGGAGCGTTAGTTCGAGACCACTAATTCAAATAAGCTTGATAAAGCGACAGTACGTTGAAGCCAGCTCACATTTTTGCTAAAATAAAAGCCTGGAACATAGGCAGAACGGAATTTGTGCCAGTTTGTGCCAGAATTCATTGCTAATCAACGTATCTGTGTTTATTTCCATGAAATTGTGGTAAGCTTGAACCATTCAGTATCTTTTAATGAAAAATTGAATGTGAATTGTTGATTTATGCCTGTATATATATATGTGTAGTTCAGTGGCAAACGTGAGGTAAAGCCTATAATGCTCCAGCCTGAACAGAGGGTGTCGGAGAGAAGTAAAACGGCATGGAATGGCCAAGTAGTACACTGACACCTGGATGATGGACTAGAAAGAAATAATGCTGGAAGTGCAGAGGCGTAGTAACCATTAAGAAGGGTAATACTGGAATAAAGTATTTCAAATGAAGCTGACTGTTGGCCTAACGCTCTGAACGCAATGTTTGTGCTGTATTGTGATCAGTGTAAAAGAGAATATAAATTAGTTATGAAGTAGAAGGTACATCCTTCTTGATTTCAGGGACAGTGGTCTTGATGGTAGTGAGCAGCACCTGGTCAGAGATTTGCTGAATCCAGAGTCGGACAGCATACTCCTTGGTCTTTTTAGCTATCAGTGAGGTGTCTCCTGAGCCCAGAGGAGAATTCGAGCAGAGGAGTCCTTTCCTGCCGCCATCACTAAAGATAAGCAGAGTTGGCCAGCTGAGCTCAACATTATGTCCCCTCATCTTGAACTGATTTTTTAAAATTAACATTAAGAGGGGAATTTACTTGTCTTAAAATCAGGAACTGTGAACATCTACAATAATGGTCCCTAAAGACAAACTATTGAAGTCATGATGACAAATACCAACAGAGCTTGAACAAAACAAAACCAGTATTACCTCATTTTACCACTACACAATTGACACACATAGAACATTGGTAATAATATATGTCACTACAATATTCATATTAAATACATTCTGTACATAACTTGTAATTTAAATTGATTGTGATTCCTGGTTCCCTTGTAGTTGAATCAGGACACATATTCATTCATGCCAGTAATGAATACATATTGTTATTTGAAACGTTACTAGTGACTTCTTTAAGATATTCTCATAGAGTGTTATATGTATGTGAGTGTCACAGTGTTGTTAAGAGTAGTGGATTAAATTAAATTGTTTATCTGTCTGTTGTTGTGACTTACACTTCACCATACACATACCCTAGACACATAACGTAGCATCACACTATTCCAGAATAATTCTGACTGAGATATATAGATATGTGGTAGCAAGTAAGGTTATCTATAATACACTACTCTTAATAGATATAGATACCTTCACAGCTGATCTCAGTCAGTACACTAAGTTCCCTATAAGTATTTATAACATCCCACTTCACCACATATATTGGGGTCTCGCTCTTGGGATTTTGAATCTTTAACTATTAAAAATATTGGGGATAATTCACTTCAGGGAATATAAGAATTAAAAGGTATCCTTGGGTGGAATTAAATAAGGTTGAGCTCACGGTGCCTGTGTTGTCCATTAGAGATTGAATTGTTGGTTAGACATTGTATTAAGTTACCTGATAGACAATGGCGGACCTGGCCAAATTTCGATCTGCTGCGGTTCAGACTGCAAAAGAGTTAGGATTAGATGGGCAAGTTATGGTTGCCTATGTTACTACGGAATGTGACAAATTTATTGAACGCGAAGAAAGAAGGTTTGAAGCCGAAAGAAGGTTAGAGGCTGAAAGGGAAATTAAGAAGTTACAATTTGAAGCTGAGGCTGAGACTAAGAGGTTGCAGATTGAAGCTGAGGCTGAGACTAAGAGGTTGCAGATTGAGGCTGAGGCTAAGAAGAAATTGGAAGCCGAAATTAGCTGCAGAAAGGGAAGAAAAGAAGACAAGCTGCAGAAGAAGAAAGAAGATTGACTGCAGAGAGGGAAGCAGAAAAGGAGGAGAAAAGATTACAAAGGGAACATGAATTACGACTAAGGGAGTTTGAGTTTCAAGGCCATGCTCCTGAAAATGGTGCCAGTCCCTTTGCCTCTGATGCTACGGTTACTCAAGGAGCCTCAATCTCAGCTATGAATTTTCATTTAGATCATTTTGTTGAGAAAGACGATGATATTGAGAGCTATATAAATAGGTACGAACTATTAGCTACCACGTATGGGTTGGAGAGAGAAAGGTGGAGCTTAAAGTTATCTCAGGGACTTCGTGGGGCAGCTTATGAAGTTTTTGCAAAAATGAGCAGAGGTGATCAGGAAAATTATGACATGCTAAAGCAGGCTCTTTTGTTAAGGTATGAAAAGAATGCAGAGTTTTACAGGAAAAAATTTAGGAATGCTAAACTACTGTCAGGTGAAACCTATCACCAGTTCTCTGCACGAATAGAGACATACTTGGAGAAATGGACTTCTCTGGGGAAAACCCAAGATCTTAAGGAAATGGTCCTTATAGAGCAACTAAGAGAGTCCATGGCTCCAGACCTGAGAAAGTTTCTCATGGAACAAGGTGCAGAGAGGCTGGGTGAGTTGCTAAATGTTGCTGAAAGGTATCAAGCAGCTCAAGCAGAGGTAACAGGTAATAAAAAGAAACAGGTGGACAACTTTAGGGCACCACAGAACTTTAATAAATTTGATCCTAAGGATCAAAATAAAGGTAAGCACCAATTTGATAGGCCACGGTATGAAAATAAAAATAAATTCCCACAATTCGATGAAAGGAAATATGATGAAAGAAAATCTTTCAACCAAGGAAAAAGGTGGTGTAAGAATTGTCAGATGGACAATCATGACACTGACCGTTGCAGAAGGAAACCTGTGTATATGGCAACCCTTCAGGTCAGGTCGACCTCAAGACAGGAGGAGGATATTATGTTAGATACCACTCCAGAAGAGATGAGGAAGGCACAGGCTGGGGATAAAACACTCAAGCCTTGTTTCAGAAAATTGTCAACTTGTCATACAACTCCAGGCAAGGGAGATTTTTACATGAAAAACAAGTTGATGTATAGGAAGGCCGGAACTAGATCCAATGGTCACGGACAGCTGGTTCTTCCAAAAAGATATAGGACAGACTTAATAAGGAGCCTACATGTGAAACCAGATGGGGACCATGAGAAGATAGGTACCATCATTCAAAAGGTGGCTCACAATTATTATTGGCCCAAAGCAAGATGGGACATTGAGAATTTTGTAGAAAGGTGTAGCATAGCACATGAGGGAACACCCACAAGTGGGAACATGGATCAGGACCTGGACACGCCACGGGGCAAAATCAGGCCTGACAATAAAAGGAAAAATAGATTTGATAAAGTGGACCAAATGGAATGGGAAGCCCCTTTTCACGGACAAGCTTCACTTAACTGTTTTACAATGGCCACTATGCGGAGAGTGCAAAAAGATGTCTTACCCCAGGATAAGCCGAAAATCCCTCAATCGGACTTAAACAAACTGGAGGAAGAAGATGTAGAGAGGAAATCTCTCATCAAGAATTTTAAGAGGGGAGAAAGCCCCAAAAGAAAAATTGGTAGCGGTCGTTTTGTGAATGATAATTCTGGGAGGAAAAATCATCACTATAAAGCTTCAAGTGGAAGAGACCATACCGGTGCATGGACAAATAGGTCCACACAATTAAAGGTCCATATGTAGCTTTGTTAAGAACGTGGACTGATGAAAAGGCAGAGGAAAACATTACATCTTCATACCAGTATGTGAATGAGCTGACCACTCGGTTAAAAACTGGCTGGAAACTTGCCAATGAAAATTTGAAACAAGCCAGGAAGAAACATGCTGCCTATTATAACAGGAAGGCGAAAGACAGAAATTTGGCTGTGGGAGAGAAGGTACTGCTTCTTTTGCCCGGGAGTCAGAATAAGTTACAAATTGGATGGCAGGGTCCATATACAGTTCTAGAGAAGGTGTCTAGAACAAATTATAAGATAGATAAGAAGGGGAAAGAAAAAATCTATCATGTGAATCTCCTGAAGAAATATTTGGAAAGAGAACATCAGGAAGAGACACACTTGTTGACCTTGTCCATCGCCATGGAGATGAAAAAGGAACCACTTTCATCATTTGAATATCCATTACACCCCTGTGAGACAGCAGCACAGGTGAAAATCAGTACACATTTAACGAAAACTCAGAAAGAGAGAGTGCAACAGGTTCTAAATAATCATGCAGAGGTGTTAACAGACCGACCAGGGCATACAAACCTATTGGAATATGATATGAAATTAATAGACTCCACACCTGTCTGTATGAAACCATATTCGATTCCGTTTGCTAAGGAAAAAGCTTTGAAGGAAGAGATAGACTATCTGTTGAAGGAAGGAATTATTTCGCACAGTGAGTCTTCGTATAGTTCCGGTGTTGTACTTTTAAGGAAGCCCTCTGGAGAACATAGACTCTGTATAGATTACAGGAGACTGAATGCTATTACAGAAGGACAGGTGGATCCATTGCCGGATACAAATCAGCTGTTTGCCAGACTAAATAAAGCTAAATATTTCTCAAAAGTGGATCTGAGTAAAGGATACTATCAGATTCCAGTAAAGCCTGAGGTTAGACCATACCTAGCTTTTAGTACCTCAGAAGGACACTATGAGTTTAATAGATTGCCATTTGGATTGAAGAATGCGCCTAGTGTCTTCTCTAGAATGATGAGAAAATTATTGGATCCTCTGAATAATCCCTGTATAACAAATTTTATGGATGATATCCTTATAGCAACAGAAACATTTGAGGAACACATTGACTCTCTGAACATGCTGTTTGATCGACTTAGGGAGGCAAATTTAACAGCCCGACCAACCAAATGTTGCGTTGGATGTAAAGAATTGGAATTTTTGGGACACACAGTTTATCAGGGAAACATGACCCCTGACCCAAAGAATTTAGAGAAACTACAGAAAGCCCCGAGACCACAAACCAAGAAGGACGTGAGATCCTTTGTCTCATTATGTGGTTTCTACCAGAAGTATATCAAAAACTTTAATTCCATATGTGCACCTTTAACGGAATTGACACGTAAAGGACTTCCAGATCGCATTACATGGACACCACAATGTGAAATGACTTACCAAGAATTGAAGGAAAAGCTCACAAGTAAACCCATTTTGAAATTACCTGACTTAAGTCAAGAATTCATAGTAAGGACGGATGCAAGTAATATTGGGCTAGGTGCAACTTTACTACAGAAATCAGATGCATTGGATGGGGAATTAAGCCCAGTGGCATATGCTAGCAGAAAGTTGAATAAAGCTGAAATCAACTACTCAACTAGCGAAAAAGAATGTCTTGCAGTAATATGGGCAATAAAGAAATTCAATATTTATCTATATGGGAAGGCATTTAAGTTGCAAACTGACCACAAACCTTTATCGTTTTTAGCACAGGCTAAGCATGAGAACTCTAGGTTACTCCGATGGTCTTTGCTTCTGGCTCCATATAATTTTAGCATTGAATATATATCTGGAAAAACAAATCTGGGAGCGGATTTTTTAAGCCGCCATCCGTGTGATGAGAATCACCGTAAACCCCAGAAATAATAATAAATTTCTCTATGTGTATATAGAATAAAGGACTGACATATAATGTCTGTTTTAAGAGGGGAAGTGTCATGAAATATTCTAATCCACATATATAAATTATTAGGTAAATATGAAGCCTAACAAATAAAATTAATAAAGAGAAGAGCAATGGTAAAATGACAGTGCTGTCCCAAAGAATGTACTCGAAATCCCCCTTGTTTTCTGCTTCGTCTGCAAATTGTAACGCTTTCACGTTGATAGTAAAGCTTACTGTATTATTACCCGCCTTCTTCAATGAAACGTGTGCTGTATTTCTTGGAAAAGCATTGAGACGTACTGCGTAATGACCTAAATTAACCCTAACATTAATTATACTGCGTTACCAAAACGAACGAACAGATGGACTAAAGGGATAAAAAGAGAAGGGAGAGGCAGAAAGCCGAACACTAAACCCGCTTCGCGCGATACACAATTACTACCATCACGCGTGTAAGTCTACATGCACTAATTTTTTTTCAGACGGACAGTGATAAAATACACTACCCTTTCCCAGAGTTAGGTTTATAAATCATAACAGACTCTTATTAGAAAAGACAACATTATATGGGTTTACGTTTGAACACATAACAGTACCCAGACAGCACATCTTCTAAACAGGAGATAGAAGAAATTGCATATTTTGAACGCAGCCACGTAGCTCCTTTAAATTAGTATTTTTGGGTTCCTTAGGGTTTGCTGACAAATAATATGTAAAACGTTACGCAAATAGTCCAGGAATTAATAAATTATACCCAAAATAAAATATTGGGGGTGCCTGACAGCATAAAATCATTTCTGCTCATAAAATTTTTTTTATAACGTGTTTGAAAAAAACCTTACGTTACATAAATAGCCTACCATGTAAACTCCAAATTGATTGGAGCGCAACAAATGAAAGCCTAACCACGATTGGTCGGGCTATAAATACTATCTTGGTTGTTGGGGGAGACGGGAAAAGATAACATTTTTTCAAACACTTGTCGAAACGTGGCTCATTGGCCAGTCTCGCTGATATACACACTTGGGAGCGTTAGTTCGAGACCACTAATTCAAATAAGCTTGATAAAGCGACAGTACGTTGAAGCCAGCTCACATTTTTGCTAAAATAAAAGCCTGGAACATAGGCAGAACGGAATTTGTGCCAGTTTGTGCCAGAATTCATTGCTAATCAACGTATCTGTGTTTATTTCCATGAAATTGTGGTAAGCTTGAACCATTCAGTATCTTTTAATGAAAAATTGAATGTGAATTGTTGATTTATGCCTGTATATATATGTGTAGTTCAGTGGCAAACGTGAGGTAAAGCCTATAATGCTCCAGCCTGAACAGAGGGTGTCGGAGAGAAGTAAAACGGCATGGAATGGCCAAGTAGTACACTGACACCTGGATGATGGACTAGAAAGAAATAATGCTGGAAGTGCAGAGGCGTAGTAACCATTAAGAAGGGTAATACTGGAATAAAGTATTTCAAATGAAGCTGACTGTTGGCCTAACGCTCTGAACGCAATGTTTGTGCTGTATTGTGATCAGTGTAAAAGAGAATATAAATTAGTTATGAAGTAGAAGGTACATCCTTCTTGATTTCAGGGACAGTGGTCTTGATGGTAGTGAGCAGCACCTGGTCAGAGATTTGCTGAATCCAGAGTCGGACAGCATACTCCTTGGTCTTTTTAGCTATCAGTGAGGTGTCTCCTGAGCCCAGAGGAGAATTCGAGCAGAGGAGTCCTTTCCTGCCGCCATCACTAAAGATAAGCAGAGTTGGCCAGCTGAGCTCAACATTATGTCCCCTCATCTTGAACTGATTTTTTAAAATTAACATTAAGAGGGGAATTTACTTGTCTTAAAATCAGGAACTGTGAACATCTACAATAATGGTCCCTAAAGACAAACTATTGAAGTCATGATGACAAATACCAACAGAGCTTGAACAAAACAAAACCAGTATTACCTCATTTTACCACTACACAATTGACACACATAGAACATTGGTAATAATATATGTCACTACAATATTCATATTAAATACATTCTGTACATAACTTGTAATTTAAATTGATTGTGATTCCTGGTTCCCTTGTAGTTGAATCAGGACACATATTCATTCATGCCAGTAATGAATACATATTGTTATTTGAAACGTTACTAGTGACTTCTTTAAGATATTCTCATAGAGTGTTATATGTATGTGAGTGTCACAGTGTTGTTAAGAGTAGTGGATTAAATTAAATTGTTTATCTGTCTGTTGTTGTGACTTACACTTCACCATACACATACCCTAGACACATAACGTAGCATCACACTATTCCAGAATAATTCTGACTGAGATAAAGAGATATGTGGTAGCAAGTAAGGTTATCTATAATACACTACTCTTAATAGATATAGATACCTTCACAGCTGATCTCAGTCAGTACACTAAGTTCCCTATAAGTATTTATAACATCCCACTTCACCACAAGAGCTTTGGCATAGATACAGTCACAGATCTATGCAACGATATATACAATACAGGATATATACCACACGACATGAAGACATCAGTTTTCATAACATTGCCCAAAAAACCAAATGCAACAGAATGTTCAGACTTCAGAACAATCAGCCTGATGAGTCATGCAATTAAGATACTGCTCAAAATCATACAGGAAAGAATAAAAAGTAAAGTAGACAGCGAAATCCAAGAAGAACAGTTTGGTTTTAGACGGAACAGTGGAACAAGAGAGGCAATATTTTGCCTAAGAATATTAGCAGAAAAATATACAGAGGTCCAAAAAAGTATGTATATGTGCTTCATTGACTATAAGAAGGCTTTTGACAGAGTCCATCATGAGAAAATAATTGAATGCCTCGAAGACATAGGTATTGATGGAAAAGATATAAGAATACTCAGTAACCTTAATTGGGAGCAAACTGCCACAGTAAGATCGGGAAGGAATTATTCACCATACATAGACATAAAAAGAGGTGTCAGACAAGGTTGTGTGCTGTCCCCCTGCCTATTTAATTTATACACTGAAAAAATTTTCAAACAGATACAGGAAATACCAGGACTGAACATCAGTGGAAGGTCAATAAACAACCTTAGATATGCAGATGATACCGTGTTGTTAGCTGAAAGCGAACAGAGTTACAAGAACTAGTGAAGCAAGTGAACAGTATAAGTCATGAATATGGACTCGACATTAATATTGAGAAAACAAAAACTATGATAATTAGCAAAACAGACGATAAACCCACATTAAAGATAAGCGTAAATGGGAAAATCCTGGAACAAGTCAAGAGCTACGTATATCTTGGTCATATAATAACAGAAGATGGCAGATGTGAAACAGAAATCAAGAAGAGAATAGGAATGGCCAAAGCTACATTCAACAACATGAAAAATATACTGACATCCAAACAGTTATCTCACAAATTAAAACTGAGAATCATAAAGTGTTATATATATTCTGCATTTCTGTATGGTGCAGAAACATGGACGATGAATAAGCGTTTGGAAGAAAGAATTGAGGCTCTTGAAATGTGGATATATAGAAGAATGGGGCGTATCTCATGGAAAGAGATGAAAACAAATAAGGAGGTCCTAGAAAATCTAGGTATGAAAAGAGAACTAATGAGGGAGGTCAAAGTTCGGCAGCTAAAATACTCTGGCCACATAAAAAGGCATAACACCTTGCAGAAGACCATAACAGAAGGGAGAGTTGAAGGCAAACGTGCAAGGGGAAGACAGCGCTATAAGTGGGAAGATAACATCAAGAGAAGGACAGGAAAGAGTCTATCAGAGTGCACCACCAAGACAAGAGACAGAAGACGTTGGAGATCCATTACAGCCAACCTTCGTTGTGGAGATGGCAACTGATGATGATGATGAACATTTAACTCGTTCTACATTTACATAAGAGTTAATACTTCTTCAACTCCGAATCATAGGTGACACAAGCTGCCCTTCTCTTGTGACACCGTGAGGTATTGGTGCTTGTTGGTGTGTTATATGTTTGGGGAAATGCAAAACCTATGTGATGGCCCGTGTGATTGTCTAAGAGTTTGGAAAATGTCCTTGAAGATTACACATTCACTCCTGAATGCAATAACAACTCAGTGGTTCAGTCTCTATACACATTATTATGAACATTGATACTATCCACAGAATACAGACAAAACAGCATACCACTGAGTACGTAATTCTTTATCATGTTCCTTTTCTTCACTTCAGAATAATAAACGATATAGCCAGCTCGCTCAGCATTCAGCTCGCAACTCTTCTCAATTCATATTTACGACCCAAAAACCACTGAAACAGTGTTGCCAATCTTAATTTTGAAAAACCTAGACGGTACCTTAATAAACGCCTTGGTTTTAAATTTTGGGCTACTTTTAGCAACTTGAGCTACTTTAGGCGATTCTGAGGCTATTTTAGGGCTACTTTGGGCAAAATACCGAAAAATAATCAACGTGGCTTTCTTCAGCTAAAGAAGGAAAATGACACCTATACGGGACCCAAAAAATCAACCTAGATTTAGGTAAATCCATATCAGAGTGGCAACGCTGCACGGAAAGACTGAAACTCCAGTCTCGCGTGATTTTTGCTGACAACATTTACAGCTGCAAAACAAGGTCACAATCTAGTTATGTCCCTTTCGTTAACCAGCCTAAACAGTATTTATTCCCACTTACCACGCACACCGGTCTAAAAAACAAAATACCGTAAAGACCTCTCCATTCTTTACCCGTTACAACATATACACACAATCGTCATTATCATCATCACCATTATCATCTTCATCATCAACAATATTATTTTTGCACGCCTCCCACTGTAGCCTTACCAGCTGTAAAAATTGATACCTGACTGCTTTTGAGTCAGGAAAGGCAAAGGCAGCGGCGAAGGGTACTAGTCACCCAACCTTACAAAGTTGAGATCTGGTATAAGTGATGTATCTTAACACTTCATTCCCCGATTGCATTATCTGCTTTGGTTCTACTTTCATTTTGTTTTTCCATGATAGTTTTCAACAAAACCTAAAAGAACTTGTTTTCAGTTGCACCAGGATGAGCGATTAACGGATGACATGAAGCACGTGGGCACAATCTCACATACACTGATGGTTTACAAACAGAAAACGAAGAAAGCGGTTTAGAAATACATAATACAGCGTGGAAACTAAAGACAATTTTTAGTACAACCGAAAAGACATCTATCTTTACAGCAAAAATAGTGGATTTTCAAAGCCACAGGAAATACTGATAACCTCCCCCCCCCAGCTAACATTCTTAACCGACTCACTGTCAGAACTTCAAGCACTAAGAAATGCACATGAATGTAACCGACCAGACATGACAGGAGACATATTGCAACTTAGTACATACCAGAATAATAGAGGATGCACAGAACTCTTAGCATTTATACCTTCACACGTGGGAATAGAAGGAAATGAGGTGACCTATGAGGATGCAAAAAGAGGACGAAGCAACCCAAACCACATAAACATAACGTTGGGAACAACAGTCATCAAAGGTATAATTTAAAATATTATAGCAAAGGAATGGACAGAATATTGGAAACACAGCCAGAAAGGCAGACACGCATATAGACTGCTGAGAGATCCAACCGGAGTATGTCAGATATTTAGAGCGCCAAAAATACCCTGCAATTAAAAAAAATGATTAGACTGCAACTAGGAACAGGCTATCTGATGGTTGAGGAACCCGATGTCTGGAGAAAAACACCACAGCACAATATGGGCTAACACGCAAGAAATATGAAGAGCACAGAAAACATTCATGGAATACTTGAGAGCAGAAAACTCATCATTATGATCGCTAGAAACTGTACTAAACTCCGCCTAGGCCGGTCCCAAACCCGGCTGAAAAAGGAGGAGGGCGGCCTGCATGGAGGCCGTAAGGAGGCAGCCCCTCCACCATGCAAAGGCACAACAGGCCAATCACCTGTTTGCTTTAAACTATGATTACGAGTAATATAAGAGAGAAAACCGGACTGATTCTAAAGGCGACGAACTGGAACGGACTACGACTTATGGAACTTGGAACACAAGAAGTATAAATGGGAAAGAAGAGGAGCTGGTGGAAGAGATGAGGAAAGCAAAACTAGAAATCCTGGCTATTACGGAAACAAAGAAAAAGGGAGTGGAGTCATGGATCTCGATGGCAACTAGCTGCTATACAGGGGTGTACCCACATCTGAAAGAGCTAAAGGGGGCGTGGGTTGCATTGTGGCCAAAAACCAGAAAGATAGTATCAAGGGATGGAACTTTGTCTCGGTGCGCATTATGGTTGTAAAACTAAAAGAAGGAGAAACCATAGTCAACCTGGTCATAGTGTATGGGCCAAATGAGAGAGCAGAGGTCAAGGAGTAATTCTTTTAGCTGCTTCAAAGGACAGTGGATGACTGCATAGATGAAATTATCATGCTCGGAGATTTCAATGCCAGAGTTGGAAATGACCATGCTAGATGGGGTGGAGTTATCGGAAGATATGGAGAAGATACTCTCAATGACAATGGAAAGCGACTCCTTAGATTATGCAGTGAGCAGAATCTGATCATTACCAACACAAAGTTCCCCCATAAGCGCATACATGCATACACTAGGTGTGAACCAACAAAGAATGAGAAGTCAGTGATCGACTATGCCATTGTTAGGAGGAACTCATTCAAATATGTCCGGGATGCTAGAGTCTGGAGGGGGCCAGAGATTGGAAGTGATCACTACCTGCTTACAATCAAAAGAACAACTGAATGAGTTGCTCAGCCTAGTAACTGCCCAGCTTCACGCAAGAAACCAAGTAAACGAACGGAAGAAATGAGCATTAAGACCTACAAGCTGAGAGAGCCAGAAATTAAGACCAGATATCAGGGGCTTATTGCTACAGCGGTGAGAAATACAAAAGAACAACCTGATGACTTGGAAACCCAGTGGCTTAAATTCAAGGACATCATAAAGACAGCTGCTGCAGAAGCATGTGGTGAAGCCCGACTTGGGAACAAGAGAAAGAGGACACCTTGGTGGACAAAGGAAGTCAAAGAGAAAATAAGAGAGAAGAAAATGGCATGGAAACAATACTTAGGAGCTAAAAACATAGCAGGACACATAGAGAAATATAGAGAATATGTGATACTCAGAACAGAAGCAAAGAACAAGGTGCTAGCAGCAAAACAGAAGTCCTGGGAAGAATTTGGAGAAAAGCTAGAAAAAGATGCGCAAGAAAACCAGAAATTGTTCTATAATACCCTAAAGAACATGAGGAAGGAAAAACAATGCCCTCTCAAATTTATAAAGGACAAGCAAGGCAAATTGCCTACTGCCCCAAAGGAAGTAATGGAAAGATGGAAAGAATATATTTCTCAGAACTCCTTGATGGTGAGCAAGGTCAAGCATCAGAAATGATAACCACTAGCACAGAAGAGGAAACAAATGGTGATGAAGATGACATAAAGATGGAATAACTGAAGGCAGCACTGGAGAAAATCAAAATGGGCAAAGCAGCAGGGCATGATGGTATAACACCAGAAATGGTTAAGTACACGGGTGCATCAGGCGACCTATTACTCTTAAGGGTCCTACAGGCAGCGTGGTGCAACAAGACCATACCAAAGAACTGGGAGATTGCCATCATAACACCAATTTTCAAAAAGGGTGACAGTCGACAATGTGGAAACCATAGAGGCATATCCCTTCTCAGTGTCCCTGGTAAAATCTACTCTAGAATCCTAGAGCAGAGACTCCGACGCCTAGCTGAGCCACAATTGGATGAGGTCCAGTGCGGATTCCGAGCAAACCGAAGTACTCAAGACCTAATCTTCACACTCAGACAGCTGAGTGAAAAGGCCCTTGAGTATGAGAGTGACATCCATCTTTGTTTCATAGATCTGGAAAAGGCATTTGACAGGGTCCCCTGGAGCAAACTTTGGGACTGTTTGGGAAGGAAGAACATTCCAGCACCTCTGATTCATGCTATACAGAGCTTCTACAAGTCTTGCAGAAATTATGTGAGGACAGCAAACCATAAGTCAGAAGAGTTCAGGACCACCACTGGTGAAAGACAAGGTGAATCCTGTCACCTTATCTTTTCATACTCCTCATGAACGATGTTATCAAGTCATGTAAGGAGAGAACAAGAAAGTATTCAGTGGAGTACTGGAAGATGAGACAGGTATGTATTTCAGAGCTGGCATTTGCTGATGATGTTGCCCAGATTGCTAAATCAGAGGCACATCTCCAATCCAACCTGCAAGTCTGGAAGGAAGAGCTGGAGAAGAGAGGGATGGTCATAAGTAGCTCTAAAACCAAATCCATGGTGATATCACGAGAAGAAAGAAGACATCAGATTAAGCTGGGAGAACAGGTCTGGAGCAGGTCGACCACTTTAAATACCTCGGAGCTATTATAGACCGAAAGGGAGGCATCAAAGAAGAGTTGGTCACTCGAAAAGCAGCAGCTGTGAGACTTTTTCAGGCCATAAATCGAGGATTCCTCAGCAAGAGAGAGGTTGGTAAGAAAACGAAGATGACTGTATACCGCTCCACCTATGTCCCAGTCTTGACATATGGATGCGAGTCATGAGCAATGACTACAACTCATAAAAGCCAGATCCAAACCTCAGAAATGAGGTATCTGAGGAAAGTGGTTGAAGTAGTAAGAAGAGACATGGTTCGCAACCAGACGATACGTCAAGGCCTAAAATCCCACCCCCTGCAGACCCAAGTAGAACAGTCCCAACTAAGATGGTTTGGCCATGTCTGCAGAATTGGAGAAGATCGGCTACCACGACAAGCATGGGAAACAAAGAGCCAGGGATCCAGATCCTCAGGACGACCCAGAGTCCGCTGGGAGGACAACATTAGACAATCTTTGAAGGACCGAGGACTAGAATGGAACCAGGCCAGGAGGAAGACAGCCGATAGGATAGTCTGGCGCTCTCTCTTCCAAACCTCTACACCTCACGGTAGAAGGGGAACGACTAAGTAAGTAAGAAACTGTACTAAAAATTGACATGCACAGAAACTAAACAAAAAAATAAAATTTTATTTCACAAAACAAGAATAAACATAACACATGGACGGGCGGTAATCCGAAAACTTGTGTGAAGATCGTGTGAAAAGCCTACGACCGATATTTCACGTACCCCAATACTACATAGTTTCGAGTATCGTGGGCATCTTGTATTATCTATTTCATGAGTAGTAAGTGGCTCACATGATGTGCGCATGAGGGAACAGTTTTCCTAATATGGTGAACTTTTGTCGTAACTAATTCTGAGTAGGATGGGACTGAGTGGGCTGAGCTAAGACAGGATATTACATTCGGAAATTACTTTAGTAAAATGCAAGCTTTCGGCTACCAATCACATAGACATACTTCAGGTCAAGAGATACTGTGGAAGTGTTGTTAATGTTTTGTTTTGTTTTTTTCGCAAACTATACCCACATTAGAAACAGGTACAGTTTTTCAGCAAACCAGATATCCACATTAGAAACAGGTAAAGTTTTTTTTTCCCGCCGACTATATACCCACATTAGTCATCATCTCATCTCAGCCCGTAACCCGTCATGGGTCGTAGGGGTGCCATGGTGGAAGCATCAGCAGACAGGGTCCTCCACTGCTCTCTATCCTCAGCAATGCGTACAAGTGTGGAAAAACCGTGTCCTGCCCATTCTTTGATGTTATCAGCCCAGGATTTTCTCTGCCTTCCTCTTCTCTTCTGGCATATGATACTGTTCTATTCATTATATTTGCCTCTGTTACCCACATTAGTAACAGAGGCAAATATAATGAATAGAACAGTATCATACTAAATTAGTACTCAGAAATTAACACATTGTTTAACTAACCCACACTAGCTTCATACAGCACAGATATAACGTTCTTATATGTCAGTGCTTGAGCTGCCATTTTTATATATTTATTATAGTTTCACTACTTGTCGGCGTCTGTGGCCTAATGGATATGAACGCAGTTTCATAATCCAGATATACCAGGTTCGAATCCTGCTGCAGGCGGTTTGGTAGCAGATCGCTTTGTGTGGATTTTTAACAATGGTATAAGCGCCGTACCGTTCAGAAAGCAATGGCAAACTACTGAATGAAAAAAATTGCCTAGAAAAATCACAAACAGCCAATAAAAGCTGGGGTTGATTGCCACGTCCTGTAAAGGATAAAGCAACTAACTCACTACTTGTGGAGCATAAAACCCGATTCCCAGTTGAGGGAATATAATTTATGGAAATTTTTTTTCAGAAACAATGGTCCTAATGATGTCATGCTCTCTTTCCCCCCCCCCCCCCCCCCCCCCGGGCCTCCTGGGTAGTGAGATCGAGTGCCTAGCCTTCTCGGATAAGGGCGAAAAAATTTGAAGTCCCGTGTGCAAGTTGTGCACGTTAAAAATCCCACGGCAGTTGGCAATCGTAAAGAGTATGCCGTAAGGCCGCTGCCCTGGCAACATTTAAACATTAGAAACCTACCCACCACAAAAATATTTATAGAATGTGTGATGAGATTCCTATATACAACCGCCGGTGCTACGGAGTTCGTGCACTGTGCTGGGATTATCCTTGTGTGATGTAAGGGAGGAGATCGGAGCACTGATGGAGTTGTCCGTGTGCAATGAAGACAGCCCTTAAAACCAAACCAAACCAGACCAGAGCCACAATAACAGCTGGTCCCCTTGCAGAAAGCCTGCACGTAGCATTCGTGTGTTCTTGCAGTGGTGGTATCTGTAGCACCTTGTCCTATATATAAAATCCCAGCTTATTCTGTCAGTGCGTAACGCTAAGGGATGCAACTTTGGTTGAAAGTTAGACAATAATTGTATTGTTTCCCTTATGTTATATGTACTCTCCCGAAAATAGTCACATTTACCAACGAAGAATGCGCAAATGACGGTGTGCACAAAAATATATTTATAGAAAGTAAAATTACTGTTAGGTATTGGTGCTTTTGAATTTAATTCCCGTCTTATGACGGGCTTTAACACTAGTTTTATATAATGAGGTTGACAGCCCCCATACAGAACCTCATAGCAGTCGCCACTTACGACACTATACAGCTTTCAATCTGTTGTGTCACAAGATCTTTTATATTTAGACTTGCACTCTAATATAACCAACGTACCTTGCGTCTAGGTCGAACTCGAACTGGACGCGCCTCGCCAAAACTCATATTTAAAGAGCGTTTTATATATATATATATATATATATATATATATATATATATATATATATATATATATATATATATATATATATATATATATATATATATATATATATATATATATATATATATATATATATATATATATATATATATATATATATATACTGAAGCACATTAAAAACGCACCACCTGTATAATCCAGGATCAGAGTGTGAAATGTAAATATAAGTGTTTACAAGTTTTCATATTTGGAATCTTTATTCATTTTCCTATGAATCCATGCTGGTCATTAATTTGTACATTTGATTGTTATGAAATTCATTGCATTCTGTGCAGGCAAGGGAGAAAACCAAAAATGCAACCAATAAAAAAATTCATTCACACTATCCTCAGTATCTGGTATGTCCACCGTGTGCTTGCAAACAAGCTTGGCAGTGGCTCCGCATGGAACGCACAAGTCTCTGAAGGAAATTCCGGGGAATCAAGCCCCATTCACGTGTAAGAGCAGCTTCGAGCTGTTGCAGATTAGCTGGAGAACCTTGCCTGTAGACTCTGCGTCCAAGCTCGTCCCACAGATGTTCTATAGGTGACACGTCTGGTGATAGGGCAGGCCAATCAATCGTCACAAAGTTCTGCTGCTGTAGATATTACTGCGTAATGCATGCGGTGTGCGCACGTGCGTTATCCTGCTGGAGAAGCTGCAAGTCTGGATAATTTGTGAACGCAGGAGCAACCAATGCATCCAGAACCTCATCTCGATATGTCACAGCATTAACATTTCCACGGAAGACGTGAAGAGGCAAGCGATGGTGAAAACTAAATCCTCCCCAAATGTGAATACTGCCACCTCCAAATCGGTTGTGCTGACGAATACAGCAATCCGCAAAGAGCTCTCCACACCGTCGCCAAATCCGCATACGTCCATCAGCAAAGGATATGTTGAATCTGCTCTCGTCTGTGAATAGGACAGCATTCCACTGCAGTCTAGTCCATCTGACATGTTGCTCTGCCCATTGCAGGCGCTGCTGACGATGTCTGTGAGTCAAGTTTGGCCCAACATAAGTGTGGTGAAGTGGGATGTTATAAATATTTATAGGGGACTTAGTGTACTGACTGAGATCAGCTGTGAAGGTATATATATCTAATAAGAGTAGTGTATTATATATAACCTTACTTGCTACCACATATCTATATATCTCAGTCAGAATTATTCTGGAATAGTGTGATGACTACGTTATGTGTCTAGGGTATGTGTATGATGAAGTGTAAGTCACAACAACAGACAGATAAACAATTTAATTTAATCCACTACTCTTGACAACACTGTGACACTCACATACATATAACACTCTATGAGAATATCTTAAGGAGTCACTGATAACTTTTCAAATAACAATATGTATTCATGGTTATCATAAAGGTATATGTGTCCTGATTCAAATACAAAGGAACCAGGAATCACAATCAATTTTAATTACAAGTATATGTACAGACTTTATCAATATGAATATTGTAGTGACATATATTATTAAAATATCCTATGTGTGTCAGTTGTGTAGTGGTAATATGAGGTAATACTGGTTTTGTTTTGTTCAAGCTCTGTTGGTATTTGTCATCATGACTTCAATAGTTTGTCTTTTGGGACTAGTATTGGAGATGTTCTCAGTTCCTGATATTAAGACAATTAAATTCCCCTCTGAATGTTATTTTTACAAAATCCCAGCATTACCCTCCTTAATGGTCACTACGCCTCTGCACTTCCAGCATTATTTCTGTCTAATCAATCATCCAGGTGTCAGTGTACTATTTGGCCATTCCAGGCCGTTTTACTTCCCTCCGACACCCTCTGTTCAGGCTGGAGCATTATAGGCTTTATCTCCTGTTTGCCACTGAACTACACATATATATACAGGCATAAATTAACAATTTACATTCAATTTTCATTAAAAGATACTGAATGGTTCAAGCTTACCACAATTTCATGGAAATAAACACAGATACGTTGATTAGCAATGAATTCTGGCACAATTACTGGCACAAATTCCCATCTGCTTATGTTCCAGGCTTTTATTTAACCCAACTATGAGCTGGCTTCAACGCACTGTTGCTTTATCAAGATTATTTGCACTAGTGGTCTCGAACTAACGCTCCTAAGTGAGTATATCAGCGAGTCTAGCCAATGAGGCCACGTTTCGACAAGTGTTTGAAAAAATGTTACCTTTTCACGTCTCCCCTAACAACGAAAGATAGTATTTATAGCCCGACCAATCGTGGTTAGTCTTTCATTTGTTGCGCTCCAATCAATTTGGAGTTTACATGGTAGGCTATTTATGTAACGTAAGGTTTTTTTCAAACACGTTATAAAAAAATTTTATGAGCAGAAATGATTTCATGCTGTCAGGCATCCCCAATATTTTATTTTGGTTATAATTTATTAATTCCTGGACTATTTGCGTAACGTTTTACATATTCTTTGTCAGCAAGCCCTAAGGAACCCAAATATCCAAATTTAAAAGAGCTACGTGGCTGCGTTCAAAATATGTATTTTCTACCTCCTGTTTCGAAGATGTGCTGTCTGGGTACTGTTATGTTTTCAACCGTAAACCCATCTATTGTTATCTTTCCTAATAAGCGTTTTTTGTGATTTTAAAACCTAACTCTGGGAAGGGTAGTGTATTTTATCACTGTTCGTCTGAAAAAAAGTTAGTGCATGTAGTCTTACACGCGTGATGGTAGCATTTGTGTATCGCGCGACGCGTGTTGCATGCGTTCCTGATTTTCAGCCCTCCCTCTCTCTTTATCCTTTAGTCCATCTGTTCGTTCGTTTTGGTAACGCAGTATAATTAATGTTAGGATTAATTTAGGTCATTACGCAGTCTGCCTCTCAATGTTTTTCCAAGAAATACAGCACACGTTTCATTGAAGAAAGCGGGTATAATACATTAAGCTTTTACTATCAACGTGAAAGCGTTACAATTTGCAGACGAAGCAGAAAACAAGGGGATTTCGAGTACAGTCATTGTGACAGCACTGTTCTTTACCATTCTTCTTCCTTTATTTATTATATGTATTTATTAGGCTTTATATTTACTTGATAATTTATATATGTGGATTAGAATATTCCACGACAATAAGGTCGTCTTGCAGTAAGATCTGTATCTCTGAGTCGTCGTATGACTGTCATTCGAGAGACTTGCCCAAGTCTACCCACTATTGCTCTAGCTGTTTGACTTGCCGGGAGAGAACGATTCCTTAGGTGACTCAGCACAATATGACGATCTTGCGCAGGGGTAGTAACTCGTGGTTGGCCACTCCGAAGTCTATCCCGGGCACTGCCAGTGGTTCCGTAACGTTCATTGAGAAGAAATCTTGAAACTAGTGTTAACGTTATACAGTTTATTGACGACACGGTAACGTAAACATCATGGCAAAACGGTTCACAGCATAATCATGAAGCATCAGGTAAATAAATCCATAGAAAATCAGTTACAGGCACAAAATCCGAAGTACATAGGCTGCAGAACCCAGCAGCTCACATTTTATAGTAATACAGCAAAAATATCCATCAAAAGGACTGCATACATCGCAGTTCACAGCAGCTCTCATTTCATAGTAATACAGCAAAAATATCCATCAAAAGGGCTGCATACATCGCAGTTCACAGCAGCTTTCATTTCATAGTAATACAGCAAAAATATCCATCAAAAGGGCTGCATACATCGCAGTTCACAGCAGCTCTCGACACAGTATTATAACAGTAAATCCATGCAATAACTATTCATCAAACGGTTGCACACAGCAACTCTGAGCACAATATATCTATTCCAATCACAGGGGAAAATCCATCATAGGAAATATGAATCATAATAATAATGGCCGGTACAATCCATGGCCTCAAAAGATATCCTCAATATCAAACTCTCCCCTTCACAGGAAAAAAACACACACTGGAACGCACTAGCAAGATGGAGCGACCATCTCGAAGCCCTGCCAGCAACCGACTCCCCGAGATTTCCGTATCTCAGTACAACTCAGTAAAAAAATTACTTATGCGCTAACTAACCGCGTGAGACTACAGCTCAGCTCAACCGTCTCTTCCCCAAAATTATCACTAAGAACATTCGAATACTTTCTTTATCATATTTCTTTAAAAGACTAACACCTACTCGGTTGAGCAATGTTCAAGGCAAAAATACAGAGCACAAAGCCCTCAACTAAAAAATCATCTCAACACAAAGAGCGTGCTTACTAGCGTGTGTACAAAAATCCGACCTGTACATACAAATCTTTAACACTTAACTCCTACTAACAAAATATGACTTAACAATCAATATATATATATATATATATATATATATATATATATATATATATATATATATATATATATATATATATATATATATATATATATATATATATATGTATGCACCAATATCAATGTGGCCTGATCTCGACCAGCGGGTAAAAAAAAAATTGTGTAAATAAAAGTTTACATATTTGAGATCCTTATTCATTTTCTATCCACTCTTTCTCGTCATTAATGTGTACATTTGATTTTGGATAAATTCTGTAATCACATCAGACAAGGGTGAAAACAGAAAATGCAAGCAATAACAAAATCAAACTGTCCACGTTTTAAAGTCAAAATCCAAAGAAACCTCAGTATCTGGTATAACCACCGTATGCCTGCAATCAAGCTTGGCAGCGGCTCCGCATAGAATTCCCCAGAATTTCCGGCAGAGACTTGTGCATTGTTGTTGGAGTTATTAGGACCTTGCACAAGCCATTGCATTTTGTTTTGTGCATGGGATACCCAGTTCAACCCCACATGGGTTATAATTTGGGTATATAGTGTTCCTTTTTCTATATAGTACTTATATTTGTTACTTTTCTAGACTGCAAATTCTCTGGCGTTTGGTGTGGCGTTTTCTTAGATGTGTTAGTTTATCTCTACCCTGTTTTTGAGCTTATCTCCTGTCACCCTGTTGAGTTTTGAGTTGTTTGTACTCTGATTCGTGCTGTTTGGCTTGCCGGGAGTGACCGATTCCGTAGATGACTCAGCACGATATGATGATCTTGTGCAGGGGTCGTCACCCGTGGTTGCTCACTCCGAAGTCTATCCCAGGTACTGCCAGTTGTTCGGTTACGATTAATGAGACGTACGATAGTGCTGTGATGGCAATGCATGTCTCGCAAAGCTTACTCCGGTCTCCGCAATGTCTCGCAAGCATATACTACTCGGTCTCCGCCATACCAACGCGTGCACATTGTCTGGGACATAATTGTTGACAATTGCGCTGCATGTGCCCCTTCCATTGTTTTCACGTGGTCAGCACGAGTTGCATTTGGCTTCAGCATTCAGTTGATTTGCTTCTCATGAAGCAATTGGACCCGAAAGGACAGTGAAAAACAAGGTCACTTCAAAGGCTTGACGAAACTGCAGAAAATGCGTCGTGCTGTCTTTGGAAATACAACAATGGGCTATGGAATTCAGAAAAGTAATTTATAGACAACAAAACTATTTTTTTTTTTCAAGTTGGCTGAATTGATTAAATCAGGAGTGAATTTGAAAGTCACAGCCATGGTGAAGTGGGTTCAATTTTCAGAGTAGGCTGGAAAAAAACAACAGGAGGCTGACACTTAGGAGGCATGGCCCAAGTGCCCCCTTAGAGTGTAAAGGAGATAAAAAAAAGGCCGACACACTTGTCTGAGGGGGGGGGGGCACTTCTGATGATCAGATTACCTACTGTTGTAACGCTCTGTACTGAGTTTCCAATCATATCATATTGAAAAATCAGAGCTCTAGCGCTGCTGTAATAAAAATATAGTGGCTGACATAATATTATCAGTGAGGCTCGTCAGTACACTGCTGTCGTTAAGTGTCGTGGGAGGATTCAGTGCCGCTTCTGTGTAATTAAAATACGCATAACTACGAGCATGGTGCATCACAGCTTAAACTACAGTACATTCGATTGTTCGAACATGCGACCTGGCAGTAGCCGCAACTTTTTAATTCGTCATGAATAAGTACGGCAACCAACCCACGCTAAAACAGGTCTGTATAGAAATATACGACTTAGGAGTGTAACAATTAGCCCAGACTGGATTTCTTGAGGCGGAGTAGGAAGTGAGCACTTAACAGTGACTTTCGAACTGAGAGTGATATTTGATCTTAAGTGAAAGCTAAATAAGTGCCTGCCGAGTACACTTAACAGACGAGTAGGAAGAGAGAACGAACGAACGAGCTTTGTTTTCTCAAAGGGCTGCGAACAGGGCACGCAGGGCCGTTTAACATTCGGCCCTTCCTTTCTCTCATCTTTTATACTTATCTCTTATGATGTTATATACTGCATTTATTCTTACGTGCATTGTAAGTGGTAATTTAAATGCATGTGAGAGAGAGAGAGAGAGAGAGAGAGAGAGAGAGAGCAAAAATCAAAAGGCTCAAGTGTTTGGCTATTCCAGTCCATGGGGTGTACATCTCTATAAAAAAAAACCAGTACAATAGTGTTAAACGAACCTGTTAAATCAAAGTAACGTGAAGCTGGCACTGGGCAGAGGGAATTTACTGGTTTCCAAGAACGCTCTCCTCCCACTCAGTTCACAATGATCTGAATCGTAAGATGATATCCAACTCTTACAACAAAGTGAGATTCTTCTTCTTCGTTCACCCTCAGGCGTCACCTTGAATATATTCAAAGACAGCAGTGATCAGTCTGAGGCTGTTGGCATCTCAGTAGAGCCTTTCTAGGAATGGTACTGGTGATGGCCACATGCGCCCTATCTGTTCCTCAAATGTTGAGCACCCTTGAAGTAGATGTTCAGCAGTCATTGTATCAGTGCCACAGTTACACTCATCGGTAGTTCCTATCTTAAACTTGTTGAATAGATGGTATTCCAATCTGTTGTGACCTGTGCGAAGTCTGAAGATTATCACTTATTCACTTCTGCTGAGCTGGTAATATGCATTATTTTTACTGTGGCCTGGATGTTCTGCTTCCCACTTGCTCCTGTATCTGCGCTTGATAAAACTCTTGGCCTCTTCATAAGTTATGCGTGTGTCAAGTTTAGGTAGCTTACCCCATTCCTTTGCCAATATGTCAGCCTCTTCAATTCCTGGGATGTTGCAGTGAGAAGGGACAACAAAGTGAGATTCTTCTTCTTCTTCTTTCGTTCGCTTGAAATATATTGTCTATATCTGCAATGTTGTTTCTTGTATAAACTTCACTGTCTTTTGTAGTTCATACAGAGGTCCGTATAGTTTTGCTTCCAGTGTTGTTTCTCTGGGCCAGTGGGTTTGCCTCAATATATCATATTCGGGGCAGTCTTGAAGTATGTGCTCTGCAGTCTGGAGTGCCCGTCCACATGTACACATGGCTGAATTGCCAATCTTAAATGTTTTATACATGTGGCTGCGGAGTCGGTTGTGTCCTGTTCTGAGGCGCAGAATGACAATTTGTTATGATCTGTTCATAGCTTGGTAGTCGTCCTGCGTTGGTGTTGGTGGCTTTCTGATTGATTTGATCATCTTTTTCTTCTGATACAAAATGAGATAAAAGTTCGCAATGCTTAACTACGAAGTTCCGAATTAAGAATACGCCACAGAAATTACGTGTATTGTTAAGGCTCCTTAAAAAAAAAAAAAACACACACACGCACACATAAACAGAGCTCTTTACCTTACAGCTCCCTGTTGAGTTTACGGCGTAATTAGTTCTTGCCAAGTGTTCTTCTTTGCAATCTATTCGAGTTCTTTCCATATCGTCTTTATCCGTTACGTCTACGTTCTCTTCTCCGTGAGGTTTTTTTTTAATTGGGTCTCCTTTCACTTCTTTTGCTGTGTGGATTCTTCTTCTTCTTCTTCGTTCACCTTCAGATGTCAACTTGAATAAGTTCAAAGTTCACCTTCAGATGTCATCTTGAATAGGTTCAAAGTTCACCTTCAGATGTCAACTTGAATAAGTTCAAAGTTCACCATCAGATGTCAACTTGAATAAGTTCAAAGTTCACCTTCAGATGTCAACTTGAATAAGTTCAAAGTTCACCTTCAGATGTCAACTTGAATAAGTTCAAAGAAAGCAGTGGTCAGCCTGAGGCTGTTGATATCTCCGTAGATTTTCTCCAGGAATGGTACTGGTGATGGCCAAATGCGTTTTCTCTATTCCTCGTATGTTGGGCACCTTTGAAGCAGATGTTCGGCAGTCATTTTATCAGTGCCACATTCACACTCATCAGTAGTTCCTATCTCTAATTTGTTGAATAGATGGTATCTCAATCTGTTATGACCTGTGCGAAGTCTGAAGATTACCACTTGTTCACTTCTGCTGAGCTGGTAATACGGATCATTTTTTGTGTGGCCTGGGTGCTCTTCTTCCCACTTCTGCCTGTACCTGCGCTTGATAAAACTCTTGGCCTCCTCATAAGTTATATTTGTGTCAAGTTGAGGAAGCTTTCCCCCTTCCTTTGCCAATCTGTCAGCCTCTTCATTTCCAGGGATGTTGCAGTGAGAAGGGATCCACTGTATCACGACTCTTTTGTATTGCTGACATAGTCTGTGAAGTGTTACTCTTAGGTCATCCAGTTCAGCATTACTTTGACTTTTCAGCGTTGTAATCACTGACAGCGCATCTGAGAAGATAGCTACTGGTCTCTCTGAGCTTTCTTCTGTCATTAGAATTACTGATGCAGTTTTTAAGGCCTCTGCCTCTGCTCTGAAGTTACTTGAAAATTTTCCTGTTGCTACTGCTATCTTTTTTTGTGTGCCATTGCTCAGGAAGACACCTCCACTCCCATCTTCTGTTGCATTAGTTGCTGATCCATCTGTGTATGCATGGATCCAGGTGTTGCTTGGGTAATGTTTCTCTATATATTTTGTGGTTAGGACTCTTCTTTCTGTTTCATTTTGGCTGTTATTTCTCTCAATACCAGGAACGTTTTCTATCATTTCAGGGAGCACTGTTGTTTCCAAATTGGTAGCTTGTGTGCAGTACATATTGGCGTAGCTGTTGATATTGCGTTTATGGGGTCTGCTCTCATCTTTGTTTTGACTGTCTCTATAAAGTTGCTTCGCTTCAGTCTTCCCCTTCGAAGTCCATTTATTCTCTGGTGCATTGGGTGGTCTGTCAGCCTCCTGAATTTCTCGGCTTCTTGCTGGGCTCTGCAATCTCTTCTATCCTCCATAGGCTGGAGGTGAGTAATCTTTTCCAACTCTTCAATGGGTGTTGACTTCATGCCCCCTGTTATGATTCTCAATGCTTGGTTTTGGGTTCTGTTCATTTTGTCAAAGTTCAACTTAGCTGCCGTTGACCATGCTGCAATGCCTTATTCTAAGACTGGTCTCATTCGCCCAGTATATAGCTTCTTTAGTACTCTCTCGTCTGCTCCCCAACCCGTGCCAGCAAGTTTTTTCATGATTGTCATTCTCTGCCTTGCTTTTGTCCTGTTTTTTTTTTTTTTTTGGTACAATCTGGGATTTCCAAGTCAAACGGCGATCAAAGCTAATGCCTAGGTAGTTTGAGTTTTCATCCAGATGTAGATTTTTCCCATTTAGCACCAATTTGGAGATCTGTGGTTTGTTTGAGAGAGAAAACACTGTGTATAATGTTTTCCCTTCATTTATCTTTACTAGCCATGCCTTGGCCCACTCCTCCAATGATGTTAGGCCTTGCTGCATCCGAATGCTTGCCGTAGTGATATATTCCTCTGAGATCCACAGGGCTAAGTCGTCTGCAAAGGAGGCATTGTGGGTTCTTCTTGGAATATTCTCTGATATGTCATTTATGCTGTGTGGATTCGACAACACAGACTGCCTTTGTCCGCTAATAGTTGGTTTCCTCAATGTATGTATGTATTCACAGCCATCGCCTTTTCCATATTTTTCGATACACATGTTTGTTTCCATCCCAAAAAAACGCCAGTTCTGTTGCACTATTTTAATCCTATTCTGTGCAAATACATATTTATGAAAGCTGCTTGTTGGTTTATTTGTTTTTGTTTTCAATGTTTCCAATCAATTCAATAGGACTGTCTTTGCATTTAAGTTGAAAATTCTGCTGCCATCTTTACTGTTCTAACATGTTTACGTTATGTCCTAACATCCCACGTACCAGTTGGGGAATGTCTCCGAGGTGAAAGGAGGTGAGTCGGCGATTCTGACTTCATCGCCTTTTTCCTAGTACTTCATTATCCTTCTTGCTAGAGATTTTCTTACACTCCAGGCGCTGATTTCAAATAAATTTACTTGATTTGGAAAAATTGATTTACTATGTGCTTGAAGTATTTATGACTAACTTTGTACCGGATGTGTAGCCTGTCCCATTTCCAACCCACCTTAGTCGCGTTTTAAGATATACGGGGTAGGGATCTTAGGTAATACTTATTGCTTCCCTTTTGGGTTCCGGTAACCATACACATTCTCCCTCGCGCAGGCACACATATTACTAAGCAGAATTTGAAAATTAACCCATTTAATATTGATGAACAACGAAATCAACACCCAAAACGCTACCAGATATTCGTAAATAGATGCTTACGTAGAATAGAAGGACTGAAGGGGCATGACAAGGTCACCAATGTGGAACTGATGACAAGAACCAGACAAGTGCCAATGGAACAAGAGATGAGAAGAAACCTGTTGATAACATTACAAGGTAGTCCTTGTTCTGGAATCCACGGAGAAAGAGAAGTAGAGGTAGACCCAAAAAACTCATGGAGAAGAGAACTGGATGCAAAAGTTAGAATGATGAGGAAGACGTGGACACAACTTGGGCTGGTTACACGTGACAGGAGGATGTGGCGTGTGTTCGTTGAAGGCCTCTTCTTGAGGAGCTAGAAGGTATTGACTGAATGATGATATTGACGGTGACAAATACTTTGAGCACATCCTCGGAAGAGACCCTGACACCATCACCAGAACTGCCATGCCATGGACTCCAAAAGGAAAGCGAATGAGAGGCCGGTCAAAAGCTACCTGGCGGAGAACTATAGAGGTAGAGATGCAAAGCATGAACCAGAGCTGGGCCATCACACGAAGGATGGTTGCCAACGGAGCAAAGTGGATACAGTTTGTTGCTGCCTTACAAGACGCAACTCACCAGGCGTAATGGTCACTGACTGCTTTGTCACTTTGCGGTCTAGGACAAAAGAAAGAAGAAGAAGAAATTCTTTGAGATACTAATTATTAATATGAATACATTTAACAATTTAAATACGACAGCGGAACTGAGATAGCCAATTTATTCCCTTTTTTCAAGTTACTGCCGACTGGTAGAATCGATTATGTCTTTCCGCTACTGTAAAAGAACATGTGACGCGTTGGTGTGAAGGTGATGGCGTTAATGTAAAAAAAAACCAAAAAAAACACCGTTCACACACATAAATGACATCAACTTTTTTTTTTTAATGTAGAACTTTTGCCTCGTTTTAGCGAGGCGCGTCCCGTTCAACCTAGTCGGTTATATTAGGGCGCATGTCCAAATATAAAAGACCCTTAGGTCTGAGAATTTGATAAGCTCATGACATCAATTCCGCACGTTGATCGTATAGTCAATATATAAGAGCTGTACTTGCAAACTTGATGATTGACAAGTAATGGTTGATGTTGAATTAAAGTCTTTCAAAAACACAATATTACTACCTGCCACTACCTGCCTCTCTTTCTCTTTCTCTCTCTCTCACTCTCTCTCTCTCTCTCTCTCTCTCTCTGTGACTACTAAGTGTTATATATATATATATATATATATATATATATATATATATATATATATATATATATATATATATATATATATATATATATATATATATATATATATATATATATATATATATATATATATATATATATATATTGAGGTATTTCAAAATTCGTATATTACAAGACCACAGGCACTTTTTATATTTGGACATGCGCCCTAATGAAACAGATTGTGTCTCGTTTGAAAGGTGCGCGCGTCGCCAAAACGAAGTGAAACTCCTAAAACAACTCTTATAAACCGGAAATAAACGGCCGGTCTCCAAAAATTTCCTGTCAGATTATACTTCGCTCTTAATTTGTAACTAAACAGATATTATGACACACTAAAGAATTCTCGTTTCTTTTTACTTTATGTTTATCTTTTCAGCTAGCTACTGACAAAACACTGTTGTCGAATATGAAGAACTTTTCGGACGTGCTGTCTTAGAGCAATTTCGCATTTCATTTCTCTTGGCATATTCACCATACGTTATTATTATTCCTGGGTATTTTGTTATATTACGAGAATTTATCTTATCATTCTGTTTATTCATAGTTTTTTTTTAAATAGTGCACGTTTCTCTGTAACAAGACGGACGCTATTCACCACCAAAGAACTCCATTTCTTAGTCAGCTTTTAAAAAACGAAAAGCTACTGCCAAAGACGATTGTCGTCTTCAGACATGTTGTATTTGTTTGAGCGATTCCACAATATATTTATGTTGTCATTTTTCACTACGTTATTATTGTTCCTAGCTATTAGTCTATGTTTAAATACGTTAAAGTTGCTTCGTCTGTGTCACGAAGCAGAGAAGACCACAGTGTTTCCAGTTTAAGAAGTTCCGACAAGGATTCTTACACACTTCTTAAACGCGAAAATAACTTCATTCCCTCTTCATATGGAACTTCTACTGAATGGAAAAGAAAGCCTTACAGATACCTTAAAAGCAAATAAGAAGATGTGGGACGTCTAATATTATAAAAACCAGTGTCTTAACAGTTCTGTTATGTAAACCAACTGTGTCGTGAACTAGAGAGGGTATACAGTAGAACAATGATATTCATAATGATGGTCCGCGGACCAATGCCGGTTCATAACCCAATAGTCGATGGTTCACAAAGAGTTTCCAATAAAGAAAGAAACAATATAATTTTTAAAATTGCACAGAAATTCCACCAAAAAAATTGGAATCTGTAAATAAAATCAATAATATTAAATAATACTTTGTTTTCAGAAGCAAATAACATACCATAATTATGCCACAACGATCAATAATCCATGTGTAGTCCAGAAGATATGGAATACAAAAAAATGGCCAAAAGAATGGACGCAGTCATTAGTAATACCGCTTCCAAAGAAAGGAAATCTAAAAATGTGCAAGAACTACAGAACCATTAGCCTTATTAGTCATCCAAGTAAGGTGATGTTAAGGATACTTTTGAACAGAATAAAACAGAAATCAGAAGAAATCTTGTCAGAGGAACAGGCTGGCTTTAGACCAAAAAGAAGTACCTCAGAACAAATCTTCAATATTAGATTACTTATCGAAAAACATCTCCAACATCAACACGATTTATACCATAACTTCATCGATTTCACAAAAGCCTTCGATCGAGTCTGGCATGAAGGCTTATGGCAAGTAATGAGAAAATTCAATTTTGATACCAACATCATAGATATCATTGAAGCACTATACAAGGACGCAAGCAGTGTTGTTTTTGCAAGCAACGACATTGGAGAATTTTTCAAAACAACTGTACGAGTTCGTCAGGGATGTATCCTGTCACCAGTGCTCTTTAATATATATCTAGAACATATTATGCAGGAGGCTCTATACGATTATAAATCAACCATATCGATTGGAGGCCGACCTCTGTGCAACCTACGTTTTGCTGATGATATTGATCTGATAGCTGGATCAGAATCAGAACTTCAAGACCTTACCTCTAGACTGGAGAAAGTAACAAGAACGTATGGGATGGAAATTAATATAGAAAAAAGCAAGATATTGGTGAATAGCCATAAGAAACATGTTCCGACCAACATTACGTTAAATGGGCAAACGTTAGAAGAAGTTAACACCTTTAAATATCTCGGGTCCACTATATGTAGTGATGGAAGATCAAGTAAAGAAATCAAGACAAGACTTGAGATGGCCTCAGCTGCCATGACAAGGTTGAATGTGATCTGGAAAAGTAACATCAGTTTTCCTGTGAAGATCAAATTATACAAATCACTTGTATTATCTATTCTCTTGTATGGGTGTGAGGGCTGGACACTCACTGCAGATACGGAGCGAAGGATTCAGGCTTTCGAGCATAAATGTTATAGAAGAATTTTGCGCATTTGCTATAAAGAGCACAAAATAAATGTCTATGTTAGAGAGAAGATAAACACCTATGCAGGCCACCAAGAACCACTTTTGTCAATAGTGAAACGTCGAAAGCTTGCCTGGTTTGGGCATGTAACTCGTCATGACTCCCTTTCGAAAACGATCCTTCAGGGAACAGTCGAAGGTAAACGGAGAAGAGGAAGGCAGAGAAAATCCTGGGATGATAACATCAAAGAATGGGCAGGACACGGTTTTTCCACACTTGTACGCATTGCTGAGGATAGAGAGCAGTGGAGGACCCTGTCTGCTGATGCTTCCACCATGGCACCCCTACGACCCATGACGGGTTACGGGCTGAGATGATGATGAGTCGTAAAAACATACTTTAGCGAATTATTTTTTTAAAAATGCAATAAAATACGGTCCTGTCCCTGAAATATACGGGAGGAGGGGGAGAGAAGGAGTTGGTCCCTCACATCTAAACTGTTTGAGAAGCATTGCAATAGAAGACTAGTAGCACTTCACACTGAACATTAGTCGGTGTATCTATTTACTTCAACGCCTAATATTTTTCCACTGATCTTAACCAGCTGCTGCTGAAAAAAAAGTGAAAACTCGTAACCTAGGGAATCGGAAAAGTCATGTAACCAGCTGCTATTGAAAAAAAAAGTGAAAATTCGTAATCTAGGGAATCGGAAAATTCAAGTAACCAGCTGCTACTGACAAAGAGTGAAAACTCGTAACCTAGGGGATCGGAAACGTCAAGTAACTAGCTGCTCATGATTTTTTTTTTTTTTTTAAATCTTTCTCTCCCGTTTTACTATGTAGCAGTAGTGCTTCATTAGTACATCCAGGCAGCTGTAAGCTTTATTAGAGTTTTCATCTGGCTTTACTGTTTATGTAATAGAACAAAGAAGCAAACGAATTTCATTTTTAAAAAAGGCTGAAAATTGGGCACGCAGGCATATAGAACATTTTGCCCCTTAACTCACTTTGAATTATTTTACATGTGTGGTCAAATAGTAAACAGTTAATTTATACATTTTCAGATGCATCAGCTGTACTAAAGAGTACGCACACATTCTCGAATAAATCATTATAGTCTGAAAACAACAGCAACAAAAACTTTCTTACACACTTCTTCTGTAACATCAAAACAATCATAAAATGAACAAAACTATCAGGCTTGAACAACTATGCCATGTCATGCTCAAAAATTTGCTTATTTTTACAAAAAATTTATAATTACTACAACTACTCGAAAAACGCCATCGAGATAGGGAAATGAGCAATGAGATGTTGACTACTTCGTCAATTATAAAAATAAAACTATACACACACAAAAAACAACAATTGCATTGCATTCATCATTGTTCAACGATATAATAAAACAATTACATCATCATCATCGCTCCTCTGTTTCTCTGTATGGAGCATGGGGGCGCACCAAAGCATTCAAAGGCCCTTGCAGCGATTCTTTCTGTTGCAATTTAATTTATATGAAGAGGTTACCAGCTCCATGAACAACTTCACATTCAATCAATACCTTTTAGCTCCCCGAGGAGCATAGGCCTTCAACAAACACATGCCAAGTCTTCCTGTCCTGTGCCATCCGCTCAAGTTCTTTCCATGTTTTCCTCATTATTTTCACCTCTGTATCCAATTCTCTTCTCCATGTGTGTTTTTTTGGGGGGTCTACCTCTGCCTCTCTTTCCCTGTGGATTCCAGAACAAGGACTGCCTTGTAATGCTATCAACAGGACTCCTCAATGTGTGTCCTATCCATCGCCAGCAACTTCTTCTCAACTCTTGTTCTACTGGCACTTGTCTGGTTCTTGTCATCAGTTCCACAATTGTGACTTTGTCATACCATTTCAGTCTTTCTGGCTAACTTCACATTAAAAGGTAACGGTAAAGGATCCCGTTACACACCCATTGAGGCATATTGGGAATATGGTGTTAGGCCCATATTTTCTTGACCATCGGCACACTAGGGGTGATGTGGTCAGCATCACACCGGCCGCCTTAACCTTCCCAGAAGTTGCTCTGGTACCCAATTGGGGCTGGGTCGACTCAGGAGCCGTTTGCGGCCTAAAAAAATTCCACATCATCTGGGGATCGAACCATAGACCACTGAGCTAGGAAGCTAGTGCACTAACCCCTATGCTAACGCGGCTCTCAACTTCACATTCGCTGCCTCTTAAAACATGCCTGTTTTAGCGGTAGTTTTATTCGTTCTTTGTGTCACCAGAGACCCCCCAGAAACTACAAAATGGAGTGACTGAAAATAGGACAGAATAACAAAGGGTTCGACACAAAGAGTATTACTTACCAAAGTTAAAACCAGTGAAAAGTAATAAATACAGGTTCAACATATTGGCCACTCCTTTCATCGAAACCGTTGACGAGACCCCGATTTAAACAGAAAAATAAAATCCGACTTGAAAACACAACACACATATGCGACGACAATACGGTAAATTAACTGATAGCTAAATAAATCCAGGTTTGAGAAATTAGCCTAACTATTTCACATTTGCAATAAGCGGATACATCTCATTGGATTTATGTAACTGGCAATCAATGCGACATTTGGAAAACAAAACTCTGTTTATGTATCACTTCGCAAAAGAATTACTCCGTAAAAAATTTCTGGTCTTTAAAATATTAATAGTAGAAATAATACAATCCTCAGCGTGAGTAGTTCACAATGCATGAATTTTGTCTTTAAGACAATATAAGTTTATCATCAACAAAACTAAATGAAAATGTAGTTCAGAACATTCTTTAAAGTGCTGCGCATTGAACAGAAAACCGGATATTAAATTGCCGAAAGAATATCTGAATAAATCAGTCTGTTTTCTTGCCTCATTAAGTTAGACGCCCTGATGTCGGAAGAGGTACTTAAGAACTTCCAATCAGAACACTGGCCACTAGTTACTAGGCCAGGAGAGACCACTCCTGTCTATCATACAATATGCGGTGTTTACAGAGAGAAACAAATATACTGAAGCACATTACAAACGCACCACTATTACATATACTGATGCCGAGAAGCTGGGGAAAAAAAAAGTGTGGGAATGGATTTTCCCCGTGTTTGTCATGAAGTAGAGAGCAAATGGCTGCTGGAATGGAAAGTGCATGATTCAACCCACGGGTTTGTGTACAGACTACATGAAAACAATGAAAGTTACACGTGCAACACGATTCCCAACAGCTATGACCCTGAAAATGTGTACGCGTTATGGCAGTATACCCGGTATAAAAAGGCCGTTGAGACAAAACACCCAGTACATGTGCTTGAAATGCCACGACTATCTGAAAACGACCGCCAACGAGCCATTGGTATGTTGGAGACCGGAATGAGCTCGCGGGCCATTGCCAGAAGGATGAATTGCCACCACAGCACTATTGTACGTCTCAATGAACGTTACGGAACCACTGGCAGTGCCCGGGATAGACTTCGGAGTGGCCAACCACGAGTTACTACCCCTGCGCAAGATCGTCATATTGTGCTGAGTCACCTAAGGAATCGTTCTCTCCCGGCAAGTCAAACAGCTAGAGCAATAGTGGGTAGACGTGGGCAAGTCTCTCGAATGACAGTCATACGACGACTCAGAGATACAGGCCTTATTGCAAGACGACCTTATGTTGGGCCAAACTTGACTCACAGACATCGTCAGCAGCGCCTGCAATGGGCAGAGCAACATGTCAGATGGACTAGACTGCAGTGGAATGCTGTCCTATTCACAGACGAGAGCAGATTCAACATATCCTTTGCTGATGGACGTATGCGGATTTGGCGACGGTGTGGAGAGCGCTTTGCAGATTGCTGTGTTCGTCAGCGCAACCGATTTGGAGGTGGCAGTATTCACATTTGGGGAGGATTCAGTTTTCACCATCACTTGCCTCTTCACGTCTTCCGTGGAAATGTTAATGCTGTGACATATCGAGATGAGGTTCTGGATGCATTGGTTGCTTCTGCGTTCACAAATTATCCAGACTTGCAGCTTCTCCAGCAGGATAACGCACGTGCGCACGCCGCATGCATTACGCAGCAATATCTACAGCAGCAGAACATTGTGACGATTGATTGGCCTGCCCTATTACCAGACATGTCCCCTATAGAACATCTGTGGGACGAGCTTGGACGCAGAGTCTACAGGCAAGGTTCTCCAGCTAATCTGCAACAGCTCGAAGCTGCTCTTACACGTGAATGGGATTTGATCCCCCGGAATTTCCTTCAGAGACTTGTGCGTTCCGCCAATGCCGGTCCCAAGCCCGGATGAAAAAGGAGGAGGGCGGCCTGCATGGAGGCCGTAAGGAGGCAGCCCCTCCACCATGCAAAGGCACAACAGGCCAATCACCTGTTTGCTTTAAATCATGATTACGCGAACTACAAGAGAGAAAACCGGACTGATTCTAAAGGCGACGAACTGGAACGGATACGGACTACGACTTATGGAACTTGGAACACAAGAAGTATAAATGGGAAGGAAGAGGAGCTGGTGGAAGAGATGAGGAAAGCAAAACTAGAAATCCTGGCTATAACGGAAACGAAGAAAAAAGGACAAGGAGTCATGGATCTCGATGGCAACACGTTGCTCTACAGTGGTGTACCCATATCTGAAAGGGCTAAAGGGGGCGTGGGTTGCATTGTGGCCCAAAATCAAAAAGATAGTATCAAGGGATGGAACTTTGTCTCGGAGCGCATTATGGTTGTAAAACTAAAAGAAGGAGAAACCATAGTCAACCTGGTCATAGTGTATGGGCCAAATGAGGATGAGAGAGCAGAGGTCAAGGAGGAATTCTTCGAGCTGCTTCAAAGGACAGTGGATGACTGCCTAGATGAAGTTATTATGCTCGGAGATTTTAATGCCAGAGTTGGAAATGACCATGCTAGATGGGGTGGAGTTATCGGAAGATATGGAGAAGATACTCTCAATGACAATGGAAAGCGACTCCTTAGATTCTGCAGTGAGCAGAATCTGATCATTACAAACACAAAGTTCCCCATAAGCGCATACATGCATACACTAGATGTGAACCAACCAAGAATGAGAAGTCAGTGATCGACTATGCCATTGTTCGGAGAAGCTCATTCAGATATGTCCGAGATGCAAGAGTCTGGAGGGGGCCAGAGATTGGAAGTGATCACTACCTGCTAACAATCAAACGAACAACTGAAAGAGTTGCTCAGCCTAGGAACTGCCCAACATCACGCAAGAAACCAAGTAAACGAGCAGGAGAAATGAGCATTAGGACCTACAAGCTGAGAGAGCCAGAAATTAAGACCAGATATCAGGGGCTTATTGCTACAGCAGTGAGCAACACAGAAGAACGACCTGATGACTTGGAAACCCTCTGGAATAAATTCAAGGATATCATAAAGACAGCTGCTGCANAATCATGCGGTGAAGTCCGACTTGGGAACCAGAGAAAGAGGACACCTTGGTGGACTGAGGAAGTCAAAGAGAAAATAAGAGAGAAGAAAATGGCATGGAAACAATACTTAGGAGCTAAAAACACAACAGGACAAATGGAAAAATATAGAGAATATGTGACACTCAGAACAGAAGCAAAGAACAAAGTGCTACCAGCAAAACAGAAGTCCTGGGAAGAATTTGGAGAAAAGCTAGAAAAAGATGCACAAGAAAACCAGAAATTGTTCTATAAGACCCTAAAGAACATGAGGAAAGAAAAACAATGCCCTCTCAAATTTATAAAGGACAAGCAAGGCAAATTGCTTACTGCCCCGAAGGAAGTAATGGAAAGATGGAAAGAATATTTCTCAGAACTCCTGGATGGTGAGCATGATGAAGCATCAGAAATGATAACCACTGACACAGAAGAGGAAACCAATGATGGTGAAGATGACATAAAGATGGAAGAACTGAGGGCAGCACTAGAGAAAATCAAGATGGGCAAAGCAGCAGGGCATGATGGTATAACACCAGAAATGGTTAAGTACATGGGAGCATCAGGCGACCTATTACTCTTAAAGGTCCTACAGGCAGCATGGTGCAACAAGACCATACCAAAGGATTGGGAGATTGCCATCATAACACCAATTTTCAAAAAAGGGGGACAATCGACAATGTGGAAACCATAGAGGCATATCCCTTCTCAGTGTCCCTGGTAAAATCTACTCTAGAATCCTAGAGCAGAGACTCCGACGCCTAGCTGAGCCACAATTGGATGAGGTCCAGTGCGGATTCCGAGCAAACCGAAGTACTCAAGACCTAATCTTCACACTCAGACAGCTGAGTGAAAAGGCCCTTGAGTATAAGAGTGAGATCCATCTTTGTTTCATAGATCTGGAAAAGGCGTTTGACAGGGTCCCCTGGAGCAAAACTTTGGGACTGTTTGGCAAGGAAGAATATTCCAGCACCTCTGATTCATGCTATACAGAGCTTCTACAAGTCTTGCAGAAATTATGTGAGGACAGCAAACCATAAGTCAGAAGAGTTCAGGACCACCACTGGTGTAAGACAAGGTGATATCCTATCACCTTACCTCTTCATACTCCTTATGGACGATGTCATCAAGGCATGTAAGGAGAGAACAAGAAAGTATTCAGTGGGGTACTGGAAGATGAGAAGGTCTATATTTCGGAGCTGGCATTTGCTGATGATGTTTTGTTGAAAAGAAACCGTTTTCTTCTCCAAACATCCATAGTCATCAGCATGGTTATGCTTGAAGAAAGCTGTGGTCAGCCTCAGGTTGTTGATGTTTCCATAGTGTTTCATGGACTAGTACCGCAGGTAGCAATATGCGATTTCTCTGTCCATCATATGTGGGGCCGTCTGTGTGTTTCTGGAGCCCGTAGGGGGAAGCAAAGTACATAAACGCTATTCCCTGCTATGCACGTTGTAGAAGATGGCTAAAGAGGACAATTACCACATCTCGTAGAAACGTAAAGCAAAAAAAAAAAAAAAAAAAAGTAAACAAGCACGAACAAGCCATCCAAAACAAGTAATTTTACTAAATTATCCAAGACAGAATATGGTCCCCTATTTAGGAGGTTTACGACGTTGTCCACAGAAAACCGAAAGGACTGCGGCTGATCACAAGCAAAGCATTTTTCTTTTGACAAAATCTCCATGTTGAGGATTGTTGCATGGTCAGCGAGCATTTTGGTTTGAACTTGATTCGGATTGTCGCACCAAGTAACTACTAAATAAAATGAAATAGTTCGCGTGTGGCGATATATGACGCGTTAGACTTGGTTACGGGTAAAGAAATAGTAGACTCTACGCTGTGATGTATCAAGTGCTCTTGATGTGAACTATATTAATTATTGTCGTTGATTCATATTAAAAGGATGAATATTTATTAAAGCATTGTAAGTCGTCAAACAAATAGACTTATTCAATGAAGGCGTTTGAAGTTCCAGTTATGACTGTTTTTATGAATAATGATCAATATTGAACTTAAAATCTTCTGGTCAGAAGAATATATATACAACAGAATAAATACTATGTCAAACTAGAAAAATGGAACAAAATAAGACAACACTGTCAGGGAAATATATAAGGCGATTTATTGAACGAACGATCAGATACAACTAACTAAAGAATCACGAAACGAATCTATTGTTGCAGTACCAAAACGATACTGGGTGTAAAGCAGACCAGATGAATAAACATTACATGAAACGTAATACTATATTAACCCACTCAATTAGAGAAAAGTCCGCAACAACAAGCAAAGCTTTTTTTCTTTTGACAAAATCTCCAGACTGGGAATCTGGAATGTTCAGACACTAAACGAACAACGGAAAGCTGCATATGTGGTAGCAGAAAGCTGAACTACATAAATGACATCCTGGGGCTATGCGGGAAAATAAAAAAGAAATTGCATAGGCAGGAAAAAATTGAACCCGAGGCATAATGCTAACCTCAGGACATAATGGAAGAAAGCGCAAGCACACCTCGTTGTGAAGATGTGACTTTAATTCTTTCAAAGGAAGCGCAAAAGACACTGAATGTGGGTGGGAGGGTTGAACAATAGGATCAAGATAAACGCCAGCAGCATTCAAAACTGCCGGAAGGAAAAACGAAGATGAACACCACCCAGTGATAAAGAATGATTTGTGGAAGAAGAATTGCAAATCAGCTTCTAATTTAGAAAACAAAAGGTAACTGAAAACATTTCAATTTTGATGGCTTCTTCTTCTTCTTCTTCGTACACTCTCAGACGTCCACTTGAATGTTTTCGAAGAAAGCAGTAGTCAGCTTCAGGCTATTTGAATTTCCGTAGAGCTTTTCCACGAATGGTACTGGTGTCGGCATTATGCGTTTTCTCTGTTCCGCATATGTTGGGCAACTTTGAAGCAGATTTTCAGCAGTCCTTTTATCAGTGCCACAGTTACACTGATCGGTAGTTCCTATCTTTAGCTTGTTGAATAGATAGTATCTCAATCTGTTGTGGCTAGTGCGGAGTCTGATGGCTTATTCACATGCAAAGATAGGGATTAAATAAAAACTAATTTTTTAAGAGATGATGGATGAACTTTTAAAACAAAAAATTTACTACAAATAGATAAATATTTATAAGCTTTTGTGCTTCAAATCAACTTGTTATTGATGGAAGCATGCTTCTTCGAAAAAAAAAAAATCATATAGCAATATCGATATCACTATAGGACAAAAAACCAGAGTGATCTTATATGCATAGAAAATAGATCAGTTTATCATCACATGACGTCAAAGTGTAAACATGACCAAATTCTCTTCTCTTCAAGTACCATGCCCAGTGGCGTAGGAAATCATGTCTTTCCACAACTTCCTGTCTCCAGTACAATTTATCAATTCTGTTGGGATCCGCGCTAGTGTAATGGCTTCGGCGTTGTACTGGCGACCAGGTGTTCATGGTTCAAACCCGGGCGTCAGCGTTTGAAGAAATGTTTACAGCCGGAAATTTGACTGAATAACCTGAGCGGCTCCTGTGATAAACCCTCTGTGGATGGGAAGGAGCGAAGCTCCTGACCGGGTTGGAAGGAAAGTTCTCAGGTTCCCCAGCATCGCAATGACATGTCATTGGGCCGAAGGGCTGAAAGCCCAAGTGCCGCTGGTTAAGAAAAAAAAAAAATCAATTATGTTATTGACTTCTTTCCGTGTCACGATGTCAAACTGTCCAGTATTTGCTCTCTTTGTCTTCCCCTATCTCTTTTTCCTTCAATCTTACCCGTTGTTACGATATATTCCAGCTTTCTCATAACATGCACCCCAAAAAAAAGTGGATTGCTTGCTTCTTTCTAACTTGTGAAATAAGTTTCCTTTTTGCGCATTGACCTCTTTCATGACATTCTCATTACTTTTTTTGGCTGCGTTGGTATTTTTAACATTATTACTGTAAAACGACATCTCTGTGTGCCTTCCCAACTTGTTTACTAATTGCCCATGACTCACTCCCATATGTCAGGATTGGTTCTATATAACACTGAAAAATTCTCTTTCTTACTTCAATTTACAAAGAATCGTTGCATAAAATATTCTTCATTTTAAAGAATGCTATATTTGCCTGAGCTATTCTGCTCTTCATTTCTGAGATATATCTTCCATCCATTGTTATTAATGTGCCCAGGCATTTGAATCTACTGACCTATTTTATAACAAATTGTAAAACAAATGGACCAAATTCACCATTATATAATCATCTTCTGTCTGTTATCCAACATAACGCAGAAACTCAGAAGGTGTACAACAATATATAACTGTAGCTATAAATAACATTTATGTAGACAGCGCGTTTATGTAGGATATCTCAGAAATGAAGAAAGAAAAGAAAAGTTTACCCTTAAAATAACAATTTACTCTTAAAAAACACTGACAAACAACATTTTTCTTTCTTATATAAGAATAAGTGTTCTTAGGTCAGTTTCTTGCGTTGATTTCAAATTTGAAATCCGTTTATCTCTATCACGTCGGGTTCTTAAGATATTTGTGAATAAATATATTTTTGGGAAACCGTTATTTGCTCCGTTTCATTTTTACTATATAACTTTTTAAAAATTAATAAAATGCAAAATAATTCTACTTTTTATACTGCTAAAAGATGCATGACATATGTTACGTTATATTTCAAATAGTTACTGTATTTTGAAATAATTCTGAGTGAAATATGGCTTCTAGAAGTTGTAGAAATTCGGCTGATCTGTTCTGTTACGTGTGCGGATATTTTACCGATCGTGTTCACCAGAAAAACTTTACACCATTGCTAAAGAAAGCATATGAACTTTATTTCGATTCGAAAGTTGATGATGCAAATAAATCTTGGAAGCCAAATGCAGTTTGTTCGACTTGTGCAAATACATTGGCAGGTTGGTTACGAAAATCGCCGAAGCATAAGTCGATGTCCTTTGGAGTGCCAGTAATATGGCGTGAACCGACAAATCACGCTACTGATTGTTACTTCTGCTTGAAAAATATCTATGGTTTCACTTTTAAAACTAGAAAGTCTGTGGTTTATCCAAATATTGAATCGGTTTCAAAACCAGTGCCTCATGATCCAATCACGTGTCCGATCCCAGTTCCACCAGAACAATATCCGTTGGACGTGAATGAACCATCAGAAAGTGATAGTTTACCTGCTTTAGAAACTAATTCTGACTCGGATTATATACCGGTGAATGATGGTGTTCACTTAATTAACCATTCAGAACTTTCAGATCTAATACGTGATCTCGCTCTCACCAAAGGACAAGCGGAATTACTCGGTTCGGTACTCAAAGAATGGAATCTTTTAGCGCCCAATACTCCGATATCTAAATTTCGTCATAGACACAGAGAACTTGTTCAATACTTTGAGATGGATGATGACATTTGCTATTGCAAAGATGTAAAAGGTCTAATGGTGCACCTCGGTCATGAGCACATAGTCAACGAATGGCGACTTTTCATCGACTCTTCCAAGACTAGTCTAAAAGCCGTGTTATTGCATAATGGAAATTTATTTTCATCAATTCCAGTCGCCTACTCTGTTCATATGAAAGAAACTTATGACAATATGGCTATACTTTTGGCAAAAAATAAAGTACAATGACTACCAATGGCGGATTTGTGGAGACCTAAAGGTCATTGCAATTCTCACGGGCATGCAGACTGGGTATACTAAATTTTGTTGCTTCCTATGTGAATAGGACAGCCGCAACAGACAGGAACATTATGCAAGAAAGGTGTGGCCTATCAGGGATCGTATGCAGCTCGAGCATAAAAATGTAATACACGAGTTTGCCTTGCAATATTAGCGATGCATTTGATAAAGGAGGTTATCTTTTGTTGGACCTCAGAATTATTAGGAAAGTTATTGCCAGCAAATTACAAATTCGAGGCGACATTCGTTTCGTTAGTGAAACTTTTCGCGCATGTGATGGCATTCAAAATCGTATCGTCGATTTAACTTTTGGGAAATCACAAATCTGTCGACTATGTGCATATTGTTAAGCAGTGCATAGATGCATACAGAATTATGGGCTGTAACATGTCCCTCAAAATCCATTTGCTCGATTCACATCTTGACTTTTTCCCTGACAACCTTGGCGAAGTCAGCGATGAACATGGAGAACGATTCCATCAAGATATCGCCGTAATGGAGTCACGTTATCAAGGACGGTGGAGTGTGACCATGCTTGCCGATTATTGTTGGATGCTTCATCGCGATGTACCACATGCCATTCACCGACGAAAGTCGACTGCAAAGAAATTCAAGCCTACATAACTGTTATACTTCTTGTACAAATGATGTTGTAATACTGTATGGGTTGTTAAAAAACTTCAATTGCGTATTTCTAGAGATCCCGACCTGATAGAGAAAAACGGTTTGCAGATTTAAAAACAGCGCATTAAAATTGACCAGAAAAACATAGAAATGTTAGAGAAAGAAAAAAAAAATTTTTTTTGTTAGCCAGTGAAATCAAATAAGTAACAAGGGCTTCAACAACTAAACAATGAAATAAATACAGGAACCACGGGCAACGGATAATATATTGAATGCGATATGTGGAGAAGTTATTGGGAAAAAACAAAGATAACGCAAGCACAAAGCTTTGATAACAAATCAATAAGATAGAAGAAAGGGAAACAAAATTAGAAAACTTATTTTAGATAGAAGCAAAACCAGAAGTTTCAGAGCCTATGCTCCTGGAAGCGGACCAAGAAGTAAGAAGATGCATCAGACGAGGCAAGAAGAAATGTACTGACATGATGGCAAAAGAGACAGAGAAAGCAGTCACCATAGGAAATATGAAGGAACTGTACAATAGCTCACAAAAAGTTGACGATAAGCGTCTTGACCTTCCTTGGAAGGGCAGAATGTTAAACTGGCCTGCATGCCCAATGCTTAATCCTTTGAAAATAAAGTTCATTTGTTTGTTCAGTTAAAATATGACATCAGTCTTGACCTCTCGAGTCTAAATGTGACAACAACGACCAAGGTGCAGGGAACGACAAAGTAGCGTAAAGCTCTTAATAATTATGTTCTGCCAAGAGCTACTGCATCGCAGAGTGAAAAACAAATCGGGAATACTTATATATATATATATATATATATATATATATATATATATATATATATATATATATATATATATATATATATATATATATATATATATATATATATATATATATATATATATATATATATATATATATATATATATAATATATATATATATATATATATATATATATATATATATATATATATATATATATATATATATATATATAGACAGTAAAACTCCATTTATCCGAACCCCAATTATCCGAACATCCAATTATCCGAACACTTTTTCCAAAAAAAAAAAAAAAAAATCAGATGCCACAGTCACGTTAGACTAAAATTCTGAATCTTTTGATGCGGCAAACTTCAAATGTGTGCGAACAATTTGTAGAGAATGGGATGGCTAATGGTCGGTCGCTTACGTACAGGAAGTCAGTTAGATCATAAAGTCAGTTAATATCTGGTTTAAAAAATACAGTGTACGTGTGCGTTCTAGGTAGAACACTGGCTAAACAGACAGTTCAACTTAAAATAATTGTGTCTGCTACTACAGCAGAATAATTTTGGCGTACAAGTATTTCTCTGTGCGATATGGCATCTTCCAGTAGGCCTAAAGCATATAAAAGGAACCGCAATGTTTTGTCAATTGAAACGAAAACAGAATTTATCAAGAGACTAGGACAAGGTGAAACTGTGTCTTCACTTGCGAGGATTTTCAATGTCGGGAAAGCTACCGTCTCTGACATTAAAAGTAACAAGGATAAAATTATGAGTTTTGCATCGACATTTGATAGTGAAAATGGGTCGAAGAAACGTAAAACCATGAGAAATGCGAAAGATGTGAAATTGGAAGAGGCTTTGTATATATGGTTTGTGCAAAGAAGAAGCAAGGGGGAACCTATCTCTGGTTCTCTGTTGTGTGAAAAGGCACTTCAGTTCAACAATCAACTTGACGGTCCTCCTGACTTTAAGGCTAGCCAGGAATGGTTCATTCATTCATTCATAACCCTCCACTCCCAAAGGAGCATAGGCCTTCAACAAACACATGCCAAGTCCTCCTGTCACGTGCCATCATCTCAAGGTCTTTCCATGTTCTCCTCATCATTTTCACCTCTGTTTCCAACTCTCTTCTCCATGTACTTCTTGGTCTTCCTCTGCCTCTCTTGCCCTGGGGGTTCCAGAACAAGGACTGCCTTGTAATGCTATCAACAGGTTTCCTCAGTGTGTGTCCTATCCATCGCCATCGTCTTCTTCTCATCTCTTGTTCCACTGGCACTTGTCCAGTTCTTGTCATCAGTTCCACATTGGTAACCTTGTCATACCATTTTAATCCCTCTATTCTACGCAAGCACCCATTTATGAAAGTCTGTAGCTTTTTGGTTGTTGTCTTTGTTGTTCTCCATGTCTCCGAGCCATACAATAGGACTGACTTCACATTTGAGTTGAAGATTCTTATTTTCGTGTTGGATCCTATTTCTCTTGATCTCCATATATTTCCCAATGCAATGAAAGCTCCTCTTGCTTTTTGTATTCTTATTTTGATATCGCTGTCTGTCCCTCCAACTTTGTCTATATTACTGCCAAGATATGTGTATGATTCTACATCTTGTATTGGCGTTTCTTCAAGTTCAACCCTGTTTTCATTACCTGCATTTATTCGCATTATTTTTGTCTTTTCCCTGTGTATTTTCAGACCCAATTGCTGTGACCTCTCATCGAGTGTTTTCAATTTGTCCTGCATCTGATTACGGTTATGGGACAGGAGAGCCAAATCATCAGCAAAATCCAGATCATCCAACTGCTTAGTCAGAGTCCACTGGATTCCATTTCTGTTGTGTGTTGTCGATGATCTCATAACCCAATCTATTGCCAGCAAGAAAAGAAATGGAGACAAGAGGCATCCCTGTCGCACTCCTGTTCTTATCCCAAATGGTTCTGTAAGCTGTCCTTCATGAAGAACTCTGCACGTCATGTCTTCATAGGTTTTCTTTATTAAATTAATGATTTTCAGGGGAACTCCATAATGCCTCATCAATTTCCAAAGTGATTCTCTGTCCACACTGTCAAATGCTTTTTCGTAGTCCACAAATCCGATGTATAGTGGTGAATTCCATTCCAGACTTTGTTCAACTATTATTCTCAAAGTGGCTATCTGGTCTGTACATGATCTGTTTTGTCGAAAACCTGCTTGTTCATCTCTCAATTTCTTGTCTATGGACTCCTTTAATCTCTCAAGGATAATCCTGTTCAATACCTTTCCTGGCACTGATAGTAACATTATTCCTCTATAATTTGTGCACTCTTGTAGATTTCCCTTCTTAGGCAACTTAACCAGATATCCTTCCTTCCTTCCATTCTGCTGGTATCTCTTCTTTTTCCCAGACTTTACCAAGTAATTTATATAACATCTCTGTAGCCGTGTCGATATCTGCTTTGATGGCCTCTGCTGGAATGCCATCAGGTCCAGACGCTTTTCCATCTCTTAGAAGCTTTATGGCTTTCTTTATTTCTTCCTTCGTTGGTCTTTCACCGTTAATTTGTAGCTCTTCTTCTGCTGGCTGGATGTCCGGCGGGTTTTGTGGAGCTGGTCTATTGAGAAGGTCCCCAAAATATTCTGTCCACCTCTTCATTTGCTCTTGTATATTGCTGAGCAGTTTCCCATTCTTATCTTTTATGAGGCAACTTGTTTGCTTGTATTTCCCTGTTAGCTTCTTTGTGCTGCTATACAGTTCTCTCATATTTCCTTTGGCTGCAGCATCTTCTGCCTCTCTTGCCAACTCCTCAATATACTTCCTCTTGTCTCTTTTGATACTTCTTTTTACTTCTTTGTTTGCTTCTGTGTACACTTCTTGAGCCTTGGCTTTGGAACTTCTGGTTTTGCTTGTGTTTAACTCTGCTTTCTTGTTTTTTCTATCTTTTATCTTATTGATGGTTTCTGTTGTTATCCATGCTTTTTTTTGTTGTCTTTCCCTTTTCCCCAGTATTTCTTCACATGTCTCCTTCCATACCGTTTTGACCTGCTGCCAATAGTCTTCTGTATTCTCTACATCTTCCAACTGTTGGAGCACTTGGAATTTGTTGGATACTGTGACCGCAAATTTGTCTCTTGTTTCTTGATTTCTTAGCTGTCCTACATTAAACTGTTGTCTATAATTTTGCATTGTTGCATATCTCTTGAGTTTCATTTTTACTTTGGCTATCAGAAGATGGTGATCTGATGCCACATCTGCTCCTCTATATACCTTTACATCCTGCAATGATGATCTAAACTTCTTCTTTATGCATATATGATCGATCTGATTTTCTGTTCTATGGTCTGGTGATATCCATGTTGCCTTGTGTATTCTCTTATGTGGAAACATGCTTCCTCCTATAGCCAGTTGATTTGAAGCACAGAAGTTTGCGAATAGTTCTCCATTTTCATTCATTACTCCTAGCCCATGTTTTCCCATGACTTCTTCAAATCCAGTATTGACTGTACCTATCTTTGCATTCATGTCACCCATCAAAATTGTGATGTCTCTTCTTTTTACTTTATCCATAATTTCCTGTAGTTTAGTATAAAATGCTTCTTTCACAGACTCTTCTTTGTCATTAGTTGGTGCATAACATTGGATGACATTGACATGAATTTTCTTTTTAGCTGTTTTGAAAATAGCTGTTATTATTCTGGGTCCCACAGCTTCCCATTCAATGAGTGCTTTCTGTGCTTCTTTAGATAACATAAGAGCTACCCCTTCACTGTGGTGTGAACTTTCGTCTTCGTGTCCTGAGGACAGCACCAATTCACCTGTGATGAGTTTCTTCCTGTCTACCCCCTTCCACTTTGTTTCACACATTCCCAGAACCTCGATTTTGTATTCCCTCATTTCTGCTGCTACTTGTGCCACTTTCCCTTGTTCGTTCAATGTCCGAACATTCCAGGTGCCAAATCTGGAAGTTCTCCTAGAAGAAAGAAGGTTAGTCAGCAACACAGACTCCTTTCGGCTTTCTCTGTGTTGCATCATACGCCTCCCCGCGAGAGGACCTTCCCCTGTCTTGGATGGCTGTGTTTTATTTTCTTTATTTGACTTGTCCATATTTGTTGAAGTTTTTTGTGGTTTAAATTTTTTTTTACAGGATGGGGTAACCGGCCCCATGCCCAACCCTCCTTAGTCGCCTTCTACGACATGCTTGGCAGGGGACAGTGTTACTATTCTTTGCTCCCCTTTCGGGCCCCGGTAACACACGGGTGAGCCAGGAATGGTTAAGAAACTTTAAATCTCGTCATGGCATACGAGAATTGGAGATTCAAGGGGAATCTTTATCTAGCGATGCAACTGCCGCTAAAAATTTTATAGAAACATTCTTGGCTTTTTTGGAAGAAGAAGGTTATTCACTCGAGGATGTGTATAATGCCGATGAGACTGGCTTATACTGGAAATCATTGCCTCAAAAATCACTTGCATCTCAGCGCGAAGCAGCTGCCCCTGGGTTTAAAAAAGTGCAAAGAGAGAGTAACAATTTTGGTAGCCGCGAATGCCAGTGGAAGTCATCGTTTACCGGTGCTAATGATCGGCAAAGCCAAAAAACCACGTTGTTTAAAGAATGTGACATGTCTCCCATTGTGTTACAAAGCACAGAAGAGTGCTTGGATGAATAGTGAAATATTTCTTGATTGGTATACAAATCAGTTCATCCCAAATGTGAAGAGGTTGGGAGAACAAGAAAAGAAAACTGGAAATGTATTTCTTCTACTGGACAATGCACCATCTCATCCAGAGACGGATACATTGAATGCAGTTGATGCAAATTTTAAAGTAATTTTTCTGCCTCCCAATGTAACAGCACTGATTCAACCAATGGATCAGGGTGTTATAGCAAAGCTTAAAAAGATGTACAAGAAGGAAGTCCTGCGTCGTTTATTGTTGGCTGAAGATGAAGAAAGTGTGGTGGCGTTTTCCAAAAAAGCTTAATCTCAAAGACTGCTGCTATATGTTAGCTGATGCTTGGACCACCCTGTCACAAGATAATCTCAACAAGGCTTGGAGTAGATTGCTTGGGAAAAAAGGAGGAAATGAAACTACTGCAGTGGACACAAATGATGATTGTATAAATGAAGTTGGGGAACTGTTTCAAGCAATGCCCGGATTTTCGGACTGTGACAAAGATGATGCACACATGTGGCTAGAAGATGATAATGATTCTGGTTTTCAGTTTTTGAATGACGAAGAAATTTTGTCTTTTGTGCAAGAAGAAAACCAAATACATGTAGTGACCGATGATGAAGACACCTCAGAAGTACATGATGTACTTGTAGATTATGAAGAAAAACCAAAACGTCGACCAAGTCCTGAAGAGGCCTTTATAGCACTAGAAACTGCGATGGCTTGGTACGAGCAAGAAGATGACAGCTGTCCTACACAGCTTCTGCTGTTGAAGAGAATTCGGGACTTAGCAGCCAAAAGGAGACTATCCAGTTTGGTGCAAAAGAGGATTCCTCATTATTTTAAATAGTGGGCTACATCTGTGCAAGTACATATATACGTAAGTTGCGCCTGGTTTTGAATCGTTTGTAATGTTATTTTGAAAACATTTCTCTTTCTTAACAAAAAATAATTAATACAAGAAGTACATGCACTGCAGTGTAATAAAAGATTTTGGTGATACAGTGATCTAATACAGTGTGGGTATTATTATTACAGTACAAGTAAATATGTTTTATAGTGTATTTTCCTTGTGATGGTTAATTATTTTTAGAAATATGTGTACATGTACTCGATACATTATGTAATCCAATTATCCGAACATTTGATTATCCGAACGATGCTCGGTCCCATGGGGTTCGGATAAATGGAGTTCTACTGTATATATATATATATATATATATATATATATCAAGCGGAATTACTCGGTTCGCGACTTAAAGAATGGAATCTTTTAGCGCCCAATACTCCGATATCTAAATTTCGTCATAGACACAGAGAACTTGTTCAATACTTTGAGATGGATGATGACATTTGCTATTGCAAAGATGTAAACGGTCATGAGCACATAGTCAACGAATGGCGATTTTTCATCGATTCTTCCAAGACTAGTCTAAAAGCCGTGTTATTGCATAACAGAAATTTATTTTCATCAATTCCAGTCGCCTACTCTGTTCATATTAAAGAAACTTATGACAATATGGCTATACTTTTGGAAAAAAAAAAGTACATTGACTACCAATGGCGGATTTGTGGAGACCTAAAGGTCATTGCAATTCTCACGGGCATGCAGACTGGGTATACTAAATTTTGTTGCTTCCGATGTGAATGGGACAGCCGCAACAGACAGGAACATTATGCAAGAAAGGTGTGGCCTATCCGGGATCGTATGCAGCTCGGGCATAAAAATGTAATACACGAGCCATTAGTTAACAAAGACAGCTTCATTTTACCACTGTTACAAATAAAGTTGGGGCTCATGAAGAATTTTGTAAAAGCGTTAGATAAAACGAGCAAAGCTTTCACTTATCTTCGAGAAAAGTTTCCGCAAGTTAGCGATGCAAAGATAAAGGAAGGTATCTTTGTAGGACCTCAGATTAGGAAAGTTATTGCAGACAAACAATTCGAGAACTTGTTACATGGTAGTGAACTTCGTGCATGGATGGCATTCAAATCGATCGTCGATAACTTTCTGGGAAATCACAAATCTGTCGACTATGTTGCATATTGTTAAGCAGTGCATAGATGCATACAGAATTATGGGCTGTAACATGTCCCTCAAAATCCATTTGCTCGATTCGCATCTTGACTTTTTTTCCCTGACAACCTTGGCGAAGTCAGCGATGAACATGGAGAATGATTCCATCAAGATATCGCCGTAATGGAGTCACGTTATCAAGGACGGTGGAGTGTGACCATGCTTGCCGATTATTGTTGGATGCTTCATCGCGATGTACCACATGCCATTCACCGACGAAAGTCGACTGCAAAGAAATTCAAGCCTACATAACTGTTATACTTCTTGTACGAATGATGTTGTAATACTGTATGCGTTGTTAAAAAACTTCAATTGCGTATTTCTAGAGATCCCGACCTGATAGAGAAAAACGGTTTACAGATTTAAAAACAGCGCATTAAAATTGACCTGAAAATATTAGAAATGTTAGAGAAAGAAAAAAAAAGTTTTTTTTTGTTAGTCAGTGTTATCAACGGACTTACTGTAAATAAAAGAATGAAATACGCAGAATTATTACAGCTATACTTTTATGTTTAGAGCTGGGCGCTAATGTTATAATGATATTTTAAAAAAATGCTTTTTTTTTAAAAAACACAAACACTTTAACTGAAGTGAATAGAGACAGTAAATTTTCCGTATACTGTCTCAATGCGATCCCACTTAATTTATCGTGGTTGAAAATTTTGACCCCCATTGTCTTCTTCTTCTTCTTCTTCCGTCCTTAGCCACCGACCGTCAACGCAGTCAGTGGCCATTACGCCTAGTGGCGTCTTAGGGCAACAGCAGATAGGTTTTCTTTGCCATTGTTTCCCATCACGCCTAGTGGCGTCTTTAGGGCAATGGCAAATCAACCCATTTGCTGTTGTTTCCGTAATCGAAGTGACTGGCAAACGGGTGATCAGCCCGTTGTGGTGACCCCCATTGTAGCTTGATGGTTGGGTTATTGGTGTTGTTTCTTGCATGTTTTCGCTGTTTCCCGATTTCTTCTGTCATTTTACACATTATGTCTACATTTCCTGTAACTGGATGCTGTTACAGTCAAATGGTTCTCCCTCCCACCCCCCCCCCCCTCCCCAATATTAAAAAAAATCATAATATTAAAGTGGCATTAACACCATTTTTCTCTTAACGGTGCCCTATGCCCTTTTTATTACTGCACTAATCATCTTTATCGTGTATAGACCTTTCATAAATACAATTAAAAGAAAGTGCAAATGTGAACTGTCTCAAGTTATAAATCAGCTAAACGTATTGATTAAATAAAAGAATTCTTCATCGTGAGACACATATGCACGAGCGATGAATACACAGAAACTCACAAATACTGGAATCAAAATAACATAGCATGAAATAAATAACAAAGAAAAATATTAACAAACAGGTATGTTTAGTATAAATCCGACAACAATAAAGCGCATTGCCACTGATCACAGATTTTGATGCAATACGACTGCTGTTTCTTCTGTATGCAGAAAATCTGAAATAAAAGAAAAACAGAAATGCAAATATACCTATCAGGTCAAAGAGCCAACATGTAAGAGAAGGACGAAAAGCAAATATCTGAACTTTCAAATTGTTGAAAAGGAAAAGTCAAAGCAATTATATATATAAATAAGGATTAACCAAAAAAAAATTACAATGCTTGTTGGCCGGAAAGAGAAATGTCGTAATTGGGAATTTTGTTTACCACTCCGTGGGAATAGTTAGCCTACTCCTCACTGCGCAGGATCGGAAAGCATTACAAGTCAAAATGGTGAGGATTGTATGAGTAGTTCGTTAATTTCTGTGCTATAGTCTGTACTAAAATATGTCTTTTTATCAATTCGTGCTTTAAGTTATAAATTGACCGAAATGCGACATAAACATTGTAGCTATTAAAATAAATCATATTTAAAATAAATAGCTGTTAACTTGATAACTTGGTGTTAGAGAATGATGAACTGTTATCGATAAGTAAACAATCATTAAACACATTGTTATACCAGACCAGAAAGTTTTATATATTTGAAAATTCTCCCTAATATAACCGACAAACGTTGCGCCTATGGGTAAAGGTGAAGGATAGTAGAACAAGGTCTGCCATTTTGCCCGAACGCTATCTATACGGATAAGTAACATTGCAAAACACCCACTATTAAACTAAACAAAAATCCAACTAAAATGAACGACAAATATCCATTTCAACATCTTATAGGTTACATTTAGGATATATAACGCCTCAAATTTCTAATTTCATAATAAATCATGCTCACGAAATATATGTTACGTGCAAACAGACCGCACTACATGCAAACACACCACATGGAGTCACAATATGGCTGTGTCCAGTTCACCGTCCTTCCCCTCGGCCTGCCTATGTTAGACACAATTATGTTTGCCAACTGCAAATCGATTCAACCAGATACACAATTCTATTACACTTTGAACATTCATATCAATCCGTAATGAAACCTTAGCTGATATCATAATCACTCTAAGTGTCACCAAACCTAGCGATAGCCATCGTCAAACATTGCCAAGTCTTTCTACAGTTCTGTAATTCAGCTCAAACAAACACAGGGACTTTGATAGTACACCAGACAATATCAGGGTGAATGTTTTGTTTTAAAGACCTTGTGTTGATAATTTTTGGTTGAAATGAAGAACAGTTGGGTGTGTACTTCGATGTCATCTGAACAACTCCCCCATTTCGTTAGGGTTAGGTTTAGGAGTCCTAACCCTTACCCCTCACTACTGCAGCTCTGAATTCTTTTTTGAGGCCTTATTAAACACACTGCCCATTGTTATTAATTTCAACCATATTTTTCTCATTTTTTGTTGTAGCGGAGGATTACTGTACAAATAGGTAGGCCCTATACTTCTGTGAAAGTTAGTGGCCGTACAAACAAGAAAAACTGCCACATAAATTAGTTGCAATTCAAGTAGTGTTTGCTGTCATGGAGATTACTGGAGAAAATTTTCTGGGATAATGTTACGGAGATGGATAGAGGAAGGATAGTAGAACCAGGTCTGCCATTTTGCCACATAAATTAGTTGCAATGCATTTAGTGTTTGCTGTCATGGAGGTTAATGGAAAAAATTTTCTGGGATAATGTTACGGAGATGACTGACAGTAGGCCTACAGTGTTGGTCATAAAAATGTCCCATTAAATATTATGCACTGTGTACTGCATATTGTTGTGATTTAAAACACAGGGTTGGTAGCACATAAAGTAACCGATTGATCTAGCACACAAAAATATATAAATTCTATCACAGGCTTGTTTTTTTTTTTTAAAGATTTTGTGGTTAATTTCCTCAATCTCATTATTTCTTGGAGTAGAGTGTTACTATCATACAGATAGGAGGGGGGAATGGGTGTCTGAATGAAGGTTAGTGTCTGATTTTGCCCAAGTGTCTATCGATCCAAAGGTCAGTTCAGTTGCCCTTACACTTTACAGCCTTAAATAAGAATTCAGAGATCAGTAATAAGGGGTTGGGTTTAGGAATTCTAATGATGTGGGCGACTTAATTGGCCACTGATCAATAGACATTTGGGTGAAAATCGTGCCGTACTTTGAGTAAAAAGCCCTTTTCTCATATTCTTGAAAATTATACGCTCGGACCTTGAAAATCTTTGAAAACATTTGAATAAATTTGCTACAAGCATTGTTCACATCTTGTAATTTCGCAAGTGCTTAGGTTATAATTTATATTTTTATAATATGTTTACATGTATATTTCACAAGTTCCTGAACTGCATATAGGTATGTTTATTGTTTCCCTAACTGTAGAGCGGCTATCCAACTCTCCGACCACAGTCTGTTGCCAGTAAGGTAGTTGATATGTCCATGGGTCCACATGGAGTTCCAGATGTTATGATGCATGGGTTAGTTGTGATTGTTTTATTGCCAGTTTCATTGGTTGGGCCTCAAGTCTGGCTTGCCACTTTAAATATATTTACTGATTGGTGTTCACAATAGTTTGACAAAGTTTAGCAAAAACAAAACTGTATAGACTGTAATTTGGAATAATGTATTTTCTAGGATGCAAGCATTAATTAATCCAGATTTGTAACTTTCTCACCAAGACTGCAGACATTAATTAATTCAAACTTGTAAATTACTCACATAGACTGCAGGCATTAATTAATTCAAACTGTAAATTTCTCATCTACACTGCAAGCCTTAATTAATTCAAACTTGTTAATTGTTTTATCTAGGCTGCAGGCAAGCAGAATGTCTGTAGGACTTCAAGCAGTTCACCCTCTTCAGGCATCAGAGGAGCAGGTAGCTCTTTTTACAATTATGTCTTGTGGTCAGTAGTGTTGTACCCCATTGCAGCTGCATATAACATAGCATGGGAATAAAGGAGGCAACTACAGTAAACTTGTATAACAAGCTTTACGTTATTAGCATATGCTGTGTGGTGTAACGAAACTTAATTCAACTTAGATGTTATACTTTTTTTTCCAGAGAAGAAAATTTATCCTGTTACATGTCTTACATGAACAAATGTAGTCAACTGATAGTCTGCCAAGTGCAGCTGTTGTTCTTATTGTTAGTTAATAATTTGTTCATTGTGTGGCGTGAGGTTTTATTTGGCTCTAGGATCAGTGTAGTACTGACAATTACAGAAATAGAATTTCTGCAGAAAATGGTGAAGTCCCAGTGTCTGAGAGAACTACTGGTATCACAAATTAGTTACGGCTGTGAATGATCGGATCTCGAAAAATTAGTAGAAAGGAGATCGACATAAATTGCCACCTCCGCTGTGTAACTAATTGTGATATTAAGACGGAAACAGATTTTACTTAACAATGATAAAATTGACAAGTCGTTCAAATACAATTTCCTTATTATTTATTTAGTATATACACTATCTACTCTTGTGCTGAAGGGTGAATGTTGGAAAATGGAATGTAATGTATTTGTAAGTTTACAAATGATTTACAAATATATATATATATATATATATATATATATATATATATATATATATATATATATATATATTACAAGTCTTCCAATTATAGGAAACAAAAATTATATCAGCTGTGCTGTTATTCAATTATAGTACATGTATTAGCTGTGCTGTTAATTACGTCTATAACATTTATTAGCTGTGCTGTTAATCTTGTCTCTTTCTACGCTAAATCTCTCTCTCTATTTTACTCATCCCCACATTTATTAATTTAAAAAAAAAAAAAATTAGATCTACTTTTCTTAGCTTCTTTTTGTGCACATTTTTTTTTTTTTTAAATTAATGAAGATAAAGAAAAATCCCGTTCAACCTCTGATGGGTTATAATTAAGATATATATTGTTTTCAATTCCAAATAATATGAACAGCTGCCGACATGAGAAAGTGGCATCACATTTGAAAATAGGGATACTCACAATTGTGCTTAGGCCTATACGTTAAATAATAAAATAAAAAACAAACAAACAAACAAACAAAATCAAGAAGAAACTATGAACAAGAATAATATTAAAGGGGAGGGGTGTAAAGGCCTGATGGTTCTAGTTATATAACGGACTTTACCAGATATTTAATTGACTTTCATCTGCTAAATCACTTTCTCGTCACTGACACTAACTTTTGCTCACAATGCTGACAGAAATGGTACTAATGTGTACTCATCTCTCTAAGGTCTGTTCTTCTTTGTTTGGTTCACACAACAATGGCTGAGGATCGTTCCTTTAGCCCACCCAAGACTGAGGGGGACCAAAGATGTAGATTCTGTGCAATCTCTATGCTCCTGCGGAGTTCCAGGCAGCTGGATTGACGACCCACGATCTCAGTTTTGATGACACGAATAAAACCTGTAACAAGGAAAAATAGGGGCTAATTTCTGTCCTCGAGCCCACCTATTTCTAGTGTGGGTGAAATGAGCGTGTCTCAGGTGTCTGCATGTAGGATGAATGACAACATGGCTCAGTATGATTTAGCAATAGCGAGACAAGACAGGTGTCTACTTGCAAAACATTCTTTCTGATAAACTAATACATGGATACATTCAGTAATATAAATTCAATACATGAATACATCCAATAATATAAATTCAATACATGAATACATCCAATAATATTTACACCTAGGTGTGATACAACCATTCTTACTTACTTAGTCGTTCCCCTTCTACCGTGAGGTGTAGAGGTTTGGAAGAGAGAGCGCCAGACCATTCTATCAGCTGTCTTCTTCCTGGCCTGGTTCCATTCTAGTCCTCGGTCCTTCAAAGATTGTCTAATGTTGTCCTCCCAGCGGACTCTGGGTCGTCCTGGAGGTCTGGATCCCTGGCTCTTTGTTTCCCATGCTTGTCGTGGTAGCCGATCTTCTCCCATTCTGCAGACATGGCCAAACCATCTTAGTTGGGACTGTTCTATTTGGGTCTGCAGCGGATGGGATTTTAGGCCTTGACGGATCGTCTGGTTGCGGACCATGTCTCTTCTTGTTACTTCAACCACTTTCCTCAGATACCTCATTTCTGAGGTTTGGATCTGGCTTTTGTGGGTTGTAGTCATTGCCCACGACTCGCATGAATATGTCAAGACTGGGACATAGGTGGAGCGGTATACAGCCATCTTCGTTTTCTTACCAACCTCTTTCTTGCTGAGGAATCCACGATTTATGGCCTGAAAAAGTCTCCCAGCCGCTGCTTTTCGAGTCGCCAACTCTTCTTTGATGCCTCCCTTTCGGTCTATAATAGCTCCGAGATATTTAAAGTGGTCGACCTGCTCCAGGACCTGTTCTCCCAACTTAATCTGTTTTCTTTCTTCTCGTGATATGCCAGCTCCGAAATATAGACCTGTCTCATCTTCCAGTACCCCACTGAATACTTTCTTGTTCTCTCCTTACATGCCTTGATGACATCGTCCATAAGGAGTATGAAGAGGTAAGGTGATAGGATATCACCTTGTCTTACACCAGTGGTGGTCCTGAACTCTTCTGACTTATGGTTTGCTGTCCTCACATAATTTCTGCAAGACTTGTAGAAGCTCTGTATAGCATGAATCAGAGGTGCTGGAATATTCTTCCTTGCCAAACAGTCCCAAAGTTTGCTCCAGGGGACCCTGTCAAACGCCTTTTCCAGATCTATGAAACAAAGATGGATCTCACTCTTATACTCAAGGGCCTTTTCACTCAGCTGTCTGAGTGTGAAGATTAGGTCTTGAGTACTTCGGTTTGCTCGGAATCCGCACTGGACCTCATCCAATTGTGGCTCAGCTAGGCGTCGGAGTCTCTGCTCTAGGATTCTAGAGTAGATTTTACCAGGGACACTGAGAAGGGATATGCCTCTATGGTTTCCACATTGTCGATTGTCACCCTTTTTGAAAATTGGTGTTATGATGGCAATCTCCCAAGCCTTTGGTATGGTCTTGTTGCACCATGCTGCCTGTAGGACCTTTAAGAGTAATAGGTCGCCTGATGCTCCCATGTACTTAACCATTTCTGGTGTTATACCATCATGCCCTGCTGCTTTGCCCATCTTGATTTTCTCTAGTGCTGCCCTCAGTTCTTCCATCTTTATGTCATCTTCACCATCATTGGTTTCCTCTTCTGTGTCAGTGGTTATCATTTCTGATGCTTCATCATGCTCACCATCCAGGAGTTCTGAGAAATATTCTTTCCATCTTTCCATTACTTCCTTCGGGGCAGTAAGCAATTTGCCTTGCTTGTCCTTTATAAATTTGAGAGGGCATTGTTTTTCTTTCCTCATGTTCTTTAGGGTCTTATAGAACAATTTCTGGTTTTATTGTGCATCTTTTTCTAGCTTTTCTCCAAATTCTTCCCAGGACTTCTGTTTTGCTGGTAGCACTTTGTTCTTTGCTTCTGTTCTGAGTGTCACATATTCTCTATATTTTTCCATTTGTCCTGTTGTGTTTTTTAGCTCCTAAGTATTGTTTCCATGCCATTTTCTTCTCTCTTATTTTCTCTTTGACTTCCTCTGTCCACCAAGGTGTCCTCTTTCTCTGGTTCCCAAGTCGGACTTTACCGCATGCTTCTGCAGCAGCTGTCTTTATGATATCCTTGAATTTATTCCAGAGGGTTTCCAAGTCATCAGGTCGTTCTTCTGTGTTGCTCACTGCTGTAGCAATAAGCCCCTGATATCTGGTCTTAATTTCTGGCTCTCTCAGCTTGTAGGTCCTAATGCTCATTTCTCCTGCTCGTTTACTTGGTTTCTTGCGTGATGTTGGGCAGTTCCTAGGCTGAGCAACTCTTTCAGTTGTTCGTTTGATTGTTAGCAGGTAGTGATCACTTCCAATCTCTGGCCCCCTCCAGACTCTTGCATCTCGGACATATCTGAATGAGCTTCTCCGAACAATGGCATAGTCGATCACTGACTTCTCATTCTTGGTTGGTTCACATCTAGTGTATGCATGTATGCGCTTATGGGGGAACTTTGTGTTTGTAATGATCAGATTCTGCTCACTGCAGAATCTAAGGAGTCGCTTTCCATTGTCATTGAGAGTATCTTCTCCATATCTTCCGATAACTCCACCCCATCTAGCATGGTCATTTCCAACTCTGGCATTAAAATCTCCGAGCATAATAACTTCATCTAGGCAGTCATCCACTGTCCTTTGAAGCAGCTCGAAGAATTCCTCCTTGACCTCTGCTCTCTCATCCTCATTTGGCCCATACACTATGACCAGGTTGACTATGGTTTCTCCTTCTTTTAGTTTTACAACCATAATGCGCTCCGAGACAAAGTTCCATCCCTTGATACTATCTTTTTGATTTTGGGCCACAATGCAACCCACGCCCCCTTTAGCCCTTTCAGATATGGGTACACCACTGTAGAGCAACGTGTTGCCATCGAGATCCATTTTTTTTTTTTTTGTTTTTTTTTTGTTTTTGTTTTTTTTTTGCGTACGCCCGCTAATACTCGAGGCGAAATCTCAGGTTATTACTATGTCTAACCTGACATTGATTTTACGTGAGTATCCCTTTTTTCTTGTACAGAGACAGGTGTCCCTCGCCATTCAGGCAAATACTCTCCGATTTCGGAGGTACCCATTGCAGCTGGGTCAGCTCAGGAGCCGCCAATCCCTGGTCGACGACACTCCTTCAAATGTCCTCGCCAGGTCTCGAGTTAATCCAGTCCAATTCCCGGTCGACGAAAAATCCTCAAATGCCGTCGCCCGGGTTTGATCCTGAATCACCCGGTCACCAGAGCGGTGTTGTAACCACTACGCTAGCGCGGCTCCCATCGAGATCCATGACTCCTTGTCCTTTTTTCTTCGTTTCCGTTATAGCCAGGATTTCTAGTTTTGCTTTCCTCATCTCTTCCACCAGCTCCTCTTCCTTCCCATTTATACTTCTTGTGTTCCAAGTTCCATAAGTCGTAGTCCGTAGTCCGTTCCAGTTCGTCGCCTTTAGAATCAGTCCGGTTTTCTCTCTTGTAGTTCGCGTAATCATGATTTAAAGCAAACAGGTGATTGGCCTGTTGTGCCTTTGCATGGTGGAGGGGCTGCCTCCTTACGGCCTCCATGCAGGCCGCCCTCCTCCTTTTTCATCCGGGCTTGGGACCGGCATTGGCGGAACGCACAAGTCTCTGAAGGAAATTCCGGGGGATCAAATCCCATTCACGTGTAAGAGCAGCTTCGAGCTGTTGCAGATTAGCTGGAGAACCTTGCCTGTAGACTCTGCGTCCAAGCTCGTCCCACAGATGTTCTATAGGGGACATGTCTGGTAATAGGGCAGGCCAATCAATCGTCACAATGTTCTGCTGCTGTAGATATTGCTGCGTAATGCATGCGGCGTGTGCACGTGCGTTATCCTGCTGGAGAAGCTGCAAGTCTGGATAATTTGTGAACGCAGAAGCAACCAATGCATCCAGAACCTCATCTCGATATGTCACAGCATTAACATTTCCACGGAAGACGTGAAGAGGCAAGTGATGGTGAAAACTGAATCCTCCCCAAATGTGAATACTGCCACCTCCAAATCGGTTGCGCTGACGAACACAGCAATCTGCAAAGCGCTCTCCACACCGTCGCCAAATCCGCATACGTCCATCAGCAAAGGATATGTTGAATCTGCTCTCGTCTGTGAATAGGACAGCATTCCACTGCAGTCTAGTCCATCTGACATGTTGCTCTGCCCATTGCAGGCGCTGCTGACGATGTCTGTGAGTCAAGTTTGGCCCAACATAAGGTCGTCTTGCAATAAGGCCTGTATCTCTGAGTCGTCGTATGACTGTCATTCGAGAGACTTGCCCACGTCTACCCACTATTGCTCTAGCTGTTTGACTTGCCGGGAGAGAACGATTCCTTAGGTGACTCAGCACAATATGACGATCTTGCGCAGGGGTAGTAACTCGTGGTTGGCCACTCCGAAGTCTATCCCGGGCACTGCCAGTGGTTCCGTAACGTTCATTGAGACGTACAATAGTGCTGTGGTGGCAATTCATCCTTCTGGCAATGGCCCGCGAGCTCATTCCGGTCTCCAACATACCAATGGCTCGTTGGCGGTCGTTTTCAGATAGTCGTGGCATTTCAAGCACATGTACTGGGTGTTTTGTCTCAACGGCCTTTTTATACCGGGTATACTGCCATAACGCGTACACATTTTCAGGGTCATAGCTGTTGGGAATCGTGTTGCACGTGTAACTTTCATTGTTTTCATGTAGTCTGTACACAAACCCGTGGGTTGAATCATGCACTTTCCATTCCAGCAGCCATTTGCTCTCTACTTCATGACAAACACGGGGAAAATCCATTCCCACACTTTTTTTTCCCCAGCTTCTCGGCATCAGTATATGTAATAGTGGTGCGTTTGTAATGTGCTTCAGTATATTTGTTTCTCTCTGTAAACACCGCATATTGTATGATAGACAGGAGTGGTCTCTCCTGGCCTAGTAACTAGTGGCCAGTGTTCTGATTGGAAGTTCTTAAGTACCTCTTCCGACATCAGGGCGTCTAACTTAATGAGGCAAGAAAACAGACTGATTTATTCAGATATTCTTTCGGCAATTTAATATCCGGTTTTCTGTTCAAGGCGCAGCACTTTAAAGAATGTTCTGAACTAAATTTTCATTTAGTTTTGTTGATGATAAACTTATATTGTCTTAAAGACAAAATTCATGCATTGTGAACTACTCACGCTGAGGATTGTATTATTTCTACTATTAATATTTTAAAGACCAGAAATTTTTTACGGAGTAATTCTTTTGCGAAGTGATACATAAACAGAGTTTTGTTTTCCAAATGTCGCATTGATTGCCAGTTACATAAATCCAATGAGATGTATCCGCTTATTGCAAATGTGAAATAGTTAGGCTAATTTCTCAAACCTGGATTTATTTAGCTATCAGTTAATTTACCGTATTGTCGTCGCATATGTGTGTTGTGTTTTCAAGTCGGATTTTATTTTTCTGTTTAAATCGGGGTCTCGTCAACGGTTTCGATGAAAGGAGTGGCCAATATGTTGAACCTGTATTTATTACTTTTCACTGGTTTTAACTTTGGTAAGTAATACTCTTTGTGTCGAACCCTTTGTTATTCTGTCCTATTTTCAGTCACTCCATTTTGTAGTTTCTGGGGGGTCTCTGGTGACACAAAGAACAAATAAATCTACCGCTAAAACAGGCATGTTTTAAGAGGCAGCGAATGTGAAGTTGAGAGCCGCGTTAGCATAGGGGTTAGTGCACTAGCTTCCTAGCTCAGTGGTCTATGGTTCGATCCCCAGATGATGTGGAATTTTTTTAGGCCGCAAACGGCTCCTGGGTCGACCCAGCCCCAATTGGGTACCAGAGCAACTTCTGGGAAGGTTAAGGCGGCCGGTGTGATGCTGACCACATCACCCCTAGTGTGCCGATGGTCAAGAAAATATGGGCCTAACACCATATTCCCAATATGCCTCAGTGGGTATGTAACGGGATCCTTTACCGTTACCTTTTAATGTGAAGTTAGCCAGAAAGACTGAAATGGTATGACAAAGTCACAATTGTGGAACTGATGACAAGAACCAGACAAGTGCCAGTAGAACAAGAGTTGAGAAGAAGTTGCTGGCGATGGATAGGACACACATTGAGGAGTCCTGTTGATAGCATTACAAGGCAGTCCTTGTTCTGGAATCCACAGGGAAAGAGAGGCAGAGGTAGACCCCCCAAAAAAACACACATGGAGAAGAGAATTGGATACAGAGGTGAAAATAATGAGGAAAACATGGAAAGAACTTGAGCGGATGGCACAGGACAGGAAGACTTGGCATGTGTTTGTTGAAGGCCTATGCTCCTCGGGGAGCTAAAAGGTATTGATTGAATGTGAAGTTGTTCATGGAGCTGGTAACCTCTTCATATAAATTAAATTGCAACAGAAAGAATCGCTGCAAGGGCCTTTGAATGCTTTGGTGCGCCCCCATGCTCCATACAGAGAAACAGAGGAGCGATGATGATGATGTAATTGTTTTATTATATCGTTGAACAATGATGAATGCAATGCAATTGTTGTTTTTTGTGTGTGTATAGTTTTATTTTTATAATTGACGAAGTAGTCAACATCTCATTGCTCATTTCCCTATCTCGATGGCGTTTTTCGAGTAGTTGTAGTAATTATAAATTTTTTGTAAAAATAAGCAAATTTTTGAGCATGACATGGCATAGTTGTTCAAGCCTGATAGTTTTGTTCATTTTATGATTGTTTTGATGTTACAGAAGAAGTGTGTAAGAAAGTTTTTGTTGCTGTTGTTTTCAGACTATAATGATTTATTCGAGAATGTGTGCGTACTCTTTAGTACAGCTGATGCATCTGAAAATGTATAAATTAACTGTTTACTATTTGACCACACATGTAAAATAATTCAAAGTGAGTTAAGGGGCAAAATGTTCTATATGCCTGCGTGCCCAATTTTCAGCCTTTTTTAAAAATGAAATTCGTTTGCTTCTTTGTTCTATTACATAAACAGTAAAGCCAGATGAAAACTCTAATAAAGCTTACAGCTGCCTGGATGTACTAATGAAGCACTACTGCTACATAGTAAAACGGGAGAGAAAGATTTAAAAAAAAAAAACCATTCCTTCCCCCTATAATATACCAGGCCCTCTCTGACAAGTGCTGTAATATATCCTAACAATATTGTTATGTTCTTATGATAGGAGTATATGAGACGAGGACTGTTTGGTTATATTTCAGGTGGGAGTAATCTGAGACAATAAACTGAAGTTATGTGCGACAATAGATTGAGTTATATGAGACAATAGATTGAGTCCTAACAAGGACTGTTTTGGTTATATTTCAGTTGGTCTGAGATAATAGATTGAAGTTATAGGAGACAATAGGGTGAAGCATGAGTCCTATTAGTCTTCGTCTTCATCAATCATATTAGGAAATACAATCATTATACCTAATGCCTTACTTACTTACTTAGTCATTCCCCTTCTACCGTGAGGTGTAGAGGTTTGGAAGAGAGAGCGCCAGACTATCCTATCGGCTGTCTTCCTCCTGGCCTGGTTCCATTCTAGTCCTCGATCCTTCAAAGATTGTCTAATGTTGTCCTCCCAGCGGACTCTGGGTCGTCCTCGGGGTCTGGATCCTTGGCTCTTTGTTTCCCATGCTTGTCGTGGTATCCGATCTTCTCCCATTCTGCAGACATGGCCAAACCATCTTAATTGGGACTGTTCTACTTGGGTCTGCAGGGGGTAGGATTTAAGGCCTTGACGTATCGTCTGGTTGCGTACCATGTCTCTTCTTGTTACTTCAACCACCTTCCTCAGATACCTCATTTCTGAGGTTTGGATCTGGCTTTTATGGGTTGTAGTCATTGCCCATGACTTGCATCCGTATGTCAAGACTGGGACATAGGTGGAGCGGTATACAGCCATCTTCGTTTTCTTACCAACCTCTCTCTTGCTAAGGAATCCTCGATTTATGGCCTGAAAAAGTCTCCCAGCTGCTGCTTTTCGAGTGGCCAACTCTTCTTTGATGCCTCCCTTTCGGTCTATAATAGCTCCGAGGTATTTAAAGTGGTCGACCTGCTCTAGGACCTGTTCTCCCAGCTTAATCTGATGTTTTCTTTCTTCTCGTGATATCACCATGGATTTTGTTTTAGAGCTGCTTATGACCATCCCTCTCTTCTCCAGCTCTTCCTTCCAGAACCTCATCCATAAGGAGTATGAAGAGGTAAGGTGATAGGATATCACCTTGTCTTACACCAGTGGTGGTCCTGAACTCTTCCGACTTATGGTTTGCTGTCCTCACATAATTTCTGCAAGACTTGTAGAAGCTCTGTATAGCATGAATCAGAGGTGCTGGAATATTCTTCCTTGCCAAACAGTCCCAAAGTTTGCTCCAGGGGACCCTGTCAAACGCCTTTTCCAGATCTATGAAACAAAGATGGATCTCACTCTTATACTCAAGGGCCTTTTCACTCAGCTGTCTGAGTGTGAAGATTAGGTCTTGAGTATTTCGGTTTGCTTGGAATCCGCACTGGACCTCATCCAATTGTGGCTCAGCTAGGCGTCGGAGTCTCTGCTCTAGGATTCTAGAGTAGATTTTACCAGGGACACTGAGAAGGGATATGCCTCTATGGTTTCCACACTGTCGATTGTCACCCTTTTTGAAAATTGGTGTTATGATGGCAATCTCCCAATCCTTTGGTATGGTCTTGTACCACGCTGCCTGTAAAACCCTTAAGAGTAATAGGTCACCTGATGCTCCCATGAACTTAACCATTTCTGGTGTTATACCATCATGCCCTGCTGCTTTGCCCATCTTGATTTTCTCCAGTGCTGCCTTCAGTTCTTCCATCTTTATGTCATCTTCACCATCATTGGTTTTCTCTTCTGTGCTAGTGTTTATCATTTCTGATGCTTCACCATGCTCACCATCCAGGAGTTCTGAGAAATATTCTTTCCATCTTCCCATTACTTCCTTCGGGGCAGTAAGCAATTTGCCTTGCTTGTCCTTTATAAATTTGAGAGGGCATTGACTCGACTTAGTTAAGCAGGCTGCAGGTCAATGCACTCAGGTAATCTATAAATCAAGGTGACAGCTTCTCCTCTTCAGTCAGTCAGTATCTCTGGCGTCGTGTCGGTGATGTGTGATTATGCATAAAATCCGCCCGATTATATAGGCAGGTGAGGTAACTTCTACTGCTTAATGAAAGCGTTTGGTTGGTTCCTGGCGGGGCAAGCTGATTGGTTGTCTGCAGTTTAGTCCCAGGCATCGTACAGCCTAATTTTATTCTGTTTTTTTTCCGCCATCTTGCGTGAACAAGATGGCCGCGACCCACATTCGAAAAAACAGGGCTTAAGTTTTTTCCTGGCGTAACTTCTTGTAATTTATTCCGGCTCAGCAACTGTGCGTTGATTGGCTGGGGCAAATTTGTATCCCGACATAATGATTTAACAAAGTAGTGGGGTTACACACACTTGTTTCACGACATAGCCCCCATCCTTTCCTAGCTGTGACCTGTCATAGCTGAAGTGTAAACACCTGCTGTAGTTAATCATTTTGCGTCTGTCCTTCCAGAGTATTAGGGTGTCGACTTAAAAAATCCGCTCCAACATTGTCTCTTCCCGGAATGTAATTCACGGTAAAGGAATAAGGCGCCAGAAGCAGACTCCACCTTAACAATCTCGAATTTAACTTTTAGATGCAGCCAAGAATGTTAAAGGCTGATGATCGCTTTGGACAATGAAGTGTGTCCCATACAGGTAAGGTGAAAATTTGTCGATGGACCAAATAAGAGCCAAACATTCTTTCTCTATGGTCGAGTAATTCAACTCAGCTGCATTCAGCTTCCTACTGGTGTAGGTGACTGGTAAAAGTTCCTCCGGCTGGGCTTTTGATTGCTGCAAGAGAGTTGCACCAATACCTATACTGCTAGCGTCCGTCCTTAACCTTTAGCACGCTGCGGGCGACACATGTCGCCGAAGATAACCTATGCTCTGCACGCTGGAGCTGCCATGTGTCGCCTTACGGATATCACCGTTTCTAGCATGAGGACTTGTGTACACGTGATTTTCAGCCCCGGATGTTAAGTTGTAATTTTATTTGCAAGAGAGTTAGCTTCCGTTTCCGATCTTAAAAAAGTGATGGGTGTATCCGCGTTTATTTTTTGTAAATTTTTTAAATCGAAATGAATCGGCATCAGACACGCGGCCATTTCGCTCTAATTTTATTGTATTCTGACGCCATGCGGTGGGGATGAAATTTTTGTCTTTATAAGCGCTGAAATCGGTTCTCAGAATATGTTTGATGGCTGAGATGGAAACGAAAGTAAAATGGCCTTTCAAGTATGTATATAATTTTCGGGGTTAGGATTAGGAATATCGGAAAAAAATAGGATTACGGCCGAATGTCACGGCTGGCTAGGGAGTTTGTTGCTTTGCTACTGATGATGGGTGTAACGAAAAGATCGTCATTTGATTTGTATCGCTCTATTGGTCAAATGACTTTCATTGAGATGCAAGGGATATGGACTCTTCGTTCGTTGGTCATTTTTTAAATTTTTTTTTTTAATTTTAAAATTAAAAAAAAATTTTTTTTTATTTTTTTTCGTTTTTTTCATCTTTCCTTTCCTCTCTTCCTATCACATCTAACATGTACTCAAACAAATTTTATATCATCAGATTCATCATTCATTCATTTCTATACAATCTAAAAATTAGAGCAATTGACCAAAAAACAAAAAAACTATAGAATTTACAAGTCACCCACTATAAAAATGGGGCGTTGTGAAAAAGAATGCAGTGGTTGGGCAAGTTTTTTGAATTTTTATGCAGCGTGCTAAAGGTTAATACAAATTCCTGTGTGATATCGGGTAGCGTAAGGATTGTTTTGCTGGTGAGTTTTGCTTTTAGCTCTGTGTAAGCTTTTTCACAATCAGCATTCCATTGGATTTTATCAGGCTGTCCTTTCTTCGTTAAGTTAGTTAATGGTGCACACAGAGAGTTAAAGTGGGGTATGTACTTCTGATAGAACCCACATAATGACACAAATGATCTCACATCTTTCTTCATTTGAGGTCTGGGTGCCTTCTTTAACTTCTCTATATTCTTTGGTTCAGGAGACATATGACCTGTAGAAATAGTGTGACCTAGGAATTCCAACTCCTTACAACCGATATAGCACTTGGTTGGACGTGCAGTCAATCCAGTTTCTTCTCTCAGCCTGTCAAACAACATAGAGAGCGCTACTATATGCTCTTCAAATGTGTTTGTAGCAACAAGAATGTCATCCATAAAGTTAGTGATATGGGGATTTTGTAGAGGTTCCAACAATTTCCTCATCATTCTTGAAAAGATACTTGGAGCATTTTTCAGCCCAAAGGGTAGTACATTAAACTCGTAGTGTCCATCTGATGTACTAAATGCCAGCATTTTCCTAACTTCTGGTTTCACTGGTATTTGGTAGTATCCCTTGCTTAGATCTACCTTCGATAAATACCTAGCCTTACTCAGTGTAGAGAACAGCTGGTTGGTGTCAGGTAATGGATCCACCTGAGATTCTGTGATAGCATTAAGCTTCCTGTAGTCAATACATAACCTGTGTTCACCACTCGGTTTTCTTAATAGCACCACACTTGAGCTATAGGGAGAGTCTGACTTCGAGATAATTTTCTCCTTCAACAGATAATCAACTTCCTCCCTTAGTGCTTGGGCTTTCGCATAGGGTATAAGGTATGTTCTCATGCATACTGGTGTAGGGTCAGTAACCTTCATGTCGTACTCTAACAGATTCGTACGACCTGGCTTGTCTGTGAGCACATCAGCATGGGTTTCCAACACTTTCTGAACCATCTTCTTCTGCTCTGGCGTTAAATGTTCACTAATGTTTACTTGAACATAATCCTCTGTAGTTGTGAGGGAATATTCCATAGAGTGAAGTGGTTCACCATGCATTTCTGTTGCTATGGCTAGGGTCATGATATGTGCAACTTCTGATGATTCCTTGTCATAGTATTTTTTAAGAAGATTGACATGATATACCTTCTCCTTTCCTTTCTTGTCAATCTTATAATTGGTCCTGGAAAGTTTTTCCAGTATGACATAGGGTCCCTGCCATCCAATCTGCAATTTATTATTGCTGCTTGGCAACAGTAATAACACCTTTTCACCCACCTCCAGTTCCCTATCCTTTGCTTTTTTGTTGTAGTACGCAGCATGCTTCCTCCTGGCCTGTCTTAAGTTATCATTGGCCAGTTTCCAACCTGCTTTCAATCGAGATGTCAACTCGTTAACGTACTGGTATGAGGAAGTCACTGTTTCCTCTGCCTTTTCATCAGTCCATGTCCGCAGCAATGCTTCCAGTGGACCTTTTATTGGTCTTCCAAACAACAATGTAGCTGGAGCCAATCCAGTTGAATTGTGGGGTACTTCCCTATATGCAAATAGTGCAGCGGGTAAGTATGTATCCCAAGTATCAGGTTTTTCACTCGCCAGCTTTCTAAGGATTGAAATTAGCGTACCATTGAACCGCTCTACTTGACCGTTCCCTTGGGCATGGTAGGGACTACAATGATAGTGCCTGGCTTGAAATATCCTGAATACTTCTTGTGTTAGCTTTCCCTTAAACTGAGACCCATTGTCAGTCAATATCTGATGCGGGAAACCTAATCGGGTGAATATTGTCAACAGGGCCTCTGCCACATGCTTTGAATCTATAGCTGACATGGCCACTGCTTCTCCCCACATAGAGCAAGTATCAACCAAGGTTAAGATGTAAGCATTTCTCTTCTTGGTCCTAGTGAGGGGTCCAACAATATCCACTGCAATACGTTCAAAAGGGGTTCCCATAATGGGCATTTCTCCCAGTGTTGCTGGTGCAGTCCTATGCTTAGGAGCTACTCTTTGGCATTCTGGACAGGATCTTACATATCTCTTTATGTCCTCTGTGATTCCTGGCCAGAAGTAGTGACAGGCTATCCTTTGTCCAGTGGCCCCTATTCCCATATGTCCACTGAAGGGTATAGCATGTCCTAGCGTCATAACCTTCTCCCTGTAAGATTTTGGCACTACAAGCTGTCCATGCCCTTTGTGGTGAACTTCTAAATACAATATCTAAATTAGAATATAACAGTCTAGTGCATAAAGTCAAGATAGGATAGTACTACAAAATTTTGGCGAGAATGGTAGTCGTCGCCTACGCCTTCAGCGTATTATTTGATAACGCTTTGGCCGAACCAAAAAGGGTACCCTATTTTTCAAATTCGTCCTTGAGACAAACGTACCACTTTTCCAAGTTCAATGAAGTATTTGCCTAAAATACATTGGGGAAGGGAGGAGAACGGATAGATAACCCAACGCAAATCACGTCTCACATTGTTTCTAAAAATAAAACTAACTTGCTAGCCTTGCCTTAGGCGGTTTTCAAATTACGATGTAAACATTGGAAAATGTGGACACTTCGGTTATGAAAACACGCTTAGCTCTTATTGCGAATGACGTAATTCTAGACGTGTTATGAGAGACTCTCGTAATTAGCTTGAAAGTACATGGAAAAAGAATTGAACAGGAGGTAGTTTAAAAATAAACTAACAGAAAAAAAGATAGAATTTTGAACCAAGCCACTTAGCCCCATAAAAATCATATATTCGTGTACCTGAAGACTTGCTGACCAAGAATATGTTGTTAGTTGTCTAAATAGTCCATTAGATAATCAACTATTGGTAATAATACATAGAGAATCGGAGATACTGTCAGGTCAAGTCATGTCTGCTTAGATTGGATAGCATATTGTTTTGGGAAAAAATTAGGTGAAAGAAAGGCTAAGATAGTACGATGAAGTGGATTGGATGAAATTTGAAGGAAGCCGAAATATTATTGGCTAACCTAAATATACAAATCTAGTTGGTAGTAGTAACGCATAGTGGTTTGAGATATTTTTTTAAAAATAAAGTTTCATTCAAAAAAAGAGATGCTTGGTCTCATTGGCCAAAGCTTTTTACATGATAGGAAAAGTAGGCTGCTCGCTGCCATTTTTTCAAAATATTCTGAGGAACAAGCAGCGATGAGCAGACTTGTGCTTTGTTTTAAAATAACTAACAACAGAAAGCAGTCTGAACAGAGGCAGTGATGAAAGTGTGCCATATTCTATTGCCTAATTCATCGTTACTTGTTTATATTTCCTTGATATGTGGTAAGATTGATTTTATTGACTTTTTAATAAAAAAAAAAGGGTTGTGTGAAAAAAGAAAAGGCCATGTAAAAGATTGTAATTAAATGGTTCCATGGCAGACTTAGGCATGGCCTAGATGTTGATCCATCATTTAAGGGACTATCTAAGAAAGTTTAAAACTACAGGACTATATATATGATGGTCATACAGGAACATTACACCTATCTTATTGCATGGAAAAGATTACTGCAGGAATGACAGAGGCGTAGCATCCAATAGGGAAGAGAAAAGAAAACTGGTAATATTTGTTCCATCAAACTAAAGTGGAGAAGCAGAGTTGTCAGAGAGAGCTGACCATGTTCTTTTGTATTGAATGTATGTTTACATGTAAATTAGGAGGAATTAGTTTGATATTAAGACAGAACCATAACTTGCATCGACAGGGGTTCCTGCTGGCACCTGTCTGGTGCTAGTACTCGATGATAGAGAAATTCAGCACGATTTCTAAGAGTCTCTGGTACCTGCTGGTATTAGAGAAGTTCAAGACCAGAGGAGACTGAAGTGTTTGGCCAAACCAACTACAACTGCTGTGATTCCAGGATCCAGATAAGTGCAATATCTGGCCTGGGACAACTTATCACGAATAAAGAAAAATCTCCTGTATAGACAAAAACGTTCCTCCAAAAGACTAACATAAACAATTCTAGTGAAACAAAAGAACATTGGGATGATGATAATCCCCAACCTGCCTCCCATGTACCAGTAGTTAAATAGAGTAATTAATATCAATTTGAAAAATTGTAACAATGTACTATGGACATATTGTCTGTTGTATGTAAATATCTTTATATATATTTGTAAATATATCTATCCATCTAAATTGATTCTCATTGAACTATAGTCCTAACCAAAACAACTTTAGGCTCAGGACCAATAAAGTTTAACAAAAAAAATTTTAAATATAAAATTTAACAGCTGGAGTTAGTTGAGTTTATCATAATAATTAGTATATGTTTTTGTATTGAGATTCTTTAACAACACTCTTACAATACCCTAGACACTTTATGTAGCTTTCAGTCACGCTAGTCAATAAAGAATATAACTTAGAGTGAGATCGTAGGGTGGTAACAAGAAAGGTACTCTGTAACACAGTTGTCCATTGTTTACCTCAGAGACCTTAACAGTTGATCTCACTCAAGTACAACTATACGCACACCATTCTTCTTAACATCAAAACTCACCACACCCTTTAGGTCCTGTTCCAGCTTTTCTGTATAGTAGGCCATTCTTCATATACAAGTCTCCTTTCTCTGGAGGGTTATGTGCTTTAGGCAATTAGCCAAAGCAAGGCTTCAATGTGCTGTCTGCTGCTTGAGCCTTGTTCATCTCTTCTGGATGAGTATTGATAGGATTCTCCTCCATTTTCCTGGAGCTTTCCCTGGTCTGGACTGTTGCCATAACTACAGGTTTTGTAGGTTCTCCAAGGAAAACATACCTACACCCCAAAATCAAAGGGTAAATAGGGTCGTCCATCACTGCTGCTTTGATTTCTCCTTCCACATAGCGAGATCTTATGTTGATTCGGGCTATGGGTAATGTCATGGTTCTTGCTCCCTTGATCGGTCCTCTGATTTCCACGGTTTCTGTGGTTATCTGGTCAGGACTCACTAGAGAAGAGCACACAACTGAATCAAAGTCCAATCCTGTGTCATATAAACACAGTACTTGAGTGCCGTTCACGGTCACTTCCTCACAGACAGGGGGATGATGGAAGTCCTTCTGACTTACTGCCAGTTCCTTCCTTCCCTGCTTCCCTGTTGTAAGACATGCAGCATGATGAGGAGGATTCTTCCTTCTGCAGTCCGCAGTATTGTGGTTACTCATTAGACAAGTTTTACACCACTTTCCTTCCTTCCGGTAGGGTGTCTTATCGGATCTTAGAGGGTTTTTGTCATTTTGGTCAAATCTTTGTTTGTTCCTTGTAGTATGGTCCTTTTGTTCATATTTGGAATAGTTTTGTGATGATTGGAAGTTTTCACCCTGCTTCTTCTTATTTCCTACTAATTCTGCCTGAGCTGCTTGATATCTCTCAGCAACAGTTACAATATCTTCCAATCTCTCTGCTCCTTGTTCCATGATAAACTTCCTCATTTCTTGAGGCATGGACTTTTTCACTTGCTCCATCATTATCATTTCTTTCAGATCCTGACACTTTCCTAAACTACTCCATTTTTCCAAATAGGTTTCCAATCTAGCAGAGAATTGGTGATAGTTTTCTCCTGGAAGAAGTTTAGCTGTTCGGAATTTCTTTCTATATGATTCTGAGTTCTTTTCATATCTCACAAGCAGTGCCTGCTTCAGGATTTCATAATCTTCCTGGTCATCTCTTGAGAGCTTCAAATATACATCGTAGGCAACACCTCTCAATCCCTGAGATAGTTTAAGACTCCACTTTTCTTTCCCTAAGCCATAGGTAGTGGCAAGTCTTTCGTATCTATCCAGGTACGACTCAATGGCGTCTTCTTTCTCAACAAATGGGTCCGGATGAAAATTCATGGCCCCACTTGAGGTGCTCTGGCTGGAGCGACTCTCAGAGTGAGGTGAGCTAGCACCATTATTGCCAGTAGTTGCCTGAATTTCAAGCTCTTTTAATCTCAACTGATGGTCTCTCTCTGCTTGTAATTTCCTTTCCTCAGCTTCAATTTTCTTTGCCTCATTTTCAGCCTCCAATTTCTTGGCTTCAATTTCTAATCTTTTGGTTTCTCTCTCAGCTTCCAGTCTTTTGGCTTCTCTTTCAGCTTCTGCTTGCAACCGCCTTTCTTCAGCCTCAAATTTCTTTGCTTCTCTATCAGCCTCTAATTTCTTTGCTTCAGTCTCTAATTGCAACTTTCTTTCTTCCCTATCCATGTGTTTGTCCACTTCTGTTGTGACATACTGAGTGAGAGCATCACCTGTCATATTTAATTCCTTACCCATCTGCATGATCGCAGTTCTGAACTTCACTAGATCAGCCATGGCGTTACTTAGAGAGGGTATGTAAATTTCCCATAACCAAATTATTGTAATTAAACGTAATTAATTTAATTGAACTAAAAATTTCCGTGCAACTTTGTGAGCATCAACTATTTACTGAGTTGGTACTCCTCCTAAGAAAATAATTTAAAAAAAATCCTATTATGATTTTCTCAAAAAAAAATTTCCTTATCTTATCTATGGGTGGCACAAGATAGAGTGTAGATAGATGAATAGACTAAGTATGGCTCAAGATATAGAGAAATATCTCAGGAACGAGCCCCCATTGTGGCGTGAGGTTTTATTTGGCTCTAGGATCAGTGTAGTACTGACAATTACAGAAATAGAATTTCTGCAGAAAATGGTGAAGTCCCAGTGTCTGAGAGAACTACTGGTATCACAAATTAGTTACGGCTGTGAATGATCGGATCTCGAAAAATTAGTAGAGAGGAGACCGACATAAATTGCCACCACCGCTGTGTAACTAACTGTGATATTAAGACAAGGAAACAGATTTTACTTAACAATGATAAAATTGACAAGTCATTCAAATACAATTTCCTTATTATTTATTTAGTATATACACTATCTACTCTTGTGCTGAAGGGTGAATGGTGGAAAATGGAATGTAATGGATTTGTAAGTTTACAAATGATTTACATATATATATATATATATATATATATATATATATATATATATATATATATATATATATATATATATATATATATATATATTTTATATTATACAAAATATATATATTACAGCTGTGTGTTCCAATTATAGGAAACAAAAATTATATCAACTGTGCTGTTATTCAATTATAGTACATGTATCAGCTGTGCTGTTAATTACGTCTATAACATTTATTAGCTGTGCTGTTAATCTTGTCTCTTTCTACGCTAAATAACTTTCTCATCACTGACACTAACGTTTGCTCACAATGCTGACAGAAATGGTACTAATGTGTACTCATCTCTCTAAGGTCTCTTCTTCTTTGTTTAGTTCACACAACAACGGCTGAGGATCGTTCCTTTAGCCCACCCAAGACTGGGGGGGACCAAAGATGTAGATTCTGTGCAATCTCTATGCTCCTGCGGAGTTCCAGGCAGCTGGATTGACGACCCACGATCTCAGTTTTGATGACACGAATAAAACCTGTTACAAGGAAAAATAGGGGCTAATTTCTGTCCTCGAGCCCACCTATTTCTAGTGTGGGTGAAATGAGCGTGTCTCAGGTGTCTGCATGTAGGATGAATGACAACATGGCTCAGTATGATTTAGCAATAGCGAGACAAGACAGGTGTCTACTTGCAAAACATTCTTTCTGATAAACTAATACATGGATACATTCAATAATATAAATTCAATACATGAATACATCCAATAATATAAATTCAATACATGAATACATCCAATAATATGTACACCTAGGTGTGATACAACCATTTCCTTCCCCCTATAATATACCAGGCCCTCTCTGACAAGTGCTATAATATATCCTAACAATATTGTTATGTTCTTATGATAGGAGTATATGAGACGAGGACTGTTTGGTTATATTTCAGGTGGGAGTAATCTGAGACAATAAACTGAAGTTATGTGCGACAGTAGATTGAGTTATATGAGACAATAGATTGAGTCCTAACAAGGACTGTTTTGGTTATATTTCAGTTGGTCTGAGATAATAGATTGAAGTTATAGGAGACAATAGGTTGAGTCCTAACAAGGACTGTTTTGGTTATATTTCAGTTGGTCTGAGATAATAGATTGAAGTTATAGGAGACAATAGATTGAAGCATGAGTCCTATTAGTCTTCGTCTTCATCAATCATATTCATCATCATGTGACGTATTCTTTCCAGAACGTTGTCTCCATTACAGCTGCTCTGAACGCATCACGATTCTGGGCAAGTCGACCTGCATCAGCCAAAGACAAGTTCAGACTCTCTGTGATGTCCTGGGTCCACCGTCGTCTAGGTCGACCCCTTCCCCTTTTTCCAGGGACCATGCCTTCCATCACTGTTTTTTCCAGACTATTATGTCTTTTTATATGACCGAAAAATTTCAGCTTCCTTATTGCGATGGTATTTAGGAGCCAATGTTCCTGTACATTTAGTGAGTGCAGTACTTCTCTGTTGGTCTTTTTTTCTGTCCAGGGTATTCTCAACATCCTTCTGTAGCATTTCATTTCAAATGATGTAATCTTTTTTGCAACTGTTTTATTGAGTGTCCAAGTCTCGCAGCCGTATGTTGCTACTGGGAATATACATGCTCTGATCAGTTGTAACTTTGTTTCTTTGCTTGTGCCTTGCCATAGGTTTTTCATCTGTATTAGCTTATGTGAAGCAATTGCAAGTCTTCTTTTAATTTCTACTGCACAGTCGCCAGAGCTGTTAATGATTGATCCTAAGTATTCGAATTCATTGACACTTTCCAGTTCTTCGTTATCAATTTCAATTTCTGGTTTGGTCTTTACTTTGTCTGTTGTCAATACTTTGGTCTTCTTGGTGTTTAGGTATAGATTCTGGGCCTCGCTGTGTTTTTTGGTGGACAGAAGTAATTGTTCAAGTCCTTCTGGGTTGGTCGATAGGAGGACTGTGTCGTCAGCATATCTGATTTCCGGGATCATGTACCCGCCGATGTTAAATGAGTCAAACTCTGTGTGTTCTTGGTCATCTCTTACGTTTCTCATGATATTCTCGGCATAAATGTTAAACAGGTAAGGGGAAAGGGTACAGCCTTGTCTTACTCCTTTCTGTACTTCAAACCATTCTGATGTTTCCCCCTCTATTCTTACGGCTGCCTGTTGTTCTTGGTACAGCAGTGCGATGAGTTGTATAAGGTGGTTTGGAAATCCCATATTTTTCATAATAGCCCATAACTGCTGATGTTGTACACAATCGAAAGCTTTTGTGTAATCAATGAAACAATCAATCATATTAGGAAATACAATCATTATACCTAATGCCCCAAGATACAATCAGTAACCTGATATATTCATAGTGAACCAAAATATATTAAATATATACAGGTGTAGGTAGTATAAATGACATACAACAAATACCAACATTATATTATCTACCGAAGGCCTATTTTCCTACCAGTTTATAGTAAAAATATATTTACCCTCTAAGATTTTTAAACCGGCCAGGTTTTGACTCGACTTAGTGAAGCAGGCTGCAGGTCAATGCACTCAGGTAAGCTATAAATCAAGGTGACAGCTTCTCCTCTTCAGTCGGTCGGTATCTCTGGCGTCGTGTCGGTGATGTGTGATTATGCATAAAATCTGCCCGATTATATAGGCAGGTGAGGTAACTTCTACTGCTTAATGAAAGCGTTTGGTTGGTTCCTGGCAGGGCAAGCTGATTGGTTGTCTGCAGTTTAGTCCCAGGCGTCGTACAGCCTAATTTTATTCTGTTTTTTTTCCGCCATCTTGCATGAACAAGATGGCCGCGACCCACATCCGAAAAAACAGGGCTTAAGTTTTTTCCTGGCGTAACTTCTTGTAATTTATTCCGGCTCAGCAACTGTGCGTTGATTGGCTGGGGCAAATTTGTATCCCGACATAATGATTTAACAAAGTAGTGGGGTTACACACACTCGTTTCACGACACATTGCTTATTACTACCACTTTTTGAGTATAGTGAAATTAATATACACTTATTATCAGCTATGTGCTTATTTTAAGCTAACTTTTTTTTCATTTAAAGTGTTTAACAGTTTCTTTGCATTCTAGTTTTTTTTTCATTGTGTTTGTTTTGTTTTTCATGTCTGTTGTTTTATGAAGACGTAAAATTTTAATAGCTGCACGCTTTTGGCCTACATTCTTCTCAGTGCTGCCCATGTTTTTTTTGGGTGTTTCTCCTACCTGCCAGAGTGCTGCAGTGGCACAGTGGTTAGTGCACTGGCTTCCTAGCTCGGTGGTCCATGGTTCGATCCCCAGTTGAGGTGGGATTTTTTAGTCCGTAAATGGCTTCGGGGTCAACCCAGCCTCGTGTATTGGGTGCCAGAGCAACTCTGGGAAGGTTAAGGCTGACCACATCACCCCTAGTGTGCCTAATGCCATATTCTCAATGGGCGTGTAATGGGATCCTTTGATAAAGAATTTGAATTTTTAGCCCACCAGAATGAAACAACAAGAAACTTCTTTGATCCTTAGCCGCTGACTGTCAAAGCAATCAGTGGCCATCAGGCCTGGTGGTGTCCTGTAGGGCAGCAACAAACTGCTTGCACTTTGCTCGATCGGTGGCCAACCTTTGTGCAGAGAAACTGAATTATCTTTAAACACAGAAAGATGAAAACTGATTTTTTAAAAACAAATGCAAGGTTTTACTGATGAGATTTACAACATTTTACAGATTTTGAGCTATCAGGTCTTGCTGTCTCTTCCACACACACCCTTTTGTTTTTTACACACACTAGTGAGAATTTTAAATGTAATACTGGTGTGCACTGAAGTTTTTGCTGTGTTATGTTGGTCACCAGATGCAGCGACTTCCATGTCTGCACAGCTCCAATATCATGTTGGACACTTTGACTGGCAAGGATGATCTGATAGGATTTGAAGACATTCTCAACAGTAAGTGCTCAGCATTAACAAAAAAATTATTTTGTTTCCTCTCTCAAGATTTTAATACATATTAGAATCATAGTTCCTCAGTGATCTCACATAACATATTAACAATTATGTGATATTTGCCACATTGTGTGGAGGAGCAACTTCCTTTTGAGTTTGGTCATTCCAACTTGATAATTATGAGCAATTGAGAGATTACACACTGAAGAAGCATTTCTAATTTGCTACAGGTACAAGTTGTACATTGTTATCAGTTTAAGTGCTTGTTGTGTAGCATTTTATGACCTGAACTCTTTTAAAAGTATCCAGTCATTTGTAGCTATAATTTAACTTCTAGTAAGTCTAATTTGCTCAACACTTGATTGCGCAGACTTAAGATTTAAAAGGGTTGGCACAGAAATTATATGTTGTGGGTGGGGTGGGTATTGAGAGAAAGAGGAGGGGAAAGTGAGACTTAATTTTGTACATTTACACTCCCAGAAAACTTCCCTTGAGTTGTGTTTGTTTATATTATTATGGCTGGCAGCAGTTTGATTCCAGGTGTCGTGTAGGTAAAGGTGAAGATGACTTCAGGTGACATGTGTAGGTAGGTAAAGGTGTAGAAGGGACAGTTGTAACATATTAATATATGTCTTTTTACTCATTATTTCCCCCCCAATGTCCAGATCCTGCTGACAGTGAAGTGATGGGGCAGCCACATGCAATGATGGAGAAGAGACTAGGATTACTCTAACTGTTGTGTCCTAACTTCAATGTATTCTTATGCTATAATTTTCAGTGCAACATTTTATGTTGTATCATTCACAAGTGTTTGTAATGTTGCTTGCTTAACTTTTGTGGGTTAGGATGTGTCAGATTGATCCTTTTGTTTTTCTTTTGGTTAAAATTGGGTTTCAATGCAAGGTATTTTGAAAATATGAGAATAAACAGGAACATATTTATTTCTGTTATGTAGAATGTGATGTTCAGTATTCACTAGGCTTTGGCAAATTCTTGTGAATAAATAGTTGGAGCTTAGATAGCTTGATGGACAGAGAGGTTCTATATTGAGTAAACATACTGGTCAAAGAAAGTACTCAGCAAGAATACACCTTATAAAGCTGATCATAAGCAAAGATGAGTGACAGTTGTATGTCAATTTTAGAAAGAAATGCAGAATTGTGCCTAAGAAAAACAAAAACTGTAAAGTTTTGGCACTTATTCAGCAGAAATACAAACAGGTACAGCCTCTTTAAGTTAATTGCCGTTGGGTATATGCATTCTTAACCTAATTACCTGCATGACTGTAATGTTTGTTATAGGAGATTACTTGTATGAAAGTGTTAACTGAAAGATTGTTGAGAGAATAGTCATTTAAACTCTGAAGATGAGACTGTGCTGCATTTTGGTAAATAAATTTGTTGACGTAGCATTAATTTGTTTTGTTTTGTTCTAGTAGTTTGATCTTTGCTGTATCACAGATCCACTGCTTTATATTTTCTTCTGTTTTCATGAGGAGCATTTTTATTTCTTAAAATATTTTCTTCAATTTTTCTTATATAAAACAATGGAACCACTAGCTAATTGTTAGATATTTTGGCAGTCACTGAGATTAGGGAGGCAGTTTTTCCACTAGGAACAGTGTGCCCGTAGTCCTAGTGCCTTGAATAGTAGTGATGTTTTTGCTGCTAATTTTATCACAGTTCGGGCTTTGGGCACAGTGATCTAAGATCTTTACTATTTCTTCTCTGTCTTGTAAAAGGTTCCATTAAGGCAGAGGTTGGCAACCAGTCGGTAGCGATCTAGTAGATCTATAAGTTACGGAGGAGGAAAAGAGAAAGAATTTCAAAGCTGGAGAAATTGGGGACTAGTCCTTTCTTGCCATCTATTAAGAATGTGACATTCCCAGGATTAGATGTATATACTACCCTTCAAGTAAAAACTCACAAGCTGGCTTACACAAATTCACTTTAATCGTGCCCTACATGATATAGGAACCTGATCTTTTCTGCAAAATAAAGTCAGATTTTGGTAAAACATCATTTAGCTTGAATAATCCATTGCTCTGTTGATGCACATTGTGGGAAGCAGATCATTTGGCAGAAATAAAAGTCACACACAGGCTGGGCTTATTTCAAATATTCTGAAAACAGACAGGACTTTATCGAGGTAGATCTTAGAGAGTTCAGCTTTTCTAAATTAGATCCCCACATCTCCTAGGTCAGCTAACACTGCTTTAAGGTATACAATACAAATCCACGAAAGCAAGGCAGTGCCTCTCTTTTCATTTAGAGCAGTGTTTCCCAAACTATTTTGGGTCACCGCCCCCTTGGCTCTCACATAACATCACTGGCACCTCCTCCATTTCTTATCTTTCATGTCTCATACACGCCTCATTGATGTTGTCTCTCAAATCCACATTTTTTCCCCCGCTAACACTGCAACCTGCTACGCAATATTTGAATAGGATAATGTAGTCAATTACCAAATATTCCCACACCCCTTGAAAAGCTTCTCATACCCCATGCTACATGTATCCCAGGTTGGGAACCTCTGCTATAAGGTGTATGAGAAACTGGGACGAGCGAAGTTAGTGAGGAGCGGTGAGTTAGGGTTTGTTCATGCTACGTTCTACCTTTAAGCGCTCACATCAGGTTTATAATCAAACAGCTTTTACATGTAAGCGTTACATTAATATTGTTGAAATTAGCTTGACAAATCCTCCACCACCCCCTTACTAATGAACCTGCCCCCACTGGATTCCATTTCTGTTGTGTGATGTCGATGTTCTCATAACCCAGTCTATTGCTAGTAAGAAAAGAAATGGAGACAAGAGGCATCCCTGTCTCACTCCCGCTCTTATCCCAAACGGTTCTGTAAGTTGTCCTTTATGAAGAACTCTGCATGTCATGTCTTCACAAGTCTTCTTTATTAAGTTAATGATCTTCATGGGAACTCCAGAATGCCTCATCAATTTCCAAAGTGATTCCCAAACTTGGAGTCACCGCGCCCTTGGTTCCCAGAGCACATTCCCAACGCCCTCCCCTCCAAGTTCGTGCATTACATTAAAAAAACTATAAATAGCACTGTTGGTTATACACTTGGCTCTATTGAAACATTCCTCTTGTTTATTAATGTATAACGGTATCACTATACTGAGACAACCAAATCTGCAACAAAGCAAAGTTGTCCTATCCACCTGCAGATATCTAATTTTGTCAGTTGCTAATGAAAAGTAATTCAGACACACCTTGCCACTGGACACTCATCCATATTAAACTGGTAAACATTATTTAGCACTCGTGGTCACCTTAAAAAAATATGCTGATTAAATCTTAGTGAGCGGACCACCTTCTTCTTGTCTGTTAACCATACAACTAATTAAACATCAGACAGACAGATATGTGGGGAGGATGAACAAACAGCAGAACACGTACTCTAAAACTGTCAGCTTCACAAGAAAATCAGTGGCATCATGGCCTTCTACAACCTAGTTGAGGGAGAAACTGTCTGGTGATGAGGGAGAAACTGTCTAGTGATGAGGGAGAAACTGTCTGGTGATGAGGGAGAAACTGTCTGGTGATGAGGGAGAAACTATCTGGTGACGAGGGAGAAACTGTCTAGTGACGAGGGAGAAACTGTCTGGTGATGAGGGAGAAACTGTCTGGTGATGAGGGAGAAACTGTCTGGTGATGAGGGAGAAACTGTCTGGTGATGAGGGAGAAACTGTCTGGTGATGAGGGAGAAACTATCTGGTGATGAGGGAGAAACTGGTGATGAGGGAGAAACTGTCTGGTGATGAGGGAGAAACTGTCTGGTGATGAGGGAGAAACTGTCTGGTGATGAGGGAGAAACTGTCTGGTGATGAGGGAGAAACTGTCTGGTGACAAGAGAAGTCGGAGATGGACAGCCAGCTTTATAAGAGAGATAGTTGTGGTTATTTGAAAGTGAATGGTGAAGTTTATCTTTCTTCACGTTGACCAAGTGGACAAACAAGGTTTCGTTATCCTTAACATTCACTTTCGTAGTTGACGATTACGTTAGAATTTATGATCAGGGATGGTTACTGAAGCTCAGGAATGCAAAAATAGATGAAACTGTGTCTTGTTTAATAATCCTAGTAATACAACCACGACGCTACCTATCTTCTCGTCCCCACCTCATTGATGTTGTCTTTCCAATCCACAGCATTTTTTTTTCACTAACACTGCTACACAATATTTTAAAAGGATAATGCAGTTATATACCAAATATTCCTGTATCCCTTTGACAAGCTTCTCGTACCATTTGGTACGCGTACACCAGGCTGGGAACCTTTACTATAAGGTATATGAAAAACTGGGATGAGCGATCGGTGGGTTAGGGTTTGTTCAAGCTATGTTCTCACATCAGGACCCTGCATAATCAAAGCGCTTTTGCATATAAGTGTTAGATTGAGAAATATTTTTGAATTTAGTCTGTCAAATCCTCAACCACCCACTTACTACTGAAACACCCGCCCGATCCTTCCAACGCCCCCAGGGGAGCAGTACCGCCCACTTTGGGAAATACTGGTCTACACTGTCAAATGCCTCTTCATAGTCCACAAACCTGATGTCAGTTGTATCGTAGTGGTGAATTCCATTCCAGACTTTGAACTATTATTCTCAGTGTGGCTATCTGGTCAATACAGGATTTGTTTTATCAAAATCCTGCTGTTAATTTATCAGTTGCTTGTCTATGGACTCTTTTAATCTCTCAAAGATGATTCTGTTTAATACTTTTCCTGGCTCTGATAGCAACATTATTTTCTCTATAATTTGTGCACTCTTGTAAATTTCCCTTCATAAGTAACTTGACCAGATAAACTTTCCTTCCATTCTGCTGGTATTTTCCTCTCTCTCCCAAACTTTGCCAAGTAGTTTGTATAATATCTCTGTAGAGGTATCATTATATCTGTTTTGATAGCCTCTGCTGGAATGCCATCTGGACCAGCTGCTTGTCCATCTTGCAGAAGCTTTCTTTATTTATTCTTTACTTGGTCGTCCACATTTGATTTGTAGCTTTCTTCTGCTGGCTGGATGTCTTGGGGATTTGTTGGAGCTGGGCTGTTTTGAGAAGTTCCTCAAAATATTCTGTCCATCTCTTCATTTGTTCTTGTTATAAGCAATTTTTCCATTATCTTTGATGAAGCAATTTGCTTGCTTATATTTCCCTATTAGCTTCTTTGTGTAGTTGTACAAGTCCCTCATATTTCCTTTGGCTGCAGCTTCCTCTGCTTTCCTTTGCCAACTCTTCCATATACTTCCTGTTGTCCGTTTTGATGTTTCTTCTTACTTCTTTCATAGGCCAAATGTACTAGGCCATCATAATAAATGAATGGTAGGCAGATGTGCCGTCTGTTGAAGTCCAACTGTCAGTGACAATATAACTTGACTAGATCGTCAAAATGTTAATAATAATTATAATTCATGATACTTCTCTGTCAATTCACACATGAATCCATGGCATGCAATATCTCAACCATATGTCCATAAGCATGCACAAATAACGGACATCAAACACTCAATGCAGGAGCTCATAAAATACACGTCTTGACACATGGGAATACACAATCGAAAGAGAGCCAAAAGTGACAGTTACTTCTGCTCATGCATGCGCATCTATGTAATCTAATATTTTAACCTTACGTCATAAATCAATTCGGTGGTACTGTTTCAATAGCACTGCGTTTTAGTGCTGCTCCCTCTGAGCACAGCGATGTTTCACTAATGAACGCAAAGCTGTGTGCAAACGGAGGCATAACAAAGAGTATACTATTGATTTTGTAAACCTATCTGCTAAATGCCTGGATTACAGTGAGACTGTTTCTCAGGAGCCCTCTTTCAGCCATTCAGGTTCCTGCGGACCAGGGAGTTAGTGTTCACAAAAGCACTGTTATCTTGGAATAGCCAGCATGTGGTTCAAGAGTGACCACTCACAAAGGCACGATTGTATTGGCTAAGATGTGAAACAGGAGACATTTGTTCTGATTACACAGCCAGCAAATTGGAACTTAGTAAATGATTTGCCTTGTTGTCTTTTAAGGACATGCAGGTTCTGACATGTTTTCAATATCCAGCAGTAGTCAGCAAGCATATGCATATTTTACCTTCCTTCACAATTCCCTTGACACGCAGAAGGAATCTATCATCATGCTCTTCACTCTCTACTTCAAGGTTTTCTGGAAAATAATTAAGATGTGAGTGTGGAAAATGTAGTTGAAACAATGAAGTTTTCTAAATGCATTAAGATGTTATCCATAATATTTTTTGTACTTTTGGATCAGTCTCGTGTCCCTTAAATTTCCTCTTCGTGCTACTTTTTTAAACTAAATCATTGACAGTACTTTCAGATTCAGCATCTAAGCTGTTTTTTTAATATAATGGCCAATTGTTATTTAAACTAGGGCTGCTGAGCTTCTTGCTCTTTTGCGACCAATACCAAGTCGAAGACTCATTGGTATTATTCTACACTGTAGATCTAGGCTTTTCTGCCATTTCAAAACTGTTGAGTTGAAGTTATGAGCTCCTGTTTTTACAGCTTGGCTTGCATGCAAAGGATAATCACAACTGGTCCCAAGCTAAGAGGAGAAGCTGTGGCATTACTGTGCATTCTCCGCCATCCAAGGGGGCTCTCCTACTATGCAGAGCTAAAAAATACTGTGCTCTGGTTCTGGGCTCTCCCAAGGAATTTTCATGTCGTACACAGAACACTTTTCAGCTCCCCGCCTAACATGGATCATAGTGAGATTCTCCTGCATGCAGTCAAACAGGTAAAAATGCTGAGTTACGTCTGGGGCTCAAGTGACTCCTCAAAGCTTAGTGTGCAATACTCGGCACTCAACATGTTTCACCACAAGGGGAATCCCTGGAAGTATGTGGCGGATTTAAAGAGACAATGAAGGTGTGATTAACCTCACAGACAGAGGTTCACTTCCACAGCTGTATACTATAACATTGTGCTTATATGGTGGTCATATAAGAATGGCTTCAGATATGCTTCCATGCATGTAATAGCCAGTAAAGACGCTCCTTTCAGTTAAAGCACTGTTAATTTATCACAGATTACACATTTGCCCTTCTTGTTGAGAGCCTTGACAATTGTTTCATCAATCTAAACTGGAATGAGGGACTACTGGATTGATATTTGGGGACAGTGCAACATAAGGTGGAAGGTAGTAGAAAGGCTGTAACTAACTGATCACAGGTGAAATGATGCTGTCCTTAGATCATGAAGAAAGCTCATACTATACTGAGGACGTGGTGTTAATGCTGTCAAAGGCAGCACACATAGTAAGGGAAGAAATGGTACCCAGAATAATAACAGCAACATTCAAAACTGCCAAAAAGAAAATAAACATCATCCAATGTTATGCAACAACAAATGACAAAGAAGAGTTTTACATCAGACTACAAAATATCATGATCAGCAACCTTACTTTCGAAGTGAAAACAGGTGCACGCACGGTTGTCCTTATCAACCATGCTATTTTTAACTGTCATAGACTGGGACTGGATGATGCGCAAGACAACAGAGAATATCCTAAGAGGAATAAGATGGGCAATGTTCACCACAATGGAAGACCTAGCAGACGATATTGCACTACTCTCACATTCACATCTGTAGTGAATTGGACAGAGATACAACGGTAAAATATCTCCAAAGATAACATTTAAGGATAAAAACATACTGCGTAGGCTGCGAATAGTACATGATCGCCTAGACCGCGGGTCATCATCCTCCATAATAATTGACTTGCTAGACAGGAGGGGAACGGAGGATCAAAAAGGAAAAATATGACTGGAAAGATTGCGTGAGACTAGAAAGGCTAAGGAGACGCAATTGGGGGGGGGGGGAAACGGAGAAAAGTCACGTTTCCCAAGTTGACATAAAAAGTAAGCAACTCGACAGAAGGGACCATAGATATGTTACGCCACAGTCATTTATTGGACGCTTTTGCGCGATACCAAGCCCTTGACTTGAATTCAGCGGCTAAACGCAGATGTTCGAAATATTACAAAATTTAAAAAGTACTTTTTTCTTAATATTAATGTTAGGAATATAAAAATTAGCTGGCCGGATGGCCTATTCTGAGCAGTGAACTAATATGTTCTTAATTTTACAGACGGATAGATAATATTGAAGATAATGACAAAAGACAGTGTTGTTCACATCATCGACAGACTGTATTGAATCTAAAAGTGTCGCTAATTGCACAAAAAAACACGACCTCGAGTCGCAGGTGTTCAAATCTACGTAGTATGGAAGAGAAGGGATATTTGTGGTGGCTGTGTCTAAAAATAACTTTTAACGACAAAATTTTGGAGGGGAGAGAAAGGTTGGTTCAAAAATCAAGTACATTTTGTAGAAACACAAGTAGAGACGGACAGACTAACAGATAAACATCCATACTTGACTGAAGTATGACTGAAATGACTTTAGTGTAGGAAATTTGAAATTTAAAATAAACCTAGGCAGTGATTGGCCACAGACAATCATATCATTAGCGCTCAGACGCGAAAGTGGGGCCATTCTTCAATAGTTGTTCAGTGATAGACACAGATTTTAAAGTGTGGTGATTTCCATATGAAAGAAAGTGTAATAAATTTAGGGACGCCATACTATAGCCAGCAGCTCAGCTGAGTTTTGCTAGCAATTCTGTGTTATTTATTCATAATCTGAGCTGTGAGTTTCTGTTGTCAACCAAGCAGTGTCTATTCAGTTGGTGACTTACTCGAGTGTATCTGTGCAGTACTTGTGACAGAGACCACCATTATTGCCCGCCAGCACGGAGAGGTGGGACCACCTGATTTCAGCACCAGAGCTACAACTACCAGATGAGTGAGCCTCTGGTCTGCTGGACATTCACCAACGCTGTGTAGTTACTAATACCCCCATAAAAATTCCCACCATTTTCTGGACACTGTGTAGTCAATATAGACAGGTGTGATGAGGCCACCCCAACAGCACAAACATTAACTATCCTCCCAAGTAGATGACTACTAGAACATTTTAATAAAACTAACTAGTATAGTACATATATATGTACACTATTGCATTTATGATATAATATTCCATGCATTTTTTCATAATCTCTAAATCCTTTTAAGTTCTGGTCAATCTAAAAAATTGATCCAGAACAAAATAAATGTAATATAATTTTTATCAAAAATTTTACACACGTGAGTTAGTTCAGTGTATTTTAACATTTATTAATATTATTAGTCTTGTTAAATATCTGTGGGTATATTTATAACCTATTACACCACACTACATATCATAACCCTAGACACTTTACGTAGCCACATTCATTAAGAAAAAAATTAAGTGTGAGGTCGTAGTGGTAGCAAGAAAGGCCTTCTGACAATTCACAATTACATTTTATCTCAGGAGCCTTCACAGCTGGCCTCATACAATTACATTTAGTAACATCACCATCATACAATACCATCAAACACCACTACATATATTGGGGTCTTGTCCAGGGATAATTAGCCCAACAGTAATATTAGGATCTCCTGGTGGGAGAAATAAAAGTAGGGAAATAAATTGTAAAATTCCCTTTAACATTAAAAGTGTCCCTGCAGATAAAAGTTGGTGAATCTTCACAGCCAGTAATAATTAATTAGTTAACTGGTTAGTTAGAATTAGTTAGACTATAGTCATAAGAAGTACTTAGTGTATTTACGGGTTAGAGATTTAGCTTGTATATTATTATATTGTCTAAAAAGTATGGCGGAGCTGGCAAAATTTAGATCAGCTGCTGTGCTCACCGCGAAGGAGATGGGAATGGATGGTCAAATTTTAATTCAATACGTAACGGCTGAATGTGATAAATATATTGAAAGGGAAGATAGAAAGGTAGCTGAAGAGAAGAGGTTACAAATTGAGGCTGATAGAGAAATTAAGAGGCTGCAGATTGAGGCAGAAGAAAAACGACAGCAAAGGGCGGCAGAAGATAAAAAGGCCGAAAGGGAGGCAGAAGATAGAAGGTTGCAAAGGGAGCATGAATTACGACTAAGGGAGCTGGAATTACAAGGCCCGGCTCCTGAAAATGGTGCCAGCCCTTTTGCCTCAGATGCTACGCCTAGTCTGGGAGCCTCAAACTCAGCTATGGGGTTTCATTTAGACCATTTTGTTGAAAAAGACGATGACATAGAGGGGTACCTGGGACGTTTTGAGTTATTAGCTACTACATATGGGTTAGAGAGAGAGAGGTGGAGTTTAAAGCTATCACAGGGATTGAGAGGTACTTCTTATGAAGTATTTGCTAAAATGAACAGGGAAGACCAAGACAATTATGACATGTTAAAGCAGGCTTTGTTATTAAGATACGAGAAGAATGGTGAATTTTATCGTAAGAAATTTAGAAATGCCAAACTGTTGTCTGGGGAGACATACCACCAATTCTCTGCTAGACTAGAAACCTATTTGGAGAAATGGACGGCTCTGGGGAAGACCCAAGATCTTAAAGAAATGATCATGATTGAGCAATTGAGAGAGTCCATGGCTCCAGACATGAGAAAATTTCTCATGGAACAAGGTGCAGAGAAGTTGGGGGAAATTTTAAATGTTGCTGAGAGGTATCAGGCAGCTCAGGCAGAGGTAAGTGGTGCTAAAAAGAAGCACATAGACAATTTTAAAGCTCCACAGCAATTTAATAAATTTGATAATAGAGAGCAGGGAAATAAAGGTAGGACAAACTTTGAGCGGCCAAGAAATGACTATCGCGACAGAAACTCACAGTTCAATGACCAAAAGTTCAATGAAAGAAAACCGTTGAACCAAGGAAAAAGATGGTGTAAATGGTGCAAGAAGGATAACCATAACACCGAATTTTGTAGAAGGAAAACTTCAAACATTGCTGCAATGAAGTCGGGGACGCAAAGATTAAAGGTTAATCCTAATGGACAACAGGAACCTTATCACCCCCCAGTTTGTGAGGATGTTATTTGTAATGGGGTCACCATAAGGTGCCTTTATGATACAGGTTTGGATTATGATTCAGTTGTGAAGTCTAGCCTAGTGGACCCAAGTCAGTATACCACAGAAACAGTGGAAATACAAGGGGCGACTAAGGACATTACCACTCATGACACTTCCCATCGCAAGGATAACGGTGAAAACTCGCTATGTGGAAGGAGAAATCAGAGCAGCAGTGATAGATGAAACCAATCTACCCTCTGATATTGGGGTGTAGATACGTTCTTCTTGGGGAATCCCGAGAAACCTGTGATCATGGCGACAGTGCAGACCAGGTCACAGAAGAAGGAGGAAGAAGGTGAACCTATAAATGCTCATCCAGAGGAGATGAGGAAGGCGCAGGCTGAGGATAGGACACTCAAGCCCTGTTTTAAAAAATTGCCCAAATGCCACACACCTCCGAGCAAGGGGGAATATTTCATGAAGAACAAACTCTTATACAGGAAGGTCGGAACTGGAACAAATGGTCACAACCAGCTGGTTCTTCCCATTTGATATAGAGATAAAGTGATGGAACTCGGGCATGCGATTCCCTTCAGTGGTCACATGGGGATCAGCGCCACAGGACAGCGTATAGCTTGTCATTACTTCTGGCCGGGGATAACGGAGGATATAAAAAGATATGTCAAATCCTGCCCAGAATGTCAAAGGGTAGCTCCAAAGCACTGGACTGCTCCTGCAACTCTAGGGGAAATGCCCATAGTGGGAACACCTTTTGAGAGGGTTGCAGTGGATATTGTAGGACCTCTCACTCGGACCAAGAGGAGGAACAGTTACATCCTTACTTTGGTGGACACTTGTTCTATGTGGGGAGAGGCGGTAGCCCTGCCATCAATTGATTCAAAACATGTAGCAGAGGCACTACTTACAATATTTACCCGATTAGGATTCCCGCATCAAATCTTGACGGATAATGGTTCTCAGTTCAAGGGGAAACTAACGGAAGAAGTTTTTAAGCTATTTCAAGCCAGGCACTTTCATTGTAGTCCGTACCATCCACAAGGGAACGGCCAGGTAGAGAGGTTCAACGGGACTCTCATTTCTATCCTGAGAAAGCTGGCACACGAAAAACCGGATCTGTGGGATCAATTCCTGCCCGCCGCATTGTTTGCGTTACGGGAGAGGTACCACATAGTTCAACCGGGATGGCTCCCGCAACTCTGCTATTTGGGAGGCCAATAAAAGGTCCTTTAGAAGCTTTATTAAGGACCTGGACAGATGAGAAGGCGGAAGAGACTGTTACCTCATCGTATCAATACGTGAACGAACTGACCACTCGTTTGAAAGCTGGATGGAAACTGGCAAATGATAATTTGAAACAAGCCAGGAAGAAACATGCAGCATATTTTAATAGGAGGCAAAGGACAGGGAACTGGCAGTCGGAGAGAAGGTGCTGCTTCTACTAACCGGAAGCCAGAATAAATTACAAATTGGTTGGCAAGGTCCATATACGGTTCTAGAGAAGGTGTCTAGAACAAACTATAAAATTGACAAAAAGGGGAAGGAGAAAGTTTATCATGTAACCTGTTAAAGAAGTATCTGGACAGACCACTCCAGGAAAGCACCCCCTTATTGACCTTGGCTATTGCAACCCAGATGCAAAAAGAACCACTCACCTCACATGAATACCCATTACATCCTTGTGAAACAGCAGCACAGGTAAAAGTCAGTAAGCACCTGACTAAAAAAACCAGAGGGAGAGAGTTCAACAGGTTCTGGAGGAACATACAGATGTATTAACAGATAAACCAGGCCATACAAATTTGCTACAGTATGACATGAAACTGGTAGACTCAAACCCAAACTGTATGCGAGCCTATTCTATTCCGTTCGCGAAGGAGAAGGCATTGAAGGAAGAAATAGAGTATTTGTTGAAGGAGGGGATTATTTCGCACAGTGAATCATCTTTTAGTTCTAGTGTCGTTTTGTTGAGAAAACCGTCTGGGGAACACAGATTGTGCATAGATTACAGGAAACTGAATGCTGTCACAGAAGGACAAGTGGATCCATTACCAGACACAAAACAGTTATTTGCCAGACTGAACAAGGCAAAATACTTTTCAAAGGTGGATCTTAGTAAAGGCTATTACCAGATCCCAGTGAAGCCTGAAGTGAGACCTTATTTGGCTTTTAGCACTTCGGATGGACATTATGAATTCAATATGCTACCATTCGGACTGAAATATGCTCCGAGTGTGTTTTCAAGGATGATGCGCAAATTGTTGGATCCCCTGAATAACCCATGTATCACGAATTTCATGGATGATATTCTCGTCGCCACAGAGACATTTGAAGAACACATTGAAGCTCTGGAGATGTTGTTTGATAGACTTCGGGAGGAGAACTTAACTGCTAGGCCAACAAAATGTTGTATTGGATGCAAAGAGTTGGAATTCTTGGGACACACTGTATATCAGGGTAATATGACCCCTGATCCTAAGAACTTGGAAAAACTGCAGAGAGCACCTAGGCCACAAACAAAACAGGACGTGCGATCATTCGTGTCGTTATGCGGATTTTATCAGAAATACATCAAAAATTTTAACGCTATTTGTGCTCCTCTGACTGATCTGACTCGCAAGGGACTTCCAGATAAAATTATTTGGACTGCACAATGTGAACTAGCGTTCCAAGAGTTAAAGGAAAAACTCACTAGCAAGCCTATTCTCAAACTGCCTGATTTGACACAGGACTTTGTCTTAAGAACCGATGCAAGTAATGTGGGACTCGGAGGGGCTTTGTTGCAAAGATCATCTTCACCTGATGGGGAACTTAAACCAGTCGCTTATGCAAGCCGCAAATTGAATAAGGCGGAACAAGGATACTCCACAAGCGAAAAGGAATGTTTAGCATTAATCTGGGCAATAAAGAAGTTTCAAATCTATCTGTATGGTAGAACTTTTGTGGTGGAGACGGACCATCAGCCTCTCGTGTTCTTGTCTCAGGCTAAGCATGAAAACGCAAGATTGCTGAGGTGGTCTTTGTTGCTTCAACCTTATCAGTTTAGTATCCAATATATCCCAGGCAAATTGAATGTCGGTGCAGATTTCCTCAGTCGGCACCCCTGTGATCAAAATTAGAGTAGTGGCAGACGTGAGGAGTAATTTTACCTATGTGTATCGCTGGTTTTGGAACTTGCCACAGGCATGTTTTCAAGTGGGGAGATGTGTAGTGAAATTGACAGAGATACAACGGTAAAATATCTCCAAAGATAACATTTAAGGATAAAAACATAATGCGTAGGCTGCGAATAGTACATGATCGCCTAGACCGCGGGTCATCATCCTCCATAATAATTGACTTGCTAGACAGGAGGGGAACGGCGGATCAAAAAGGAAAAAAATATGACTGGAAAGATTGCGTGAGACTAGAAAGGCTAAGGAGACGCAATTGGGGGGGGGGGGGGGAACGGAGAAAAGTCACGTTTCCCAAGTTGACATAAAAAGTAAGCAACTCGACAGAAGGGACCATAGATATGTTACGCCACAGTCATTTATTGGACGCTTTTGCGCGATACCAAGCCCTTGATTTGAATTCAGCGGCTAAACGCAGATGTTCGAAATATTACAAAATTTAAAAAGTACTTTTTTCTTAATATTAATGTTAGGAATATAAAAATTAGCTGGCCGGATGGCCTATTCTGAGCAGTGAACTAATATGTTCTTAATTTTACAGACGGATAGATAATATTGAAGATAATGACAAAAGACAGTGTTGTTCACATCATCGACAGACTGTATTGAATCTAAAAGTGTCGCTAATTGCACAAAAAAACACGACCTCGAGTCGCAGGTGTTCAAATCTACGTAGTATGGAAGAGAAGGGATATTTGTGGTGGCTGTGTCTAAAAAAATAACTTTTAACGACAAAATTTTGGAGGGGAGAGAAAGGTTGGTTCAAAAATCAAGTACATTTTGTAGAAACACAAGTAGAGACGGACAGACTAACAGATAAACATCCATACTTGACTGAAGCATGACTGAAATGACTTTAGTGGGAGAAAATTTGAAATTTAAAATAAACCTAGGCAGTGATTGGCCACAGACAATCATATCATTAGCGCTCAGACGCGAAAGTGGGGCCATTCTTCAATAGTTGTTCAGTGATAGACACAGATTTTAAAGTGTGGTGATTTCCATATGAAAGAAAGTGTAATAAATTTAGGGACGCCATACTATAGCCAGCAGCTCAGCTGAGTTTTGCTAGCAATTCTGTGTTATTTATTCATAATCTGAGCTGTGAGTTTCTGTTGTCAACCAAGCAGTGTCTATTCAGTTGGTGACTTTACTCGAGTGTATCTGTGCAGTACTTGTGACAGAGACCACCATTATTGCCCGCCAGCACGGAGAGGTGGGACCACCTGATTTCAGCACCAGAGCTACAACTACCAGATGAGTGAGCCTCTGGTCTGCTGGACATTCACCAACGCTGTGTAGTTACTAATACCCCCATAAAAATTCCCACCATTTTCTGGACACTGTGTAGTCAATATAGACAGGTGTGATGAGGCCACCCCAACAGCACAAACATTAACTATCCTCCCAAGTAGATGACTACTAGAACATTTTAATAAAACTAACTAGTATATTACATATATATGTACACTATTGCATTTATGATATAATATTCCATGCATTTCTTTCATAATCTCTAAATCCTTTTAAGTTCTGGTCAATCTAAAAAATTGATCCAGAACAAAATAAATGTAATATAATTTTATCAAAAATTTTACACACGTGAGTTAGTTCAGTGTATTTTAACATTTATTAATATTATTAGTCTTGTTAAATATCTGTGGGTATATTTATAACCTATTACACCACACTTCATATCATAACCCTAGACACTTTACGTAGCCACATTCATTAAGAAAAAAATTAAGTGTGAGGTCGTAGTGGTAGCAAGAAAGGCCTTCTGACAATTCACAATTACATTTTATCTCAGGAGCCTTCACAGCTGGCCTCATACAATTACATTTAGTAACATCACCATCATACAATACCATCAAACACCACTACAACATCAGCAGATCCAAGAAAAAACAGACAGACTGAATAAATATAGCCAACAATTTGGACTGAAGAATACAGACATCAGGACACTCAATGTAATAAATCCTGTGCCCATAAAAATAACTAAGGAACCAAAAGCTGGAACAAACATACATTTACATATCTAGGAAGCATAGTAACACCAGACGTCGGAACAAGCAAAGACATCAGTAACAGAATGAATAAAGCCAAAACAGCTTTTGCTAATCTAAACATTTGTAAATCTTCTCAGTACAGCACAAACACCAAGTTAAGGTTATATGAGAGCTGTGTCCGTTCTGTACTTTTGTATGGCACAGATTGCTGGAGAGTAACAGAAAAGGAAATGTCTAAATTAACCTCGTTCCACACAACCTGCCTAACGAAAATTCTTCGAATTTTTTGGCCGAATACCATCTTCAACCAGGAACTGCTTATACGGTGCAGTCAAAATGGCATGCACACCAGCATTGCAGGCAGACATGTCCTCAGAAGGGACCCTGACACCATCACCAGAACTACTATGCTATGGACCCCAGAAGGACGGCGAAAGAGAGGCAGACCAAAGACAACCTGGCGGGGGAACAGTGGAGGCTGAGATGCAAATCATGAACAAGAGTTGGGACATGGCACGATGGGTTGCCACCGACCGAGCCAAAAGGGGACAGTTTGTTGCTGCCCTACAAGACGCCACTAGGCGTGATGGCCACTGACTGCTTTATTAGTCATGGGCTAAGGATCCAAGAAAAAGAAGACTGTAACCGAAATGAGAGTTACTAGTGGGTTTATTAAATATTATTATTGTATGATGACTGGTCTTGGAGATTGAATAAATGGTGATGGGTGTTACCTTAATGGTTACACTGTTCATACGCCCACACAGAGCAGAACAGTAATTCTTATATCACGCGAATGTCAAAATATCAAATTCTGAAAGACTAAACATACCACTGCTACACACGAGATCCTGCTATTGAATTCATTCTGTTTGTTGACCTAGATTTCCGCCACCCAGGCTATTTATGCGAATGCGTAGGTGTAAGCTCCTTCTAAACTGAAAACCACCACTGATACAACTATGTTTGATGGTTTACATCAGTGATAGTTACTCATTTAATAGTTTAATGGCTATTTATGGTCATGCGTGACTACCGTCACACCTACTGTTCTCCTACCATGTTAAATGTTGCCGTGAGTGTGCGTGGGTACATTCACACGCCACAGATACCCACATCAGAGGCATGGAATGGTGTAACGGCAGGTGTACTGTTAATGGATGTTTATTACACCACAACACGTTCATGAAATACACAGAATACACAGTCACAATTAAGTACAAGTCATAGCAATACAATAATACAGTACTCCAGTCACATCTCCACTTCTCATAATCATTAGCGCTATTTAATATTACTACTGGATCCTCTCAGCAACGGTCGGCATCCCCGTGCTAATATAATGAATTCCTCAAATATGCCTAGCAACGGTCGGCATCCCCGTGCTAATATAATGAATTCCTCAAATATGCCTCATCAAAGACGCTCTCAACATTGGCGCTCTAATGTAAATAATAAATGGCCTCTCCAACGATGCTTCCAACATCAGCATTATAATAACTAGACAATGGATCCTTTTTCCCAGCAACGGTTGTCCAATAAATAATGGCCTCCTTAAATATGCTTCATCAAAGACGCTCTCAACCTTGGCGCTTTAATACAACTGTGGATCCTCTCAGCAACGGTCATCCTCGCCGTGCTGACAATAATAAATTCCGCAAATATGCCTCATCAAAGACGCTCTCAACCTTGGCGCTTTAACGTAAATGTGGATCCTTTCAATAATAACGATGGCCTCTCAAATATGCAATATAGATCCGGTTAGCCAACGGACATCATCCTCGTCGTGCTAACTACATCAATGGTGAATACTTTCGGCAATTTCTCGCAAGACTGCACTCCCTGGCAATCTGCAGTAATCTCGCCTTCACTCATCTTGACATATATATATTCAAACAAATGTCCTGGATCCTTACCTCTTCAAAAATACTCACAAACACAATTCTCCAATAAACTCAGAAATTATAGGCCTACACAAATAATATGGCCTTTATAACTTTTGCACTGCGCAGGCATACTCGAAACACACACTGTAGGACCGACCTCTCCCGTCGGTACCCAAAAACAGAATGCCATTAGTTCACACACTAGACCCGCCAAAAAAGACACGAGACTCGGTTGTTTAAGGGGAGGTTAAACCCCCAAAATGAAAAACACAGAATTATAAGTTAATATCTATATCTGGTCATTTATACAAGCAAAATGACTGAAAAAAATACAAAACATTGAGGTATATGCTAAAAACTTGCAATCTATGGCGGAAAAACAGTGAAAACAAGGCAAATTTTAGCTTTTTTGGGTATTTTGTTGCCCAAGATATCTCAAATGTGAGTATAACTTGAGTTGTGAAATTTGGCTGTTTCATTTGTTAAGATATGATAATGATTGTATACTAAAATAATTTTGATTGGTTTGATATCTGAGTTTTTTTTGGATTTTAACATACCAATAAAAAAATAGTGAAATTTTTAAGGGGGGTATCTTAGCTATTTCTTAACAGTTTTGTAGTTTGTTAACATATATCCTTTATTTTAGTTTATTTTAATGAGCACTATGTGTACAGCATGTGGCCAAAAATTTACTGCTGTATCACTAATAGTTTTTGAAAAATCATGGGCAACGTGCCCACATTTGTGTGAAAAATGAGGTTTTGAGAAAATTAAGAAAAAAGGGAGGAATTACACTTTTACACATAATTTACTCACCTCGGTATCCCCCTGCTATGTAGGAATAATCTCTGGTATTTTCCTTTATTGATTCCATGTTCTGTGTCATACTTTGCAGCTTACTTTTCATTAAATTCTTCATTTCAGCAGACTGTATGCGCTTTTCATCAGTTTCCGAAAAAATACATCTTTTCTCTGGTAGACATGTTTTATGCGGGGGGAAGCGATTGCTGTACCCTCAGCAGACTCAGTACATGTAGGAGAGGCTTTGCTCTCAATATATTCAAGATTAGGATACCCTTATCAGATATTAACTGACAATGGTTCACAGTTCAGAGGGAAATAGATGGAGGAAGTTTTTAGGATTTTTCAAAATATTCTCGTTCGCACATTTTATCATCCACAATCGATTGAACAAATGGAAAGATATAACGGGACTCTACTTACAATTTTACGTAAGCTCGCACAGGAGGAACCAGAATCCTGTGATTCGTTCTTACCTGCAGCTTTATTTGCGTATAAGGAGGTACCCTACCACTCTACTGGAATACCTCCAGCCACGTTATTATTTCGATGACCCATCAAAGGACCCTATGGTTAATAAAAATCAGCCAGTCAAAATTATTTTTACACATGAAACTATGTTTGAAAAACTTTAATTCTGTTTGCTTCAGGGAAATGAATACGGTACCGAAAATTAAAATCCATGCATTAGAAGCAATATAGCATCACAAATATACCAATTTGTATATTTTACATATATAATTAAGTAAAAATACACTTACCTGACATACTTTAAAAATTTATATAAAATCATCCACAAAGGTTTTAGTGAAAATAAATATACAGAAATGTGGGCAAATGAATGTACTTTCCAGTGCAATATGTATCTAAAATTTGATATTTTCAATGAAATTCTTCATTTTTGGGGGTTAAACCTCCCCTTAAAAAACACAACTCAGTCTCGATAATTGCATGGGCTAGTCACACGAGCTTACTCACAGCTCAAGACAGTTCACAGAAAAAAAAACATCTCCGCGATTTGAACTGACCAGTGTTCGCCACTTGGAAACTTCTCGATCACACGAGGGAATTCCCCTAATACAACCAAGCAAGGTAACCCGTAATCGAATCCATTTGCTTAACATTTTCAAGATCACCTCCCCTTGATAATATTTACTCTGTAACAAAGACAAAATATCAAATTTGATGGGTGACCTAAATGCAGAACTGACACTTTCCCCATTGTTACTAAGAATACCAACAGATGTTACTGGTATTACCTTCCTCATTTACTGGTTTGTTACTTAAATTCTTTGTTTACTATCAGACGTCAATTTGAAAATGTTAAAAGAATGCAGTGGTAAGCTTGAGGCTGTTGGCATCTCCATAGTTTTTCCAGGAATGGTACTTGTGATGGCCATTTGCACTTTCTCTGTTCCTCATATGTTGGGCACCTTTGAAACAGATGTTCAGCAGTCATTTTATCGGTGCCACAGTTACACTCGTCAGTAGTTCCTATCTTTAGTTTGTTGAATAGCTGGTATCCCAATATGTTTGTGGCCTGTGCGAAGTCAGAAGATTACCACTTGTTCACTTCTACTGAGCTGGGTAATGTGCATCATCTTTTTTGTGGTCCGAGTGCTCTGTTTCCCACTTGCTCCTCTATCTGCTCTTGATAAAACTCTTTGGCGTCTTCATAAGTTATGCTTGTGTCAAACTGAGGTAGCTTTCCACATTCTTTGCCGACCTTTCAGCCTTTTCATTTCCGAGAATGTTGCAGTGAGATGTGATCCACTGTATCACAACTCTTTTGAATTGCTGATATAGTTTGTGAAGTGTGTTACGAGGGGCGGTCAAAAAGTAATGCCTCGTAATTTTTAATTTCATTCAATAGGCAAGAAAACAGATAAAATTCACATTGAAATGTAGCCCCAAGTCTGAACTTCAAAAATTTATTTCTCAATGTAGTCTCCGTTATTTGTTACAGTTTTTGTCCATCTTCTCACAAGGGCATGTATCCCAGCACGGTAAAAATTTGTGTTCTTTTTCCTAAACCACTGGCGTACGGCGCGTTTAAGGGTCTCGGTGTCCTCAAAGTAATGTCCGCGAAGATCTTCTTTCAGTGGTCCGAACAGATGGAAGTCAGAAGGTGCATGATCGGGACTGTAAGGGGGGTGTGGTAATAATGTCCAGCCAAATTCTGCAATCGCATCAATGGTGCGTTTAGTGGTGTGTGGCGTGACATTATCGTGCAACAGTAGTGCAGTTCTCTGATCTTTTAATGAGTAAAGTCGCCAAAGACGACCTCTAAGCTTCTTCAAAGTTTCAATGTAACGGTCTGCATTCACCGTGTTTCCCTGTTCCAAGAAGTCGAGAAAAATCACACCCTTCTCATCCCAAAACACGGAGGCCATAACTTTCCCTACAGATGGTGAACTTTTGAACTTCTTTCTTGTCGGCGATGTTGTGTGATGCCATTCCATTGACTGCCTCTTGGATTCTGGTTTAAAAAAATGAACCCGTCTCATCACCTGTCACAATATTCGATAAAAACTCTTCTCCTTCAGTTTCACAACGGTGCAGGAGGTTGCTGGCTATGGTTTTCCTTGTTTCTTTATGTCTGTCTGTCAACATTCTGGGTACCCACCGTGCACAAACTTTTGAATAACCCAGGTCTTTAATGACGTTCTGGACACTGCCTTTACTAATGGACAACATGGAAGAAAGTTCATCCAGTGTTACCCGACGGTCACCACGAATGATGCCATCAACTCAATGAATGTTGGGTGGAGTCACTGCGGTAGATGGACGGCCAGTCCGCTTTGCGTCAGCCATTGAGGATTGACCTACTTCAGCTTCGTCACAACGATGTTCCCAACATCGGACAGTGCTAACATCCACTGTTGAATCTCCATGAACATTCTTCAAACGTTCGTGGATGCGAATTGGGGTCTCGCCTTCAGCATTGAGGAATTCTATGACATAACGTTGTTTTAACCGAACGTCTTTGGCAGCCATTTTTAAACTGTTACAGTGGTGCCACCTGTTACTGAAACAGGTTGGTAATGCTATACAGTGCAGAAGAGTGTTTCAGGAATCCTGCTAAATTTACAAATGCAGTATTTACATACATAACAAATAGGAGGCATTACTTTTTGACCTTCCCTCGTACTTAAATTACTGAGTGAATGAGAAAGAAAGCAACAAAGATCCAGACTGACAGGTAAAAATAGTTTATTGCAGCTGGCAGGAAATAAATATATAAACTGCTACATTAAATTGTGAAACATCTAATTGCAGGGCAGAAGCATTTGCTCACAGGAATATGACAGGGTATTAACTATTCATCTGCTTGTCCCTTTCACCTGTTTTAAAGTTGGCATCTTTTGGAATAGCCATAATTACCTTACTCTTGATTCTAATAATGATATCCTAGTAATCACATCACACTTTCTAATCCCCTATTAAATTCTACACCAATGGCAATGTCTAAGTTTCCATCCACAAGATTTATCTTACTGATACACTTTTATATTCGTCCGGTCAGTGTTTCCCAAACTAGAATAATCGCGGTCGCCATTTGAGAGTTTAATCTGAATGGTGTACCCCTTTTGAGAGTTTAGTTTTATCAATTACAGCATTCTTGCTTTAATATAATAATCTTTCAGTTTTATGCTATTGAAATTATCATGCCTGTTCCTTGATGCATGAATAAGTCAGGACAGTTTTGACTACTAAGATCCAATGAAA
>JAMPIV010019549.1:272500-276207 GCA_024509875.1 Oreohelix idahoensis
AACAATGTACATAAACTCCAGCAAGGATTATGCAAGACAGATCAAGTGTTGAGAATAATGAAACATATTACCTATCCTCTTTTAGGGCAGACAACTAATAAATATTTTTTTCAGAACCTATAGTCTGGGAGGATCTATCTGATGTAAAACCACCATGGTAAATGTGCTGTTTGGTCAGAGAGATCTGACCTGTCTGTATGATGTGGTTGTTGTGTCAGTGTTGTGTCCAGACGTGGGTAGAGAATAGATTTTGACACATGGCCCATACTTTGATTGCAGAGCTGTGAGTTTCTGTTGTCAACAAAGCAGTGACTATTCAGTTGGTGACTTTACTCGAGTGTATCTGTGCAGTACTTGTGACAGAGACCACCATTATTGCCCGCCAGCACGGAGAGGTGGGACCACCTGATTTCAGCACCAGAGCTACAACGACAAGATGAGTGAGCCTCTGGTCTGCTGGACATTCACCAACGCTGTGTAGTTACTAATACCCTCATAAAAATTCCCACCATTTTCTGGACACTGTGTAGTCAATATAGACAGGTGTGATGAGGCCACCCCAACAGCACAAACATTAAATATCCTCCCAAGTAGATGACTACTAGAACATTTTAATAAAACTAACTAGTATAGTACATATATATGTACACTATTGCATTTATGATATAATATTCCATGCATTTCTTTCATAATCTCTAAATTTTTTTAAGTTCTGGTCAACCTAAAAAATTGATCCAGAACAAAATAAATGTAATATAATTTTATCAAAAAATTTACACACGTGAGTTAGTTCAGTGTATTTTAACATTTATTAATATTATTAGTCTTGTTAAATATCTGTGGGTATATCTATAACCTATTACACCACACTACATATCATAACCCTAGACACTTTACGTAGCCACATTCATTAAAAAAAAATTAAGTGTGAGGTCGTAGTGGTAGCAAGAAAGGCCTTCTGACAATTCACAACTACATTTTATCTCAGGAGCCTTCACAGCTGGCCTCATACAATTACATTTAGTAATATCACCATCATACAATACCATCAACACCACTACATAAATTGGGGTCTTGTCCAGGGATAATTAGCCCAACAGTAATATTAGGATCTCCTGGTGGGAGAAATAAAAGTAGGGAAATAAATTGTAAAATTCCCTTTAAAATTAAAAGTGTCCCTACCCCATCGAGGCCAGCTCCTTGACGTGGAGATGGGGCTCAAGTACAGCCATCAGCAGCTGAAAAACCAAGACTGGCCAGGCCCTCCTACACTCGAGCAAGACCACAGTCTGCCCTAGCAAGTCAAGGTGCTGAAGACTTTAATGATAACCAGCCAAGAGGCGCACCACAGCAATCAGGATGCCACGCACATGCGCTATGGAAGTATGCCTATATTGCAAAACGTTATTAATATTATTAGTCTTGTTAAATATCGCCCTGTGGGACGGACACCCATGCAGGCGCAAGTTCCCTCACACTACGGAATAACCCTACACTGGGGGTCCTTCATAAAAAACAATTGCCCGTGGAGCCAGGAGGCATGAGAATATAGCTTCTGCCAACAAAGAAAATACCATTTAAAATAATGCACTGGAAATGCTGAAGGCGTCAATAGTAAAAAAGATCTACAGCAAAAAATTAGAGCTCGAAAATATGGGGAATAACTCTACAGATAAAAGTTGGTGAATCTTCACAGCCAGTAATAATTAATTAGTTAACTGGTTAGTTAGAATTGGTTAGACTATAGTCATAAGAAGTACTTAGTGTATTTACTGGTTAGAGATTTATCTTGTATATTATTATATTGTCTAAAAAGTATGGCGGAGCTGGCAAAATTTAGATCAGCTGCTGTGCTCACCGCGAAGGAGATGGGAATGGATGGTCAAATTTTAATTCAATACGTAACGGCTGAATGTGATAAATATATTGAACGGGAAGAAAGGAGATTAGAAAAAGAGGCTGAAAGAAAATTGGAGTCTGACAGGTTGGTTGAAGAGAAGAAGTTAGAGGCTGAGACTAAGAGGTTGCAGATTGAGGCTGACAAAGAGGCAAAGGCATTGGAGGCAGAAGAAAAACGACAGCAAAGGGAGGCAGAAGAAAAAACGACAGCAAAGGGAGGCAGAAGAAAAAAGGTTGACTGCCGAAAGGGAGGCAGAAGATAGAAGGTTGCAACGGGAGCACGAATTACGACTAAGGGAGCTGGAATTACAAGGCCAGGCTCCTGAAAATGGTGCCAGCCCTTTTGCCTCAGATGCTACGCCCAGTCTGGGAGCCTCAAACTCAGCTATGGGGTTTCATTTAGACCATTTTGTTGAAAAAGACGATGACATAGAGGGGTACCTAGGACGTTTTGAGTTATTAGCTACTACATATGGGTTAGAGAGAGAGAGGTGGAGCTTAAAGCTATCACAGGGATTGAGAGGTACTTCTTATGAAGTATTTGCCAAAATGAACAGGGAAGACCAAGACAATTATGACATGTTAAAGCAGGCTTTGTTATTAAGGTACGAGAAGAATGGTGAATTTTATCGTAAGAAATTTAGAAATGCCAAACTGTTGTCTGGGGAGACATACCACCAATTCTCTGCTAGACTAGAAACCTATTTGGAGAAATGGACGGCTCTGGGGAAGACCCAAGATCTTAAAGAAATGATCATGATTGAGCAATTGAGAGAGTCCATGGCTCCAGACATGAGAAAATTTCTCATGGAACAAGGTGCAGAGAAGTTGGGGGAAATTTTAAATGTTGCTGAGAGGTATCAGGCAGCCCAGGCAGAGGTAAGTGGTGCTAAAAAGAAGCACATAGACAATTTTAAAGCTCCACAGCAATTTAATAAATTTGATAATAGAGAGCAGGGAAATAAAGGTAGGACAAACTTTGAGCGGCCAAGAAATGACTATCGCGACAGAAACTCACAGTTCAATGACCAAAAGTTCAATGAAAGAAAACCGTTGAACCAAGGAAAAAAGATGGTGTAAATGGTGCAAGAAGGATAACCATAACACCGAATTTTGTAGAAGGAAACCTTCAAACATTGCTGCAATGAAGTCGGGGACGCAAAGATTAAAGGTTAATCCTAAGGGACAACAGGAACCTTATCACCCCCCAGTTTGTGAGGATGTTATTTGTAATGGGTCACCATAAGGTGCCTTTATGATACAGGTTTGGATTATGATTCAGTTGTGAAGTCTAGCCTAGTGGACCCAAGTCAGTATACCACAGAAACAGTGGAAATACAAGGGGCGACTAAGGACATACTACTCATGACACTTCCCATCGCAAGGATAACGGTGAAAACTCGCTATGTGGAAGGAGAAATCAGAGCAGCAGTGATAGATGAACCAATCTACCCTCTGATATTGGGGTGTAGATACGTCTTCTTGGGGAATCCCGAGAAACCTGTGATCATGGCGACAGTGCAGACCAGGTCACAGAAGAAGGAGGAAGAAGGTGAACCTATAAATGCTCATCCAGAGGAGATGAGGAAGGCGCAGGCTGAGGATAGGACACTCAAGCCCTGTTTTAAAAAATTGCCCAAATGCCACACACCTCGAGCAAGGGGGAATATTTCATGAAGAACAAACTCTTATACAGGAAGGCCGGAACTGGAACAAATGGTCACAACCAGCTGGTTCTTCCCACTTCATATAGAGATAAAGTGATGGAAATCGGGCATGCGATTCCCTTCAGTGGTCACATGGGGATC
>JAMPIV010019550.1:0-42587 GCA_024509875.1 Oreohelix idahoensis
TCAACAAACACATGCCATCAGCTTAAGTTCTTTAAATGTCTTTCGAGGAAGTTGAGGGGAACTCTGCGGTAAGACGTGGACTACAACGGGTGGGTTTGAAAAAAAAAATCGAAAAAAGGTGATTCGTCTTACGAGGACAAAAGACAAAGAAAGTAGTCTACGTTACGGCCACAAGGCCTTCGTCAGGAAAAGAAAGAAAGTGAAGGCTAGATAGGAGACATAAGAACTTAAAGAAATATAAAAATAAAAATAAAATCTAGGTACTTCCCTGAAGGCGAAGCATGGCTGAAAAGGAAGTGACTTCTGACCCCGGAAGTACACAATACATACTAAGAAGCTAAAAAACTAAAAAAACGAAACTGAACAAAAAACTACCCAAATATAATAAAAGTGGGGACTGGAAATAGAAGAGGACAGAATAAGTAGGAGATAAATGAATATGAAATAAAAAATCAAGACAAATTAGAAAAACGTGTACATCCATACATATTATGGAGGATGGCATAAAAATAGAAGAATAGGATAAGAGTGGAAAGAGTCCAAATAGAGCAAGAGAGGAAAGGGTGACCTCAGACAAAGGTGTGGAAAGTGTTGAGACCGGCTGGTTTTAGACACCCCATGCGGTGGATAAGACGGTTCTCAAGCTGTTCTCGGCTGGCAGTATCAGAGGAGCAGGATCGGATCGCAGTGACCTGAATGTCGATGGGACCCTGGTGGTCAGGACTATTGAAGTGTGTGGCAACTGGTGTGGACTTTTGCTGAGAGATGTCATTTAAGTGCTGGCTGAATCTGTCCCCAAGTTGTTTGCCTGTTTGGCCAATATAGGTTTTGCAGCAACGTTTACATATGATCGTATAAATGACATTACGCGATTCACACGTGAAGCTACTAGTGATGGTGTACGTAGCCTTAGGAAAGGACACCTTCTGGGTTGAGATGACATACTTGCACGTGTTGCATCGTGTCCGACCACAGGGTAGTGTGCCAGAGTGAGTTGCATTCTCCTTTGGGAGACGGCTGTGAACAAGAAGATCCTTCAAGTTCTTGTCGCGTCTATATGCCACCAAAGGTGCTTCACCGAATACTGCTTGGGTCGCAGGCTCTGCTTGGAGGATAGGGAGGTGGCGGAAAAGGATCCGTTTGACAGCAGTGCTGTGAGGGTGATGGGTCAAGATTAATTTGACTCTATCTGAAGTGGATTTATAGTGAGGTATGAGGGCCTCCTGACGAGAGATGGGGAGCACACGTTGGAAAGCAGAGGTGAGAACATGTTCCGGATAAAGTCTGCTACGGAAGAAATCCAACATCTCATTTGCTCGGAAGTGGAAGTCATCGTCGTCTTGGCACAAACGGCGGAGGCGGAGAAGTTGTGAAAATGGAAGGGAGTCACGACAGGCCCGAGGATGAGAAGAGGTATACAGGAGGTAGCTGTGGGCATCTGTCGGCTTGTAGTATACTGAGGTATTAAGGCCGGAGGGCGTGATAGAAATAGTAATGTCAAGGAAGTTGACAGATACTGTGGAGACGAGGGAGGTGAACTTGATGGTGGGGTGAAAGTGGTTGACAAAGTCGATGAAGCGATATAAATCAGTCTCAGACATATCTGTGAGACCTATGCCATCATCGATATATCTGCGGTAAAACCCGGGGGAAAGGACCGGAGTATTGTTGCCATATCTGATGCTCCATATGGCCCATGAACAGGCAGGCATAGCTAGGACCCATCTTCGTTCCCATGGCAACACCACTAATTTGGTCAAAAAACTGACCATTGAATTCAAAGGAATTCAGTTGAAGGACCAGTTCAGCAAGACACGTGCAAGTATGTCATCTCAACCCAGAAGGTGTCCTTTCCTAAGGCTACGTACACCATCACTAGTAGCTTCACGTGTGAATCGCGTAATGTCATTTATACGATCATATGTAAACGTTGCTGCAAAACCTACCTTGGCCACACAGGCAAACGACTTGGGGACAGATTCAGCCAGCACTTAAATGACATCTCTCAGCAAAAGTCCACACCAGTTGCCACACACTTCAATAGTCCTGACCACCAGGGTCCCATCGACATTCAGGTCACTGCGATCCGATCCTGCTCCTCTGATACTGCCAGCCGAGAACAGCTTGAGAACCGTCTTATCCACCGCATGGGGTGTCTAAAACCAGCCGGTCTCAACACTTTCCACACCTTTGTCTGAGGTCACCCTTTCCTCTCTTGCTCTATTTGGACTCTTTCCACTCTTATCCTATTCTTCTATTTTTATGCCATCCTCCATAATATGTATGGATGTACACGTTTTCTAATTTGTCTTGATTTTTTATTTCATATTCATTTATCTCCTACTTATTCTGTCCTCTTCTATTTCCAGTCCCCACTTTTATTATATTTGGGTAGTTTTTTGTTCAGTTTCGTTTTTTAGTTTCTTAGTATGTATTGTGTACTTCCGGGGTCAGAAGTCACTTCCTTTTCAGCCATGCTTCGCCTTCAGGGAAGTACCTAGATTTTATTTTTATTTATATTTCTTTAAGTTCTTATGTCTCCTATCTAGCCTTCACTTTCTTTCTTTTCCTGACGAAGGCCTTGTGGCTGTAACGTAGACTACTTTCTTTGTCTTTTGTCCTCGTAAGACGAATCACCTTTTTTCGATTTTTTTTTCAAACCCACCCACTATTAGCAACTGTAACTCTCGCAAGTCCTGAATTTATCACATCTTTCTACTTCCCTCTAGGTCATTTCACTTTCCTGCTACAAGCCTCCAGGTTTAATGTCCATGTAGTTTTCCTTATCTTCTCCGTGAGTTAATGCAACACAAATAAAGTTCTGTGTTTCTAGTAAAAATGAGCCAGAGCTGGGGCATTGTACGAAGCATGGCCACCGACCGAGCAAAGTGGAAGCAGTTTGTTGCTGCTCTACAAGACGCCACCAGGCATGATGGCCACTGACTGCTTTGACAGTCGGTGGTTAAGGATCAAAGAAGTGTTTCTAGTGAATGGTTCATTTGTACAACTGACTCCATATTAATTTACATATATTTTTTTTTAAGTTACTTTCTAGTTTTATATTACAGCAGCTCTTTTTATTATTTACACATTCTCTATGGGTTCCATGTTAATGGAGAAATCTTGATAACACTTTCTCAGATTGTCCAGACTATCTCCTCTTTCTTCCAGTTACTGTTACTCCATCTTTTATCTACTCTTGGACTATCCTCAAGAGTTCTAGGCTCTGACTTTGTTGCACAGTTTCAAGCATACATTCACAAACATTGTTTAACAAGCATTTGGAGCTCTCTTATTGCTCTATTTATTGTGTAGCTTTGCTCAACACTGAAGTATAACTTTCACATTTAAGATGTCACTTAACTGTAAAGAATTAATTATGGGGGAAGATCGTATGATCAATCAATCAATACCCTTTAGCTCCCAAGGAGCATAGGCCTTCAACAAACACATGCCAAGTCTTCCTGTCACGTGGCATCAGCTCAAGTTCTTTCCATGTTTTCATCATTTTCACTTCTGTATCCAGTTCTCAATGTGTTTTTTGGTCTACCTCTGCCCTTGGAGATTCCAGAACAAGGACTGCCTTGTAATGCTATCTACAGGTCTCCTCATTATCTTTGTCTTTTCCCTGTGTATTTTCAGACCCACTTGCTGTGACCTCTCATCAAGTATTTTTATTTTGTCTTGCATCTGATTATGGTTATGGGACAGAAGAGCCAAACGTCTTATGATATTATAACAATAATTTATTGCAAGCACCATCATGTATAACTTTATTAACAAGCCATTATAAGTTGCACAAATAACTAAAATTACAACTTCAGGCATCTGTAAAATAAATATGACTGTTCACTATGTGACAATTTGATTGTCTTTACAACCTGGATGAACAATGTCATTAGATAAACTTCATCTCTCCTTTAGTTTTTGACCGTCTTTCTCCAGTTTTGACTTCCAAACTCTTGTTAAGTCTAGCTGTAGTGTTTTGCTTTATGATTGCCAAATGGCTTTGTTTTGTTACTTCACATTATGATGTGTTTTTAAATACTTCGTCAGTTTGCTCATATCTATTTCTCTCATAATTTTGGTGGTCTGTTTCAGGCTTCTCTCTCAACAATACAGTTTATCCCTCAAAGGTTATGGTGAGGACTTACTACCAACCTGCTCCACACATGGAGCCAATATTCTTGGAGGATATATTCTACTGTTTGTCTTCCCCATATGGATTGTCTGTCAATCTGACTGTTAACTTGCTGAACAGAAGGTACTAGTCTACTATGGTCAGTTCTCAGTGTGAAAAGTATCACTATTTCTAGGCAAGGAGTAGAATTATTTTTTATCTGAGTGGTCTTTATGACTTTTTTCTTTGAAACTATTTTTATTATTGTTTTTATCTCTTCACATGCTGGCCATCCTCGGTTTAGATTTTCATTTCTTTGGCAAGTCTTGTCTGCCTTCACATTTCTACAAATTGTGCAGTCAGCTAGAATCTATTGTTCTTTCACTTTGTGAAATTTATGGCTGGTTCAACTAATGCTTCTGAGAGTCTGTCTAATTTGTTACTGCCATATGCCTCAGGGCTGTTGTGAGGAACATATTAGACTTTAATATTATCCATGTTTTTCACAATAGTTATGGAGTGTTTTAAGTCTCCTGCCCCAGCTTTGAAGTTGTTTGAAAATTAAGCAGTTGACCACTAAGACAGGGATTTTCTGTCCCTTCTTTAGTTTCCTGTATATGTGATCTCTTCCAACTTTTGTTAGCGATCTATCTGTGAGTGTAAGTATATATATATTTATTTCCTTATCTATTTATATGGGACTCTGGTTGTGCACATCCTGTCAAAGCAATCCACAGCTACATGCTTCTTTGCTACATCCTTCTGGCTGCCTTTTTTCATTACTTCTGCTATTTTGTCAATCAATTTTGTCTGGGAATCTTATTCTCAGCTGGTTGAAATGTGCAGTTTATTGTTAGGGGTTCAACCTTTTTCTCTGCTAGATCAGGTACAATTGGAGTGAGTTCTGCTTTTTATGGAAAGCAGCTTCCCTGAAGTCTACCCTTGATATGTCCTTTGTTTGTCCCTCAATGGGTAATTTGCGAGCCTTTATAATGTGTCTATCTGTTTAAGTACTTTGTTGTCAGTTTTGTCATTCACAGATTATTGTTCTGTCATGCTTGTCCGCTTCTTTTATTGGGGTTTATTAAAGCTCTAGTAAGGACTCTCAGCCTGGTTTACGTATAACTTAATCATATTGTTTTTATTGCTTGTTTGATTAGCGAATTCTGAATTAGACAGTGTTTGGCTGTGGCTTAAAAATGAATCCTGCTGGCACAATTAAGAGATTTTGTCAAAGGCAACAATGGTTAATTTGAAATAATCTAAACTCAGCCTTTTATGTGTCAAAAACTCAGATTACAGTGACTACTTTCAGCATGTAGTATGGGGAAACTATGGTTGACATTTCAAATAGATAAAAAGTTTTATCAAACTAAATAAATCAATCAATAATGTTATACAAGCAAACTTTATAAAACTGCATTTCAGCAGTAACAGAGGAAACCAAAGTCTGTTGCCTGGACTAGATATTCTATTCTGAACTCATGTCTTGTGAACATCCTCATAATTCTATTCTCAACTAGTCTTGCATTATGTTGTTTTTTTTTTACTCATCAAATGAATTCACAAATACATCCATCATCTTCAAATTAAAATGCTTCTGTCTAAAGCTGTCTCAATACTGGAGCTCTGTTACAGCACTCATCTGCATGTCTGTCTAAAGCTTTGTCAATACTGGAGCTCTGTTACAGCATTCATCTGCATGTCTGTCTAAAGCTTTGTCAATACTGGAGCTGTGTTACAGCATTCATCTGCATGTCTGTCTAAAGCTTTGTCAATACTGGAGCTCTGTTACAGCATTCATATGTATGTCTGTCTAAAGCTTTGTCAATACTGGAGCTCTGTTACAGCACTCATCTGCATGTCTGTCTAAAGCAGCACTGAACTTTATGTACAGAAAGACTTGATCACAAAGCACAACTCACAGAAAACAAAAACCAAGAAGCTACACACATTCATAAATGGGTGTTTGCATGGAACAAAAGGATTGAAATGGTAATCATCAGATACACACAGGTTTAGACCATGCTTCAACAGTACTTCTGACATTATTTTTATAGCACTTCTGATGAGTAAACATCACACTGAAGTTGAGCACAAATAATGCATGATTTGCCCATAGGACAATACATTAGACTGTACAGAAGGGCAGAATCTGTATCATTTTGCATCAGGGAACGTGTTCCATTTCACTCAAAAGACAAAATACCAGAACTCAGATCTGGTTTACCGCAGCATAGATGATGGGGTATTTAAACAAAAATACAGTGGGAGTAGCTGCTGTCCCAAATTTCATGTACCACATAAACATAGTACATCACAAAGTACTCCAATTCCCGTATACACGTCTTAAACATCATTTACTGCACACCAGCAATACATCAATTGGTATTTCACATTCGTGTATGCATGCATTGTCCCAAACTTGATCTACAGCATGATCATTCATCCATTGTCCTATCTGCCCATCATGAAGCCACTGCTGCACGTAGCCTCCTTACAGCAGCAGTAGTTTGTGTAGCAGTTTGTTTTACACGGTGAGGTAGCCAGCCCCAAGCACGACCTCATATTGGACACCTCTGACGACATGCCTGAGGAAGCAGCAGTTGTATAATTTTTGTCATCTCCCATGAGACCTCTGAGAACTACACAGGACTACTGCCTGGTAACCATGTATTAATTATGGCCTAAATTCAAATGTCATATGGTCTTTATAGAAATTAAATTATCTTCCCTGTAGATGTCCTTAACCATACAGAAGAATTCTGCTCGGTGAAAAAATACAGAATTTGGTAAGCAATTTGTTTTCTCATCTGCAATAAATGTTGAAAACAAAATATTAATTGACATCAGTGGATGGCTGTGTTCACAAAATTCCATTTGTGAAGTACTGGAATCTATCATAGAGTTTTGTTGTTAGGGAATGAAGACTGGACTCGACCAAGCCATCCACAATCAATTGCAGCTGCTCCTCTGTAGATGTCATATGGAACCTGTCTTTGAAGGCTCGGATTGCACTAACACCTTTACTAAAGCAAGGTAACTGAGAACCTGTTAATAGAACAAACAGTTTCACACCTTGTGGTCAACAGTGAAATAGTAATATAATTTTCAAAGAACATACCAGACAAATCATCATCATCACAGCAATACTAATACCCCAAAACAACTTCAAAGTGGAATGGCTGAACCTATGGGTAAAAGGATCTACTGGACATGCCATGTATAAAGAAATAACCCATCCAAACAAAACTGACAACATCAGAAACCTATGGCTTATGGGACAGAGCATAATCTCCCAATTAAGAACATAACACACTAGACTCAACAAGCATTTAAACAAATTAAAATCCTTATGTCTAATTGCTGTAACTCTACCCATCCATGTAAGAGACTTGTTCACAGATGACGCTGCAATCATCACTTAAGAGTGAACAATAGCTCCAGGGCTTGATGAATCGCTTCTCTCAAGCAAGCAAGGACTTTTACCTCACAATAAGTCTTAAGAAAACATATGTGCTGGGTCAGGATGTGCATGCTTCACCAGTTATTACTATCGATAACTATGAATTGGCAGTGGTGCACCACTTCACATACCTGGAGTCTACCATTGACAAACTCTCTCTGGACACATAAATTGACAGCCGCATTGGCAAAGCTGCAGCCGCATCACAGCGCATGTTTGGGGAAACTCTAAACTCACAATAAAGACCAAAGCTGCAGTATATAATGACGGCATCACCAGCACGCTTCTGTATGGCAGTGAGACATGGACAACCTAAGCTAAGCAAGAAAGGATCAATTCCTTCCATCTATGGTGTCTTCACCACATCCTTGATATTTTGTGGAAGGAGAAATTGACAAATGTGCAGGTGCTGTCACGTGCTGGCCTTTAAAAGCATGTACACACTGCTAAAACAGCACAGACTACGCTGGCTTGGCCATATCTGCCGCGGGGAAGATAGTCCCACCCTCAAAGATATTTTCTACGGACAACTGGCAGATGGCAAAAGAACAGTTGGGGAATCGCAGCTGAGGTTTAAAGATGTCTGCAAGAGAGACATGAAAGCAATGCTCCCTATGGCGGCGCCTCAGATTGGGCAAACAGAAGCTCTCACAACAAGCAGAAGAGAAAAGAGCACACCGAAAGGAACATCAGGCAAAAAAAAAAAAGCTGAGGAGAGCTATCACCTCGGGGGCAAATTCCCATAGTCAGTTATGACTGAAGGGGGCTACTTGAAACAAATCCATATGAGAGTTCCTCATGTGCTGCTCATTTGCCTAGGACTCATCAACAGAAAGAACAAAGCTATTGTCAAGCTTCCTAACAATCTCACACTATACAGCATCACTCAGCAGCTACAGAACACACATACATTCTTCAATTTGGTATTGACTGCAAAAATGATGTGCTCAGCAACCCTAATTAAACAACAGCACTAAGTAGAAAAAACACAAAATGAACAACCTGCAATATGCCCATGTATTATCTTATTAGCTAGAAAAGCGAAGGAAATGACACATGGAAGTAGCAGAAAGAAACACAAAAGATTTGGACTGAACTGTAGTAAGACAGAAGTACTGGTCATGTCACCATGAGAAAAATAATCAATAATGAAACAGTAAATAGGACAATTTTGAAAGATGTATATAGATGTCAATACTAGTAATATCACATTGAAGCGATGACTCAAATAATTTAAAAAAAAACAGCCAGGCAAAAACTGCTGCCCAGAAAATGAACATCCTCCTATGCAACAACAAATCTCCTTTAGTGGAAGTAACAAGAAGAGTTTTTCAAATGATACACTGAGACTGAGCTGACACTATCATATGGAAGCATGCCATGGATGGAATAAAACAAAAAAGATGACCTGACGGCAATTTCTCAACACAAAAACTGCAACATCATCTTTCCCATTATAAATAATTTATGCTTGCATGTGAACTTAAAATAGATGGTTGAGTTTCTTATACTTCCCTGTGTTTAAAGAATAAAAAAGACTTGAGTTTGTCTTAGGTTGCAATTAAATGTCTACAAATTTTAATAAACTGTACTTAAATGTTTGTGATCAGTACTTTCTCTATCTGAATGCAAACGTATAATTTCTGTTATAGAGGACTCTAGGGGGAAACAACCTGAGGCTTTTAAAGAAATGATAAGACTGTTCACAGGAAGATGGAGCTAGAGTTACTATTAATACTTCAAATAACTTTACGTAAACTGTGTTTTAAATCTGATATTATTCTAGTTTATTTGTTGGAAAATCACAATACTGAATATATTTTTTGATTTCTTTTATGTAGCCATAGTTAAAATAGTGTGAATTCCCAAAATCTAATACATTTGGTTACATTCATTGCTATATTTTTTTACAAATGGATTATCTTGGTTTCCAAGTCTAACAAGCAAGTTTTAATGACTACATTAACCCTTTCGGGCCATGTTACAGGATTATACGGAATACCCAAAATGAATCTCTGCCAGACTGCCGGTATATGGGGAATGAACAACACACATGAAAACTGGGATTAAAGCTAAAAATAATCAACCAATCACATTAAATTTTAGTAGTGATCATGCTATGCGTCTGCAGCAAATGACAGTTTTCGTCAACAGTGGTCATTGTGTGTACAGAATTTTAGCATGAAGCGTGCCAATCAAGAACCAAGTACTTCGAGTGGGAAAGCCCATGGCTAGGCTGCTTACAGCTGCTCAGGTAATGGAAAATATATCGTTTTCAGAAGACGATGAACACAAATTTGATGAAACATAACCTGAAAGTGACTTAGAATCCAGTAATGAATAAAGTAGATCAAATAGTGATAACGAACAGGATTTTGGCAACACTGTGACTGGTGCCAGGCCCCCTGTCAGCTGGTAGTGGATCCACCTGCTAGGGTGACGAGCACAGTAAGGCAGAATAATGGTGCTATATCATAACTAAGGCTATTACTGATGTCCTGAAATTTTATGGGAATATGTGCAGTGTTTTTAACTGTAATTTCTGTGACGTGTGTTTTTATACAATTTTGTTCAGGAACTCAGGTATGGGGGACATAACTCTCAGGGCTAGTAGGATTAAGTTGCACTCGATAAGTTTATATTCTACTGTTAACTTTTGGTGTCTTTCAAGTTGCCTGCAACATATCTTTAACTATGCCAATTGCATATCTATTAATTCTAACAAACACATTGCAAATTATGATTCTTTATCTAAATCCCTTCAGTATAATATACACTATGTACACATTTACAGAGATGAGTCTAAAAAAATTTAGACTAAAAAAAATTGTACACTTCACTGTTTAAAATTCTTAAAAATGTAATTCTGGCACAGGGTGATGAGAAGAAGATGCTGGAGATGGATAGGACACACAATGAGGAAAATTACTGACAGTATTACCAGGCAGTCCTTGCTGCTTTGAAATCCCCGGGGTAAGAGATGTAGAGGGAGACCAAAGAACACATGGAGAAGAGAACTGGAGACAGACGTGAAGGGCATGAAGAAGACATGGAAAATCCTTGGGCTGATGGGGCAGGAAAACATGGCATAAGTTTGCTGAAGGTCAATGCTCCTTGGGGAGCGGAAAGATGTTGACACGGTGAACAATGATCCCAGAATGAAAGTTCAAATGAACAAAAAAATCTGAAATCAAAACCCATATAGAAGCTGCAGCAATGAAAACCCAAATGTGAAAATTGGAGGGACCTAAAATATATGGATTCATACATATGTGGAAAATAAATCCAGATAAAGGATGACACATGGAAATACTTAACTGTGACCTATGCACTTAAACGGCGGAGCAAGCAAAGAAATCAACAACAGAATGAACAAAGCAAGAACAGCCTTTTTTAGCCTAAACAATATCTGGAAGTCCTCTCAATACAGCACAAAATTAAGATTATATCAGAGCTGTGTGCTTTCTGTGCTTCTCTATGGTGCAGAATGCTGGAGAGTTACAGAGAAGGAAATGTCGAAATTGTCCTCTTTTCACACAACATGCCTAAGAAAGATTCACCGAATCTTTTGGCCGAATACCATCACCAACCAAGATCTGCTTACTCGGAGTAAGCAAGAGGACATGCACACCATCATAGCTGGCAGATGCTGGAGTTGGGTTGACCGTGTCCTCAGAAGAGACCCCGATGCCATCACAAGAACAGCTATGCTATTGACCCCTGAAGGAAAACGAAAGAGAGGCCGACCAAAAACAACTTGGCGTAGGACTGTGGAGGCTGAGATGCAGAGAATGAACCAGAGTTGGGGCACTGTAGGATGGCCACCGACCGAGCAAAGTGGAATCAATTTGTTGTTGCCCTACAAGACACCACCAGGCGTGATGGCCACTGACTGCTTTGACGGCTGGTGGCTAAGGATCAAAGAAGAAGATGCACTTAAAGATGCACAAACATACATGGGTGCCCAAAGACAATGACTGACTGTCACACCAGGGGCAAACTGTTTAGGAGGACATGCAGAACATTATCCATGCTTCACTGAAGTGATAAAAAATGTGCAGACATAACTAACAAACTCAAATACCTACAATAGCTCATATGTGAAGGTGGTAACTATCACACATTCTTACCTGTCAGCATAATCTCAACAAGAGGTAGGATCTTTTCCATGTGCTTACGAGAGGCAACAAAGCCCTGCAGCATGAGAATCTTGAAGTACTCAAACATGTCACTTCCAAGTCCTCCCATCACCTAAGGAAGAAATTGTTGCTTTAAGTAGCCTATGGAAAATATACCAAAAATTAACATCATGAAGTGCTGTGGTGACTGGTATTAGCAATCTATTTCTCAATTTTTATTTCTGATGTTTTTTTTAATTAGTCATGTGTTTGTTCCCTTCCCATGCCAGTTTATAGAGGTATTTCTCCATCTTTCTCTTCATCATCTTCTTGTGAATTTACTGGTCATTATCAAGTTTTTCACATTTTTCTCTTCTCATGATGGTCCAAAGAATGATGACTAAACACACAGTAAAACCTTGAACAGATGGCACAGGACTGGAAGCCATGGCATGAATTTGTTGAAGGCCTAAGCTCCTCAGGCAACTGATGAGTAGTGATGATAATGCACATTTTGGTGAATAGCTGACAGCTTTCTTTTGTTTCACTGAAGACTGCTTGTCTGATGTCCTAGCTATTCAAATGTTATGCTACAACCTTTTATACACCACAGAAAATAGCAGCAAAAATAATATTTGTAGAGAGTTTTATAATGAAAGCAAGAAATCATTTATAAAATTGGACATTCTACATTGTAAAATTGTGTTCATTGATACTACCCAGTCCCATATTTTAGACCAAGACTTCTCCAGTTTATCCAATGTATATATCCAATTAATAACGGTGGATACTTAATAGGGTGGAAATGTCAGTCAATCATTTTCCTTGTTCACTCCAGGGGGAAGCATGGACCCACCATTGCAGCTGACCCCCCCCCCCCCAGAGGAAGCCTGAAGTGAAACATTCATGTGCTCTTATAGCAGTGGTTTCTGCCGCTATTTGTTTAACCCGATGAGGCTGTCAACATCACGTACGTCATACTAGTCATTTCTGTCTGCATGCCTCAGGGAGAAGCTGTCCGTCCTATTCTTTCTTAATCTCCTCCCAGACCTCCATAAACTTATACCTGGCATGGTGGAAATGTACGGAGGAACTAATATACCAGCAAGCTATAGACAAATCAATTAATAATAGCAACAATGTATATCAGTTGTTCCACCCTGGAAACTGATTAAACCAAATATTTTACTACTACCTGGCAGAAAAACTTCATTAAAAAAAAAAAAAACTCACACATAAAGTAATAAAACATAGTCAGGAATTATATTCAGCTACTAACAAAGGACAACTGTATAGTATAAACAGACAAGTCTAAAGATGGATAATTTGGAATAGGAATATATATTCCAGCATGGAAAATTAGCAAATGATATCATCATCATGTGACATATTCTTTCCAGAACGTTGTCTCCATTACAGCTGCTCTGAACGCATCACGATTCTGGGCAAGTCGTCCTGCATCAGCCAAAGACAAGTTCAGACTCTCTGTGATGTCCTGGGTCCACCGTCGTCTAGGTCGACCCCTTCCCCTTTTTCCAGGGACCATGCCTTCCATCACTGTTTTTTTCCAGACTATTATGTCTTTTTATATGACCGAAAAATTTCAGCTTCCTTATTGCGATGGTATTTAGGAGCCAATGTTCCTGTACGTTTAGTGAGTGCAGTACTTCTCTGTTGGTCTTTTTTTCTGTCCAGGGTATTCTCAACATCCTTCTGTAGCATTTCATAAAACACATTTACTTCACAGCAGAGATGATGGCAATACTAAAGGCACTAGAAATTGTTTCTTCCCCTGAAACTGACCATTGTAATAGACTCACTCACAGCAATTCAAGCTCTATGACACATAAGGGAACTCAGTACATCAGATACAGCAGCGGAGTGTTTTTTTTTTTTTTTTGCAAATGCATATTTGAACACCAGAGAATATTTAGTTATAATGGCTTGGATACCTTCACATTTTAGCTTAGAAGAAAATAAAAAGGTAGATAAAGAGGTTAATTAGGTAGATACACTACAAACCAAATAAAATGAAGTCAATGATGGTTCCATGCTTCATAAGGAGTGAAATGGCCACTAAGGAGTGAACTAAATTACTAACAATTCCTAAACTTTTAAAAGGTAAATGTTTATTTCCTGTAGCATACCTCGACAAACTCATGAGTCAGTTTGAAAGGTGAAATCTCGAAGCCCAAATTTTGTCCAGGTGAAATGGAAAGAATGAAGCCAAAGTCAATGTGAATTATATGACCTTTGGAGTCCAGCAGGATGTTTCCATTATGTCTGAAATAGCAAAAAAAAAGGACACATAAAATACAGTCAATCACTGCCATAACATGCCATGTGATAGCGCAATTTCAGTGGGCATTAGCTGGTTCCCATGTTTGCAAATCATGCTCAAAATACAACAGTTTAGTTTGAAGACAACAGCATCTATCAAACCATTGAAAACTCAACCTCACACATATTATTAATTTATTAAGCCCAATGATTCCTTTATAGTGGGGGTTTAAGCTCATGCACTGATTATTTCTTACCATTTCTATATGTTACAGTCACAACTGTAATTTGATCTATATTTCATTTTCCAGCTAGAACATAAGATATGGCTCTTACATAGGACCATGTAACTATTTGAAACTTCAGAATGTGAAATACAGAAAGACAAATTAGATTGCTGAATACTGAAATATGAAAAAAAATATGACGTAGGGAGGCAAGTTAGGGACTTTAACCCTCAAAGTTTAAGGAACAGGATTTATAAAGAAACAAATTTGTAAGCTGACAGAAAAATGATTTGAAAAATCAACAAGTTAGTTGAATATGAAGTAAAATTAATGCAATGGAGAGGAAAACTTGTTAGCTGCATGTTAAAAGTACAAGGAATATGACAAATTAGGAGATCAGCATCATCATTATACTACATCTAACCAAGGAGCATGGGACTTTAACAAATTTTTGTCCTGTGCTGTCTGCTCAAAGGTTTTCCATGCCTCCTTTACCCCTTTCATTTAGCTCCACTCTTCTACATGTGTTTTTATTTTGGTCTCTCTCTCTTTTCAGGGGATTCTAGAAAACTGACTACTTTGTAATGCTATCAACAGTTTTCCTCAATGTGTGTCCTATCCCTCACTGTCTTATCTCCTGTTTTACCAGCACCTGGCTGGTTCTTATCAGTTCCACATCGATGTTATTGTCTTACCATTTCAAGTCTTCTATTCTACACAAGCACCCATTTATGAATGTTTGTAATGTCTTGGTTATTGTTTTTGTTGTTTTCCACGCTTCAGAGCTGCACATTAGGTATGACTTGCCATCTGACTTTAAGATTCAAATTTCTGTGTTAGACTTGATTTCTTTTGACCTTCGTATATTTCCTTCTTCTTCTTCTTCTTCTTCCGTCCTTAGCCGCTGACCGAAAAAGCAGTCCGTGGCCAGTACGCCTCGTGGCGTCTTAGGGCAACAAGAAATTAATTGTTGTTCCGTTACGCCTAATGGCGTTTATTGGTACAACAAAAATTAATTGTTGTTTCCGTAATCATAATGGTTAGCAAGCGGGTGATCAGCCCACTGTGATATATTTCCTTATGGGACCCAAAAACGCAGCAATAGAGAATGCAGTCAGCGACCCATAGCTTGACTGCTTGCGTCAGCGAACCAGAGATGAACAAGACCGTATTCCACCTCCACGTGGTGGTCCTGGAAACAGGCTTCATCGATGCAGTCTGGCTGAGAGAGTAGGGATCGAAGAGGGAAGGCAAACTCGGTCCCAAAAAATGCAGTGCTGAAGTCGGATGTGCCGGCCGAAAGGCAGAGATATCGCAGCTCCGCTGTAAACAGACACAACGCAACTAACGTCCTTTTCAGGACGAACGAGGAAGAAGAAGAAGTATATTTCCTAATGAACTTAAAGCACCTCTTGCTCTTAATCTGATATCAATTTCTGTCCTTCCAGCTGTATCTACATTGCTGCCAAGACATGTACGAGTCTACATCTTGCAGGAGTGTTTTTTCAGGTGTAATCTTGTTATCATTTGCTGCATTTATTCTCATTATTTTTGTCTTTTCCTTGTGAATTTTCAGAATCAATTGCTGTGACTTCTCATCGAGTATTTTCATTTGGTTTTGTATCTTATTGTTATGAGACATAAGAACCAAGTCATCTACAAAATCCAAATCCTCAAGCTGTTTTGTCAGGAATTCAAAGAAAATAATGAGGAAAAATGAATCCTAAAAGTGAATGAAATGTGATGCAATGAGCAACAAATTAAAAATTAGAATAAGTAAAAGAAATATAAAACACGAGGCAAGAAAGTTTGAAGTGAGGCTACAAGAGAAGTGTTCTGTAAATCTGTAAATGAGCTAAGAGCTACAAGTAAGAATAATTTGATGCAAACAGGGACTGCTTAAAAATATGACAGCAAAAAGAAGAAAATGCAAAAGGAGAAATATTAGGATTTGAGAACAAGTGTATGAGGAATGTAAAGATAAAAAGCAAACAAGAGTTCATAATTTTAAAAGATTTGATGAAAAGTGCAGCAAAGCAGACCTGTCTTTCAACTGTAGTAGGTAGCAGACCAGGCAGTATCCAGCACAACTCTGAACAAAGTTCTTCTGAGCTGTAAGGAACTCTTCACTGGTGACAGGTCCAAACTCATGAATAAAGTATTCCCGGAGGGACAGTTTACTGTGTTTCTTAATCTGGTGTAGGGATACCGCATTCAGAACAGGCTCAATCATTCCACTGTCTCGAGATGTTACCACAATCTTGTATGGTTTGATCCACAGGGCAAGGTGCTCCTCGGCCCAGGATATCTGAGAAATTAAACAAGGCATTTTAACAACATGAATGGAACAAATGGAGAAAGATAACAAAGAAGTATGGACAAAATTGTGAAAAGGAATTTTAATGGACTGGACCAATTAATTGAGAAGAGCGATTCTCACCTTTAACCTCTTCAGAACCTGATAAACCAGAAGCTCTTGTCTCAGATATGAAGGCAAGTGCAGTCTTACGGCTAAGAATGTTGAAAATTATAGCCTTTATTCAATGGGAACCACCTCCATTTCTATGAAGACCATATAGCAAGAACATAGTCAATGAAACTAGAGGATATAACAAGGTCAACTCAACATGTAGACTTATAAAAGTATATTTGCAGCAATAAATACAAAGTTGGAGGACCAGAGAAGGATGTCCAAATGATAATACAAAAGGCAAGAGTTTTCACTGCATTCATAAATACACGGAAATCAAGTCCAACACAAAATTAAGAATCTTCAACTCAAAATGCCATATCAGTTCTACTGTATGGCTCTGAAATATGGAGGGGGGATAAAATGACAACCAGAGAGATATGGACCTTCATAAAGGGGTGCTTGCACAGAACAGGATTGAAATGGTATGACAAGATGACAGCAACAGGATTGAAATGGTATGACAAGATGACAGCAACAGGATTGAAATGGTATGACAAGATGACAGCAGTGGACCAAGAGGAGATGCTAGCATTGGTTAAGAACATCAGCTGATAGTAATACATGGCAGTCCCTGTTGAGGAATTCTCAAGGTAAGAGATATGTAGGGAAACCAAAAAAGATATGAAAAGATCTAGAACCAGACAAGATGGCTTGGAGTGTTTTTGTTAATAACTCTGTTATAAGACATGATTGGAAACAGTCACTGAGAAAGCCCTTTGTATATCCACATGATAGCTCTTGGCATGAAACCCACAGTGAAAAATTAGGAAGGATATGCAACAAATGAACATGAATCCTTACTGCTGACAATGGAAATTAGAAACAAATGAAGAATCAGAAAGGCGTGCCCAAGATAAGATATGCTTGAGAGCTCTTACTGGGAAAAAAATGTACATGAAACTTAACATTACAGTTACACAAATATGCTAATTACCTTTTTGTACTTCTCTTATTAACAATAATGATTTCTTAAACACAAAAAATATTCAAGTATTAAGTTGGATCACTTAACTTCATGAAAGCCAAAGCTGATTTTATCAAAATAATGAAGACAACAACAACAAAAATCAGAAGAAGTAACAGTAAGAATGAAAGGCTTCATTGAACAGCTGTAACTGTGATTACACTGACAAACAACATTTTTCTTTCTTATATAAGAATAAGTGTTCTTAGGTCAGTTTCTTGCGCTGATTTCAAATCTGAAATCCGTTTATCTCTATCACGTCAGGTTCTTAAGATATTTGTGAATAAATATATTTTTGGGAAACCGTTATTTGCTCCGTTTCATTTTTACTATATAACTTATTAAAAATTAATAAAATGCAAAATAATTCTACTTTTTATACTGCTAACAGATGCATGACATATGTTACGCTATTTTTCAAATAGTTACTGTATTTTGAAATAATTCTGAGCGAAATATGGCTTCTAGAAGTTGTAGAAATTCGGCTGATCTGTTCTGTTACGTATGCGGATATTTTACCGATCGTGTTCACCAGAAAAAACTTTACACCATTACTAAAGAAAGAATATGAACGTTATTTCGATTCGAAAGTTGATGATGCAAATAAATCTTGGAAGCCAAATGCAGTTTTTTCGACCTGTGCAAATACATTGGCAGGTTGGTTACGAAAATCGCCGAAGCATAAGTCGATGCCTTTTGGAGTGCCAGTAATATGGCGTGAACCGACAAATCACGCTACTGATTGTTACTTCTGCTTGACAAATATCCATGGTTTCACTTTTAAAACTAGAAAGTCTGTGGTTTATCCAAATATTGAATCGGTATAGAAAACAGTTCCTCATGATCCAATCACGTGTCCGATCCCAGTTCCACCATAACAATATCCGTTGGACGTGAATGAACCATCAGAAAGTGATAGTTTACCTGCTTTAGAAACTAATTCTGACTCGGATTATATACCGGTGAATGATGGTGTTCACTTAATTAACCATTCAGAACTTTCAGATCTAATACGTGATCTCGCTCTTACCAAAGGACAAGCGGAATTACTCGGTTCGCGACTCAAAGAATGGAATCTTTTAGCGCCCAATACTCCGATATCTAAATTTCGTCATAGACACAGAGAACTTGTTCAATACTTTGAGATGGATGATGGCATTTGCTATTGCAAAGATGTAAACGGTCTAATGGTGCACCTCGGTCATGAGCACATAGTTAACGAATGGCGACTTTTCATCGACTCTTCCAAGACTAGTCTAAAAGCCGTGTTATTGCATAACGGAAATTTATTTTCATCAATTCCAGTCGCCTACTCTGTTCATATGAAAGAAACTTATGGCAAAAATAAAGAATTTCGTAAAATGCGTTACAATGACTACCAAAGATAAAGGAAGGTATCTTTGTAGGACCTCAGATTAGGAAAGTTATTGCAGACAAACAATTCGAGAACTTGTTACATGGTAGTGAACTTCGCGCATGGATGGCATTCAAATCGATCGTCGATAACTTTCTGGGAAATCATAAATCTGTCGACTATGTGCATATTGTTAAGCAGTGCATAGATGCATACAGAATTATGGGCTGTAACATGTCCCTCAAAATCCATTTGCTTGATTCGCATCTTGACTTTTTCCCTGACAAACTTGGCGAAGTCAGCGATGAACATGGAGAACAATTCCATCAAGATATCGCCGTAATGGAGTCACGCTATCAAGGACGGTGGAGTGTGACCATGCTTGCCGATTATTGTTGGATGCTTCATCGCGATGTACCACATGCCATTCACCGACGAAAGTCGACTGCAAAGAAATTCAAGCCTACATAACTGTTACACTTCTTGTATGAATGATGTTATAATACTGTATGCCTTGTTAAAAAACTTCAATTGCATATTTCTAGAGATCCCGACCTGATAGAGAAAAACGGTTTGCAGATTTAAAAACAGCGCATTAAAATTGACCAGACAAACATAGAAATGTTAGAGAAAGAAAAAAAAAGTTTTTTTTTGTTAGTCAGTGTTATCATTCCCCCCTCACGTGGAACATACTTTAACTGCTAGACTACACAGGACAGCAAAGAATGCAGTTCAAACAATCAAAGTTGAACACTGCTGAATGTATTGACTTGACTTTGAACCACTGTCACTGAGCCTCAGCTCTTGGTGACCTTGATGTCGTTATGTGGTACTGCGCAGTTCATATAAGCTGTTTTGGGCTGCCATAAAGTATACTGTCTATGGATGGGGTGTGTGTGGTGGGAGGAGTTGTCTCATTCCCTGGAGTGCAGGACATAGTAGTAGACGGTGTTCTGTCTACAAAGGGTTTAGGTAGTGTCTACATTTTCCTATATTTTGTGAGCATATTCTGTTTCTATGGTCATTTAGTTTAGAGTGACCTGTTCTCAATCTGAAGATTTTAGTTTGATATTTTCGTTCAATATGGTTGATAGCATCTTCCTTATTCTGGGCTCTTAGGTGTATGAAGAGTCTTCTTCCTGTTTTAGCTTGTGCCCACGTGTTCAGCCAATCTTCTTTACTGTTGTATTTTATTATTTATTTTGTTATTATACTCAATAGTTGGTCAGTTTATGGTATTTGCCTCCCTTCTTTGCTAGTTTATCAGCCGCCTCATTCAATATAATGTCCATATGTCCAGGTATCCAATGCATGTAGATTTCTGTTCCATACAAGTTCATAGCTGTACCCTTTCCCCTTACCTGTTTAACATTTATGCCGAGAAGTTGTAGAAATTCGGCTGATCTGTTCTGTTACGTATGCGGATATTTTACCGATCGTGTTCACCAGAAAAAACTTTACACCATTACTAAAGAAAGAATATGAACGTTATTTCGATTCGAAAGTTGATGATGCAAATAAATCTTGGAAGCCAAATGCAGTTTTTTCGACCTGTGCAAATACATTGGCAGGTTGGTTACGAAAATCGCCGAAGCATAAGTCGATGCCTTTTGGAGTGCCAGTAATATGGCGTGAACCGACAAATCACGCTACTGATTGTTACTTCTGCTTGACAAATATCCATGGTTTCACTTTTAAAACTAGAAAGTCTGTGGTTTATCCAAATATTGAATCGGTATAGAAAACAGTTCCTCATGATCCAATCACGTGTCCGATCCCAGTTCCACCATAACAATATCCGTTGGACGTGAATGAACCATCAGAAAGTGATAGTTTACCTGCTTTAGAAACTAATTCTGACTCGGATTATATACCGGTGAATGATGGTGTTCACTTAATTAACCATTCAGAACTTTCAGATCTAATACGTGATCTCGCTCTTACCAAAGGACAAGCGGAATTACTCGGTTCGCGACTCAAAGAATGGAATCTTTTAGCGCCCAATACTCCGATATCTAAATTTCGTCATAGACACAGAGAACTTGTTCAATACTTTGAGATGGATGATGGCATTTGCTATTGCAAAGATGTAAACGGTCTAATGGTGCACCTCGGTCATGAGCACATAGTTAACGAATGGCGACTTTTCATCCACTCTTCCAAGACTAGTCTAAAAGCCGTGTTATTGCATAACGGAAATTTATTTTCATCAATTCCAGTCGCCTACTCTGTTCATATGAAAGAAACTTATTACAATACGGGTATACTTTTGGCAAAAATAAAGTACAATGACTACCAATGGCGGATTTGTGGAGACCTAAAGGTCATTGCAATTCTCACGGGCATGCAGACTGGGTATACTAAATTTTGTTGCTTCCTATGTGAATGGGACAGCCGCAACAGACAGGAACATTATGCAAGAAAGGTGTGGCCTATCAGGGATCGTATGCAGCTCGGGCATAAAAATGTAATACATGAGCCATTAGTTAACAAAGACGGCATCATTTTACCACCGTTACATATAAAGTTGGGGCTCATGAAGAATTTCGTAAAAGCGTTAGATAAAACGAGCAAAGCTTTCACTTATCTTCGAGAAAAGTTTCCGCAAGTTAGCGATGCAAAGATAAAGGAAGGTATCTTTGTAGGACCTCAGATTAGGAAAATTATTGCAGACAAACAATTCGAGAACTTGTTACATGGTAGTGAACTTCGCGCATGGATGGCATTCAAATCGATCGTCGATAACTTTCTGGGAAATCATAAATCTGTCGACTATGTGCATATTGTTAAGCAGTGCATAGATGCATACAGAATTATGGGCTGTAACATGTCCCTCAAAATCCATTTGCTTGATTCGCATCTTGACTTTTTCCCTGACAAACTTGGCGAAGTCAGCGATGAACATGGAGAACAATTCCATCAAGATATCGCCGTAATGGAGTCACGCTATCAAGGACGGTGGAGTGTGACCATGCTTGCCGATTATTGTTGGATGCTTCATCGCGATGTACCACATGCCATTCACCGACGAAAGTCGACTGCAAAGAAATTCAAGCCTACATAACTGTTACACTTCTTGTATGAATGATGTTATAATACTGTATGCCTTGTTAAAAAACTTCAATTGCGTATTTCTAGAGATCCCGACCTGATAGAGAAAAACGGTTTGCAGATTTAAAAACAGCGCATTAAAATTGACCAGAAAAACATAGAAATGTTAGAGAAAGAAAAAAAAAGGTTTTTTTTTTGGTTAGTCAGTGTTATCATTCCCCCCTCAACGTGGAACACCTTACTTTAAACTGCTAGACTACATTTAGGACAGCAAAGAATGCAGTTCAAACAATCAAATTTTGAACACTGCTGAATGTAATTTGACTGACTTTGAACCACTGTCACTGAGCCTCAACTCTTGGTGACCTTAATGTCGTTATGTGGTACTGCGCAGTTCATATAAGCTGATTTTTGGGCTGCCATAACAGTATACTGTCCTAATGGATGGGTGTGTGTGTGGTGGAGGAGTTGTCCTCATTCCCTGGAGTGCAGGACATAGTAGTAGACGGTGTTCTGTCTACAAAGGGTTTTAGGTAGTGTCTACATTTTCCTATATTTTGTGAGCATATCACCTGTTTCTAACTATGGTCATATTTAGTTTAGAGTGCAACCTGTTCCTCAATCTGAAGATTTTTAGTTTGATATTTTCGTTCACTCTTGTTATGGTTGATATCAGTCATCTTCCTTATTCTGGGCTCTTAGGTGTATGAAGAGTCTTCTTCCTGTTTTAGCTTGTGCCCACGTGTTCAGCCAATCTTCTTTACTGTTGTATTTTATTATTTATTTTGTTATTATACTCAATAGTTGGTCAGTTTATGGTATTTGCCTCCCTTCTTTGCTAGTTTATCAGCCGCCTCATTCAATATAATGTCCATATGTCCAGGTATCCAATGCATGTAGATTTCTGTTCCATACAAGTTCATAGCTGTACCCTTTCCCCTTACCTGTTTAACATTTATGCCGAGAATATCATGAGAAATGTAAGAGATGACCAAGAACACACAGAGTTTGACTCATTTAACATCGGCGGGTACCAGATCCCGGAAATCATATATGCTGACGACACAGTCCTCCTATCGACCAACCCAGAAGGACTTGAACAATTACTTCTGTCCACCAAAAAACACAGCAAGGCCCAGAATCTATACCTAAACACCAAGAAGACCAAAGTATTGACAACAGACAAAGTAAAGACCAAACCAGAAATTGAAATTGATAACGAAGAACTGGAAAGTGTTAATGAATTCGAATACTTAGGATCAATCATCAACAGCTCTGGCGACTGCGCAGTAGAAATTAAAAGAAGACTTGCAATTGCTTCACATAAACTAATACAGATGAAAAACCTATGGCAAGGCACAAGCAAAGAAACAAAGTTACAACTGATCAGAGCATGTATATTTCCAGTAGCAACATACGGCTGCGAGACTTGGACACTCAATAAAACAGTTGCAAAAAAGATTACATCATTCGAAATGAAATGCTACAAAAGGATGTTGAGAATACCCTGGACAGAAAAAAAGACCAACAAAGAAGTACTGCACTCACTAAACGTACAGGAACATTGGCTCCTAAATACCATCGCAATAAGGAAGCTGAAATTTTTCGGTCATATAAAAAGACATAATAGCCTGGAAAAAACAGTGATGGAAGGCATGGTCCCTGGAAAAAGGGGAAGGGGTCGACCTAGACGACGGTGGACCCAGGACATCACAGAGAGTCTGAACTTGTCTTTGGCTGATGCAGGTCGACTTGCCCAGAATCGTGATGCGTTCAGAGCAGCTGTAATGGAGACAACGTTCTAGAAAGAATACGTCACATGATGACATGTTCATAATTTTGTGGCATATTTCTCGAACCTCTTACTGTTTTGTTGCCGAGTGTGAATATAGTGTAGACTGTCTTGCTCGTGTTGATTACCATTTTCCACAAGATGCAGTAGGTTGTTAGAGCATCCAGTGCATGGTTTAGTTTCTTTTGCAGTCACAAAGGGGACTTCCCTTCTCCCCATAAGACTAGGTCATCAGCAAACATGGCGCTGAGTAATTCAAGGTGGTATTACAGGTCGTTTATGTATATGAGGAAAAGGGTGCAGCTCCAGGCTGAGCCTTATGGGAGGCCTTCTTGGATTGTTCTTTTTCCTGATGTTGTTCCATTGACTGTTGTGTAGATTGTTTGATTTGTGAGGACATCTTTTATCCAACAAAACATTCTGCCTTCTATACCCATCTTTTGCATCTTGAAGAATAGACCATCTCTCATACTCGGTCGTATGCCTGCTTGAGGTCTATGAAAACTGCAGCCACATGGTTTTCATCCTGGAAAACATCAGCAATTTGATTTACCTGGTCGATAGTCTGTTTTACTCTTCTAAATTGCACTCACTTTGCCTGGTGGTTTATCTTTTTTTTTTTTTTTTTTTTTTGAGAATTGGGATAATGATAGCCGCTTTCCATCCTGTAGGTACAGTGCTATTTATCCACTTCTTGCTTATGAATTCCAAGACCGTCAGTACACCTTTTTCCCCAAGTTTAACTATCATGTTGTAGGTAACCTGGTTTGGCCTAGTGCTTTTGAGTTTGCTTTATAGGAGGATGGATTGTAGTTCAGCTAGAGTAAATTCACGATCAAAAATTCTGTCCACAGCCTTGTGCATTTTGTGTCTTGATAGCTTTATATAGGTTGGCTTTTTTAAATTGACTTCAGCAAAGGATCAATTTATGGCTCAGGCTTATTCTCTTTTGGAGTTAGCTGTGTTATTTTTTGGAAGTTTTATAGGTGTTGTGTTTCCCCTCTGGGATGTTGTTGCTTTCTTTTTGCGCGCGTACTTTTAAATGTTTAGCACAGCTAAGAATATATATATATTATTAATTAGTTACACGCGATTTGACACGAGGTTGAACACAGAAGCGCAACGGGTGCGCTCAGGGGGAATAAGATGAACGTTATGAAAGGGGGATGCCTAATGCCTATGGCCTGAGACGGTTGTCTCTAGACGGAGCCGATTTGTAAGTCTTGCCGGATTGAGGGAAGCAGTCATGTAGAGATTATAAACCTCCTGGTAGGGAGTATCTATGTTACGGGGGTGTTGGGAAGTCAGGTATTGGTAGTACCTCTGGTGAAGGAGCTGTCATGCCCTTTTTAGGGCAGCTCAGCCACCTTTGGTCCAAACCTGGCATCCAGCTCTCACCTGTGGCTCCTCGTAGCTGTCAGCATGCGACAGCGGCCACCCCCGGACAACGGCTTTGACAGGCCGGCTAAACTAGGTGAGGGTAGCCGAATGGTTATAAACCTTCGGTGAGTTAGGGTCTGCCTACCCATGCATGCGAAGACTGGATTCGATAGACTGCGCGGAAGAAACCACCTGTTGGTTCAACGGGCATGACGGCGATTACCAGCAACGCGCTGTGGAGCGTAAGGAGCACGGCGAGGCACGTAGAAAGCCCTGGTCATCCACTGCACCTGACTTCATCTCCAGTCGTCTTGACTTGTCTTGCCACTGGATTGAGATGGACCCAGGCGAGAGAGTGAGGTCGACGAATTGCGCAACTCTTCCTCACTTTAATCCAAATCACCGCGCAAGTCACTCTTTCATCCATTCATCCATTCATCCATCCACTCACAACAAGTCCTGTGGCGATGGGCGAGCGGCGAAGCGGCAGGCGTGGGTACGCTGGCAGTCGTAGTCGCAGACCTACACACAGGCGGCTCAGGCCATATGGTCGTCTTCCACTGATCGGAGCAGCAGTGGGATTCGGCAGCCCCCTGAGTGTCTGAGCAGCCCTCTTTAGGAAAGCACTGCTCACCTCCATGGCATGAGGAAGGGGCTAGAAAAGGTGCCCTAAACATTGCCTGCTTCACCATTACCTAACCAGCTTACCGCGGTTGGTGGGTACCCTACTTCGGCGGTCGACATATAAGAAAAAGAAAGGACAGATTTTCCCCCCTCATTCTAGGCGCATGGAATGTGCGCACTTTACTTGACAAAGACTTTAATGCAAACAGACCTGAGAGACGAACTGCCCTGATTGGGAGAGAACTGGCCAGGTACAACATTGACATAGCAGCACTGAGTGAAACTCGACTTGCAGGCGAGGGCCAACTTTGCGAAAAGGGTGCAGGTTATACATTCTTTTGGAGCGGAAGAGGAACTGAAGAAAGACGAGAAGCAGGGGTTGGATTTGCAATCAAAACAGCAATTGTCAGCAAGTTAGCGGGGCCCCCAAAGGGAATAAATGACCGACTCATGACGGTCAAGATCCCTCTGTTCTATGGAAGAAAACATGCCACCATCATTAGCGCGTATGCACCAACTATGACAAACCAGGATGATGTCAAGGATAAGTTTTACGAAGAACTACATGCAGTCATTGCATCAGTTCCTAAAGCAGATAAGCACATCATTCTTGGTGACTTTAATGCAAGAGTAGGCTCAGATAAAATCTCCTGGAATGGCACTATTGGTAGGTACGGCGTGGGTCGCTGTAACAGTAATGGACTTCGTCTCCTCCAGACTTGCGCAGAACATGACCTCCTTGTCACCAACACCATTTTTCGACTTCCTACCCGCAACAGGACCTCCTGGATGCACCCTCGCTCAAAGCATTGGCACCTAATTGACTATGTAATTGTTAGGAAGAAGGACAGGCAAGATGTCCGGGTGACCAAGTCCATGTGTGGTGCCGAATGCTGGACTGATCATCGCCTCATTGTATCTAAACTTAAAGTTCGTATCCAACCAGCCAGGCGCCCTCAGGGGAAGAAAACTCAAAAGAGGCTGGATGTCACCAAACTAAAGAAGACAACAACCAAACAGTCATTTACTGACACCTTAGAAGACCGTCTCAAATCTATCTCGCTAGACGGCCAAAGTGTGGAAACAAATTGGGCAGCCCTAAGTGAGCAGATCTACAACACTGGTACAGAGGTCCTGGGTCCTTCCATCAAGAAACAAAATGACTGGTTTTGATGAGAACTCAGATGATATAAAGCAGATGTTGTTGGCTGAGAAACACCATCTCCATAAAGCATATTTAAATGATCCAAAATCTACATCCAAGAAAGACGCTTTCAACAACATGCGTAGAATCGTCCAACATAAACTACGCCAGATGCGGGATTCATGGCTGAGTAATAAAGCAGATGAGATCCAAGGCTTTGCTGACAGCCATGACTTGAAAAACTTTTACCTTGCACTCAAAGCGGTCTATGGTCCAACATCATCAGGATCATTTCCCCTCCTTAATGCAGATGGAAAAACACTAATTACAGACAAGGAAAAAATTCTCCAACGCTGGGCTGAACATTTTAATAATATCTTGAACCAGCCATCATCTATTAACGACGAAGCCATCATCCGCCTGCCCCAAATTCCTATAAATGAAGCATTAGATGATGTACCAACTCTGGAGGAAACTAAAAAAGCGATTCGTCAACTGTCTAGTGGAAAGGCCCCTGGCTCCGATTCAATTCCTGTTGAGGTTTATAAAGATGGCGGTGCAGTTCTGATAGAGAAACTTCATATGATCTTCCAGCAAATGTGGCAGAGTGAAACCATCCCACACGATCTCAAAGATGCCTCAATTATACATCTATATAAACGTAAAGGTAATCGCCAAGACTGCAACAATCATCGAGGCATCTCTCTTTTATCAATCGCTGGGAAGATATTCGCCAGAATCCTTTTGAATCGCCTTACGGCTCATCTTGACAAAGGTCTTTTACCTGAAAGTCAGTGTGGATTCCGGAAAGAACGTGGAACCACAGATATGGTGTTCGCTGCAAGACAGCTACAAGAAAAATGCCAAGAACAGCACTGTGACCTGTACACAGCTTTCATCGACTTGACAAAGGCGTTCGACACGGTCAGTAGAGAGGGTCTATGGAAGATCATGGCAAAATACGGCTGCCCAAAGAAATTTATCACAATAGTGCAGCAACTGCATGATGGAATGCAGGCTAGAGTTCAGGAAAACGGTGAGCTATCAGAGCCTTTCCCCGTCTCAAATGGAGTTAAACAAGGGTGCGTACTTGCACCGACTCTGTTCAGTATCATGTTTTCTGCTATGCTGACTGATGCTTTTAGAGACGGGGGACACAGGAATCGACATTATTTATCGTATTGATGGAAAATTGTTTAACCTTAGGAGGCTTCAAGCAAAAACCAAGGTCAAATCACACACCATCAGAGATCTTCTGTTTGCTGATGATTGTGCCCTCAATTCCTTCTCAGAGGCTGATCTGCAGCATAGTGTGGATAGATTCTCCGAAGCCTGCGCCAACTTTGGGCTTACCATCAACACGAAGAAAACAGAAATCATGTACCAACCAGCTCCTGGCACAGTTTATACTGAGCCAGTCATCAAGGTTAATGGTGAGAAACTGAATGTTGTGAACAGATTCACATACCTTGGTAGCACACTATCCCAGAACATTGTCATTGATGATGAGGTGAACACCAGGATCTCCAAAGCCAGCAGCACATTTGGGAGACTATACACCAACGTTTGGCATCGAAGTGGCATTAGTCTACAGACAAAGCTGAAGGTATACAGAGCTGCGGTGCTTCCAGTGCTGCTATATGCATGTGAAACATGGACTGTATACAGGCGCCACGTAAAGAAGCTAAACCACTTCCATACAGTCTGTCTCAGGAAGATAATGAACATCAAATGGCAAGACAAGATCCCGGATACCGCCGTTCTTGACAGAGCTGGTATCCCTAGTATTGATACTATTCTGATGCAGTCACAAATTCGCTGGGCAGGTCATGTAGTCCGCATGCCAGACCATCGACTGCCAAAGATACTCTTTTATGGTGAGATGCAGAAGGGTAAACGCTCCCATGGTGGCCAAAAGAAGCGCTTCAAAGACACGTTAAAGACGTCATTGAAAACCTTTGACATAAACCCAGACACATGGGAAGCTGCTGCGCAAGACCAAACTGCTTGGCGCACATCTCTTCGTAAAGGTGCAGCAGCATGCGAATCATCCAGAAGAGCAGCAGCAGAACCGCGGAGACAAGCTAGAAAGGACCGTGAAATAAAACCTTCACATGAAGCAAACATTCCCTGCCCACACTGTCCAAGATCTTTCCAGGCCCGCATCGGGCTCTTCAGTCACCTTCGTACCCATAGACTAACCTAACATATTCTTAAATAATTGGATGAACAGAGTGGTCTTCATCACCCGTGATGGACGAACAACCAGCACTCTTAGACAAAGCTTGTGTCAAGAGTCTGCACCCTCGAATATTCTGAATACGTTTGTTGAAAAATGAAGAGACGGACTTGATAGTTAGTGTTACAATTTTTCATGGGGATAATAAATGCATGCTCGTACATCAGTTGTTTAGAAGACTTAGAGATATCGATGAAACCATTAGAAGATTTCACATATTCTTGATGATAACCTTATACGGAGTATCAACATGGGACGATGTGCGAGCTTCTGGTCAATATTAAATTGATAAAGATGTTGTATTTGACGATGCAAGTGCTGTGATCAACTTAACAATCCGATAACATTTGTTGAAAGTAACACTAATGATGAAGGATTCATGCAGTTGCTGACACACGAGAAATGAATGAAAATGTTAAAACAATCAGTAAAAATAGAATTTCATTATAAACTTCAATGATTGCACAATATTTCTTTGTGACACCTGGCCACAATACAAACGTGGACAGTCTTATTTCATTGATGGGAAATTCACTTGACAAAATACAAAAACAGTTTCCACGTGGATTCCATCTTCCGGAATTTGCTTCTGCAATATAATTTTAAAACAGTGATATGCTGTCAATTCCTTGATTATTTACAATGAAATACTGAAAAGAAAGAAGAAAATGTCAGCAACAAAATAAATAAATAATTTCATAATAATAATAATAATAATAACGTTATCAATACTGATTAACATGTGGAAAGTTAACTTCTGCTGTCAAAATGACTTAGAAACATATACTTTAAAGAATATTTTATTGTTATTGTTTCTGACATTAAAAAAATTAGCTCTGTCATGCATTAATAGATTGAAATGAATGTCCTCTATTTTATTCCACTTTTTGGCGTGTATTGCCATTTTTTTTTCATGTCAAAAAGTGAGAAAATGATCCCCATTTTGTTAAAAACGATATGGTCACCCTATGCCAGACAACACTTTGTAACTGTCTTTTTCTCTTATTGAAGTGATCACTGGCCCAAGACAGTATACATGTTGTTAGATGTGTAGTGCTGGCGTATGATGAACTGAGTGTGGGTGCGAATGAAGGCGCGAATGTGTTTAGGCTCGTATATATGTAGACACTGCAACCCCTACACTCACATGCAGTAGTCAAGGATGCTTGAACACTGCAGGCACGTTTCAAAACATTTATTGACGATAACACACATAGTAGCATCAACAGGAACAGTCATTGTAAACAAGGTCATGCTGACCGGAAATCGATAATAATAATACATCAGGCGTTCAAAAGGGCTGGTAAACATTCCAATATTCGTGCATGGTCAATAATAATGTTATTCAATGACAGTTCAAAAATGCCGCCTTGGTATCACTGACTAAACGCAAGTCAGATACCTTAATCACCTTGACACATAGGTACAACTTGGCATTCCCCGCCAATTTGCACATTATCAGGCTGTAGTATAATAAGGCGCCAGCTTTTTAAAACACAGGCCTCGTTCTGACGTCGGCTGTGTACTGCTGATAAGCAGGTTACCATCAACCCTGCAGTAATGCTTATGTGGACATAAATATGCCGCCAATCTGCGGCTCCCACACAATATAACTTCGTCACTGGATTTCTGGACAATATAAGACTAACAGTCTTGGATGGCTACCTCGAGCACAAAAATATAAGTTCTGTAATGTAGGACCGGTGAGCTGCAGTTCACAGACTAGGTAATCTTCTAACATGTTCTGCCACCGAAAAGCGTAATAATGCATAAAGGTCGGTATTACCTGGAAAATGAATCCTCAGAACTAAACAAGGAATTCTGTCGTCATCCCGACGCACAGAGATTCACTGGGGAAAACTGCCATCGCAGTTACTTCGAAGATTCTCCCCGAAAAACACAATGGCCTCTCGTCGCTTCAGAAACCGGGCCACCTCACGGCTTGGCGGACGTCTAACTCAACACCCCGCGCTTAAAAAACCTGCGCATGGGCACACCCGAACTGTTTTTACCTTTGAACCTTTAAAATAAAGGTCAAACATAAACACAATGACCCAAAAGGGAGATAACCCCAAATCAACCTGACATCGCAAGCAAAGACCCAATTATTCACCTAACTAGGATTAAAAAATATCTGGCAAAATAGACCGAGACTCCCAACTATTATTGACTGGTGAAACTTGTTACCATTCAACAACTGTAACTAGACATAAACATCGACAATCCTTTGGTTTTTACTCCCCCCCCCCCTCCCATAATAAGCAAAAGGGGATACAGGGTGGGGGGGGGCAAGAAACCCCCTAACTTAACCTACCCCCCCCAAAAACAAACCAAACTATCCCCATACAAATATAAAGAAAACCCCCCATGAAACCCCCCCCCTCCCGGTTGTAATACTTAAAAGTGAAATAAAACTCAAATATTATACATAAGTTGATCCCCCCGCCCCCCCCATTACCCCCCCCCCCCCCCCTCATAGACCCCCCCCCCCCCCCCCCAAACCCCCCCCCCCCCCCCCCCCCCCCCAAATGGGGCCCCCATCCCCCCCCCCCCAACCTATTGAACCCCCCCCCCCCCCCCCCCCTAATGAAATAATAAAGGCCCCCTGATACCTAAACCCTTGATGCCAAATACAAAGAACAGCCCCTAGAATAGCACCCCTCTTATCCAAAATATATTCCCCCCCCCCCCCCCCCCAAAAATGCCCTAATTAATATTATTATTATTACATGGAAAGAAAAAAAACCCTCCATTAATTTATTGGATTATTAAAAAGCACGCTTTATACACTTTTTTTCTTCAAATATATTCATGAAAGATAGCACGATTATCAATTATGCGCTCATGAAAGAATGAACCTAATATCAGGTACAATAGACGCATTAAATAAAGCGTCTGAAGAGGATTACAAATCATCTCCCAAAAATAGGAGAAATATTTCCTTTAAGCCAAACAAAACTCAGAGGGTACCATTAAAGAAACTTAGGTTTCTGGCAATACCAATCATATATCAAACATTATTAAATACTATAATTTTAGCAATATACAAATGTCATGAATTACAATGCTATATTAGCAACATATCACTGATGGATGGACAAAATCAAATTTGTTAAATTCTATATACATTATCCAAATACATTTGTATTACAATACATTAGGATATTAAGAACAGACAAAAGTCTGAAAGTGTATCAGGAGATCTAGGACACAAGATTTAAATGGAATCATGTGGGCATCTGGACAATATGTCCGCCATCACATTATCCGAACCACGGATAGCTCGCACCGTGAAATGGAAAGGCTGAAGAGCAATAGCATAACGAGTAGATCTCGAGCTCTTCAAATCCTTACTTTGCATAGCCGTAAGAGCTTTTTGGTCGGTTTCCATAAAGAAATGCGCGACCAGAAGGAACCTTTGTAGCTTAAGAATGGACCAAACCATAGCCAACAATTCACGGTCTAAAACCGAGTAATTCCTTTCTGCCGCATTTAGCTTCCTAGAAATATACATTACAGGATGCAGAGTTCCTGAATATTCCTGCATTAGTGCCGCTCCAATCCCAGTGGAAGAGGCATCACTACGAAGAACAAAAGTCTTATCAATCGTTGGTAGTCTTAAGATAGGATGAGATGAGAACAAATTCTTAACCTGATCCAATGAAGATTGGCATTCCTGGGACCAACGCACCATATTAGGAGAACCTTTTTTCAATAGCGATGAAAGTGGTGCCATAATGGAGGACAGATTCTCAATGAATCTTCCATAGAATTGTATCAATCCCAAGAGACTACGCACTTGCTTTTTTGTCTTCGGAACCGAGATATTTAATATCTTCGAAATGTTTTGGTCCTCTGTCTTCAACAGACCATGACCAACTCGATGACCTAGGAAGGAAATTTCACTAAACCCAACAAAAGCTTTAGAGGGTTTTGCAGTCAAACTATGCTCACGTAGAGTAGATAGCAATTCCTTTAGACCCAAATAGTGTTCTTCCCAAGTATCGCTGAAAAGACAGATGTCGTCTAAATATGCGATGACATCTGCACGATCTGATAGAATTCGTCGCATCATGCGCACGAAAGTCGCTGGGGCGTTCATAAGCCCGAAAGGCATAAAATTCCATTGAAACAGACCCCTAGGTGTCGAAAAAGCAGTGAGAGGTTTGGCGTGTTCCGTCAGTGGGACTTGCCAATAACCTTTCGACAAGTCTAGTTTAGTAAAGAATTTAGCTTTAGAAAGTCTAATAAGTAGATCATCTAATAACGGCATAGGTTCAGCATCGAACTTCGTAACTTGATTTAATTTGCGATAGTCAACGCAAAGACGTATGTTATTGTCTTTCTTTCTTTCGAACAATAACTATCGACGAAGAATAAGCTGAAGTGGATGGTTCAATTATTTGCAGTTGAATCATTTCATCCAATTCTTTCTCGACTTGTGCTTGAAAATGAATAGGTATTGGGTATGGTCTTACTCTGATCGGATTACGATCAGTAAGTATGATGTCATGTTCTATGACATCTGTGTGTCCAGGAATGTCGGTAAGGACATCCTGATATGATTGTAGCGTAGAGGATACTTGACGTTGCTCCTCAAAAGACAAGTTCGAAGAGACGGGAACTTGGTTCCATGATTCCGGAGAAGTAAGTGGAATCGCAGGAAGAGGGAAGTTAACGTCAGAAAAAATAGTTCCCTCATCCTGTATAACGGACAGGGATGAGATGTGACCATGTTGGACTGGAGAGTCGTCCGTCGCCTGGAAAATAGGCTGCAAATAGTCTGGACGTTCAATAAACTCTGTTAGCATATTTATATGGAAGGTTTTATGCCTTCCATCCACATCGACAATGTAGTCGACATCTGAAATTTTGGAGACTATAGTGTATGGACCTTTCCATGAAATGAGAAGTCTATTCTCTCTTGAGGGAAGTAAGACAAACGCTTTGTCTCCAGGACAAAGTTGACGTAGGCGCCTTTTCTTGTTAGCAAATCGCCTAGCTTTTTCTTTCGCAAATTCGGAAGATGAAGTTGCTAATCTGCACGATTCGATAATTTTTTCCCTAAGAGCAATAACATATTCATATGACGATTGTGTATCATCGTCAATATTATCGGAAGTTATCAAATCGTGTAACAAGGACATCGGACCGCGCGGTTGCGCGCCAAAGACAAGTTCGAAAGGAGAAAACCCTGTATGCTCGTTGGGAACCTCTCTATAGGCAAAGAGAGCTGCAGGTAAAACCCTGTCCCAATCTTCAGAATGATCCTCCGTTATCTTGCCAAGTAAGTTCTTTTGTGTCCTGTTAAGACGTTCTACCAATCCATTGGACATTGGATGATAAATACTACTGAGAGACCTTTTAATGTCCAGCGTAGCCATTACCTGAGACATAACGTCCGAAATTAACTGAGTGCCGTGGTCCGACAGTATTTCTCCGGGGAATCCCAGACGAGAAAATATGAGCCAAAGAGCATCAGCGATATCGACAGTTGATATGCTCTTCAGAGGAATAGCCTCTGGCCAACGCGTGCACATGTCCACGCAAGTGAGGATAAATTGGTGTCCTCTGGCTGACTTAATCTTGAACGGACCAATGATGTCTATAGCCATTTTCTGAAACGGCCGAATCGGAATATCTGCAGCCTGAATAGGAGCAGCATGTCTCGGACCTCTAGACTTGACCTCTTGACAAATTTTGCAAGATCGGCAATAAATTCGTATGTCTTTATTTAACAAATGGCCAAAAGAAAGACGCAAGGACTCTAGTTTTAGTTCTGGAAAAACCCATGTGTCCAGCACACTGAGAATCGTGTGCATGCTGAAGAATTAAGGCTCTCATACACTTAGGCACAAGAATTTGCGAGTGCATATACTTGTCCGAGTGTTGTACCATCCGTACCAATATACCATTCTTCATAGTAATATACGATTTGTGATTCGTATTTTGATTGGGATCCCCTTTCTTTGCAAGAAGGAAGAATTTCTTCAAAGACGGATCCTCTTCTTGACGTTTAACAAACGAGTCATGGGAAATCACCAAGTGCTCGTCTTGGCTATCAACTCCATTACTATCATCAGATGAAGTTGGGGGATTAAGAGCTTGAGCTCTTGTCACCACTGCATTGACCGCTTGAATGTTTCGTTCTTCCCAACTAGAAATTTGTTGCGGGGTGCATTCCTTAACCCCATGAATACGACCGATTATAAGATCCGCAATAGGATTAGGAAGAAGACATGCATGGACATCTCCTATAAAGAAGGGAGTGTCAATCCTAATAATAGCAGTAGGATAACTTTCCATAGTACCACCAAATGTAACACATTTGATTGTTTTTCCAGTGGCACAGCAAGGATCTATCAGAGACTCCCTAACCCCGACGGTAGTACATCCCGAATCGTAAAGTACTGAGACTAGCCTATCATTTATTAAACCTTTATGTAAGATGAGAGATCCTCTCCCATCATGCGCAACTGTAGCAGGTAGAGCAGGAAGAGGGTGACCACAACTTAGAGTAGATACAGTCGATGAGTCGAACAATGTTAAGCATTGGGGGCATTCAGTTGCTCTCCCAAAATCGAAAGCACAACCAGTGATAGCCCTAGAGTTACCACTATCATTTACTGTATTACAGGCTCCATCAAAATCTTATTGTGCAGAGTTTGCCTGTTGGAAAGGTCTTTTTTTGTTAAATCTAGATCTGCCTCGATTATCATTTCCCCTGTAATTGCCTCGATTATCATTTCCCCTGTAATTGTTATCATATTGCCTATTGTAATCATCATTCCGGTTTGAATCCCGGTTTCTAAATTCACCATCGTCATAATCTTGACGTCGAGAATGATTATCTCGAAAGCTCAAATGGTTATTATTGCGATAACCCTTGCGAAAGTGTCTAAGATTATTACCACTAAAATTACGAGTACTACCATCTTGTCTCCAGTTCTTAGGCGAAGAACCATCATGTGTTGGATTACTCTGCTTATGAATGTAATTCTGATTACTTCTCCTATTCCAGTTTTGTTGAGCACCCTGAAATTTTTTATTGAAATTAGGGCCATATGGTGCTGCCGAAGCAGCTGGCAACCCTTCTTTCACTTTAGAATTGCTAACTGTAGCATGGGGATGCGCGGTGGCGTACTGGCAACAGTATTCCTCCATGTCTTTTAAGTTTTTGGGTTTACGCTCATGAAGAAATGCAAGGAAAGAATCATTAACTGATGACAAAACCTTGTCTCTAAGTAATAAGTCCATTAGGCCTTCATATGTTTTCTCAGTGTGAGACAACTCAACCCATCGTGTGAATGTACGACGTATTTTTGTAACAAACTCGGAGAAATCTGCTCCATTTTCTGGCAACATTGTCCTAAAACGAAGACGATAATCTTCCTCTTTCAGCTGATATTTTTTTTAGCAGTGCTGCTCTGACAACATCATAATTAGTCCTGTCATGTTCGTCTATTGTCATAAGAGTAGTCACTGTGTCACCTGTAAAAAATTCCATCAGTTGTTCAACATATTTTTCCTTTTTTATGTTATGCGTATCGCATAAAAATTGGAATCTATCTAGATAATCTGCTACGTCATCCTTTAAAGGATTGAAATGAGGTAGTTTGATCCTACTTACAAACAACTTTGTCGTACTCGAAGTTTGTTGAGCACCTGGAGTGGCGAATTTCAATTTCTCTAACTCCGAAGTTGCGAGTCTTTCCTCATGTTCCATTTTTTCTAATTTCAGCCTCAACCTGAAGATTTTTTCTCTCCTCAGCAGCAGCTTTAGCTTTTCTCTCCTCAGCAGCAGCTTGAGCTTTTCTCTCCTCAGCAGCAGATTTTCTCTCCTCCATTTCCATCTGGAATTTTCTTTCATCAGCTTGGGCTTGAAGTTGGAGTATTTTCTCCTCAGCCTCTCTTTGATATCTTTTTTCTTCAAGTTCTAAATCTTCTATTCTCAGCATCCATTTTCTGTTTCTTCTCATCTGATTTCAATGCCTTGGTATATTGAGTATTTGCATATATTCTTCCAATATATCACCAGACTTACCAAGGGTTAACCCTTGCTGGATGAAGAAATTCAATGTAGACATTCTGTCTAATGAGATCAGAAACCTGTTTAAAAAAAAAAAAAATTAACTAAATTACCTTTATATCCCAATCATTGTGGGCACAAGTCCCTTTTTTTTTTTCTTAAAAGAACTTGCATATATATTTTACCTTGTCTCAATCTTTGTGGACAACAAGTTCTTTTAGCAAAGTAAACTTGTATAAATATATCTCATATAATAATATTTTATTAACAATCTCTATATGAAGAGTATACCTTATCAATAATACTAATACATGACCAAGTGTCCAATTGTAAGTAGACTGTGTTATGACAATAATGTAGTACAATCATAAATACAAAGACAAAAATACAGAACAATGACCGAAAACGTTCGCGGAAGGTCAAATAAACAATACAGCAAAAAGTAAAAAAAATTTTTACACAAATGTGTAATGATAACCGCGAAAAGTAAACAAAAAGACAAATAGCAACACTGGTTATAAACAAAAAGTTTGTAAAGAAATAAACGAAAGGAGGGAGAGACCTACAGATACAAACCAAAACAAAAACAAATCGAAAATCAAAGAATGAAAAAAAAAATAACGAAAACAACACTAACTCAATGTCGTCCACAGATAACGTAAATAGCAACAATTGTCGCTCGCAAATCCCCAATTAAGGAAATTTGCAGTCCCTAACGACACGCTCTCAATAGATAAACCCCTATTACGTGGTATATATCTAAAGGAGTCACCTTTACCCAACAGCCCGCTGAAAAACACTAGAAAAAATACACAACAATAGTACACAGTAACATAAATAGTAATAGAATGTGTTTGCAAAAAAAAAGCTTTAGTCACACACATGATATTACAGTAACTAACTTGCTCTTTCGCGAACACAGAAAACAAAATGTCAAGCGCGCACTGAATGTCAAATCCACTGTAGCATATAATAAAAGTGTAATTCACGAACAAAAGTTACCATGACCTTCTCGACTTAGGACTTGCACATTGAATGTAGACGATTTCACGTACTGTTTACAAACACTTGACCTCGAGCAATGTAACTTGAATGCTCGGACCGTAGGAGAAAAGTCTGTTGTTTGACTGAAACGTGTAAAACGACCAGCGGTACCGTTCACAAAAAGGGACTCGACTTGCAGTTGTGGTCCACGTAGCAAATGCCTAGATGTTAACTTCAGTACTTGTCCTGTTGTGGTTTATGTAGCATTATAACATAAATGTTCGCACTGTTTATCTGGGTCAACAGTTGATGACCTATTTCTGTCCTGTGTAGACAAAACTTGAAAGCATAGAGTATGTGTGTTATTCTCAGTTGTCCACTTTGTTCCTCATGACATGTAGCACATGTAGAAATGTAAATTTCTGGACAACACTGGAGGCATCATAAATGTAGCATAAGTCCACGGAAATGTTAATTTCTCGCTCTGTCCAGCTTAAACCCACAAATGTAAGGTGTACTTGTCCTTTTCACGAAAATAGCCCCATCATCCAGAAGTGTAAGTAGCCTGGTGGGGTGTCTGTTTAAGGCTGGCGTGCTGTGTACAATGATCTATATAGCCCCATCAGCTTGCCAACCAGAAATGTAACTGTCTTTTTCTCTTATTGAAGTGATCACTGGCCCAAGACAGTATACATGTTGTTAGATGTGTAGTGCTGGCGTATGATGAACTGAGTGTGGGTACGAATGAAGGCGCGAATGTGTTTAGGCTCGTATATATGTAGACACTGCAACCCCTACACTCACATGCAGTAGTCAAGGATGCTTGAACACTGCAGGCACGTTTCAAAACATTTATTGACGATAACACACATAGTAGCATCAACAGGAACAGTCATTGTAAACAAGGTCATTGTTGGGTTCGTTTCTAACGTTCAAGAGTGTTATTTACGCGAATGGTTTTGATAGAACGAAAATGTCATAACTGTTCTTCAACACGAACACCAACAAGTAGTGATGAACTGGTTATTGACTGGCAGCACACAAGGCTGTGATGATTGTACATATATTTTATTGAACGTGACATATACGACGTTGAACAAGACGGTCATATTTACAGTTGCAAAAAGGTCATTACATCAAAATGTTGATCATTGACTTTTCAAGTTTATGAAGATCCTCTACAATTAAGTCCTCTCATTCAAGTGACTAAAGATCGATCACTTCCTTTGCCATAGCATATGTATTATAGTAACGTCCGTTGACCTTCTCTCAAGGACGTATCCTATGACCAACGGATTAATTCTCACTGAGTAATATTTCTTGTCATACTCGCACTAATTCCAGACTTCCTTCATACAATATTTAGGTAGCATAGATATATAATAATCCAAACAAAGTCATCCACAAACAATACGAACCAGGTTAGAGTTCTGTATTGACCAACTCTCTGTATCCATGCCACGACTTTGGCATTTACGAAAATACGGCATATAAAACATAAGAAGTATGCAAATCAATAAACTTCGTTTCTTCGTCGGAATCCCCCCCTCCCCGGTAATTACAAACGGCTCCCCACTCCGTCTGTCCATTCTACGAAGGACCTACTGTGATGACTTCCCGCTAGATCAGAACTATGAGCGGCCTTATACATTAATTTACTCAATAAACATTCAATGACATGGGGCGACACTTACATGATACTTCTACTCTTGGCTGCATCATGAACCAGTAGAGATCATACAAAAGTAATGGCTTCTTCCAAACTTGCCAATAAAATATTCCAAGAAATATACCTCGGACATAAACACAGTCCGTACTGCCCCGAACTCACATGACGTCACTCTTCCCCAAACTAGGTTACCCGTGCGTCCAAAGCAACTCACACTGCATTGTGCACGTCAGTGCGTGAATCAATCGAACGCTCAAATAATATAACTATATAAAACTGGTGCGTACATTTGGCAGGACCGAAGACTACCCCCTTAGGTAATAAATGTACGTAACAGTCATGCTGACCGGAAATCGATAATAATAATACATCAGGCGTTCAAAAGGGCTGGTAAACATTCCAATATTTGTGCATGGTCAATAATAATGTTATTCAATGACAGTTCAAAAATGCCGCCTTGGTATCTCTGACTAAACGCGTCAGATACCTTAATCACCTTGACACATAGGTACAACTTGGCATTCCCCGCCAATTGCACATTATCAGGCTGTAGTATAATAGCCGAAAACACAGGCCTCGTTCTGATGTCGGCTGTGTACTGCTGATAAGCAGGTTACCATCAACCCTGCAGTAATGCTTATGTGGACATAAATATGCCGCCAATCTGCGGCTCCCACAATATAACTTCGTCACTGGATTTCTGGATGGTATGAAGACTAATAGTCTTGGATGGCTACCTTGAGCACAAAATATAAGTTCTGTAATGTAGGACCGGGTGAGCTGCAGTTCACAGAGTAGGTAATCTTCAAAAATGGTCTGCCACCGAAAGCGTAAATAATGGAAAAAGTCCGGTATTACCTGTAACCGAATCCACAGAAACATAACAAGGAACTCTGCTGTCATTCCAACGCACAGAGATTTCACTGGGGAAAACTGCCATCGCAGTCACTTCGAAGATCCTTTTCCCCGAAAAACAACCACAATGGACTCTCGTCCCTTCAGAAACCAGGACACCTCACGCTTGCCGGAAGTCTAATCCAACCCCGCGCTTAAAAAACCTGAGCATGGCACACCCGAACTGTTTTACCTTTGAACTTAACACAATGACCCAAAAGGGAGATAACCCTAAATCAACCTGACATCGCAAGCAAAGACCCAAAATTATTCACCTAACTAGGATGAAAAAATATACGACCAATAGATCGATGTTTTTGAAACTCCATTGGAAGTGACAGCAACACACTTATTGTTATTTATTTTGTTGACCGGTTGTGTCGATAACTTTGTCTTGTTTCCAAACCTAAGGCACTATGGTCGCTGAATGGGGTCTTTAGTCCTTTAGAAGATAAACCAAAAAAAAAAAAAAATGCAATTAAAAACTGAAGAACCCCATATACCCTATCACGAACAAATCTAGGTTTTTATTTTTGGACCCGTCCTAGGTGTCATTTTCCTTCAATAGTTGAAGAAGAACGCCACCCTAGATTTTGCCCTAAATCAGACAAAATTGGCCAAAATAGCCCCAAAATCGCCCAAAGTAGCCCCAAAAAATAGCCCCAAGTAAGTAGCCCGCCGATTCCGAGTAAGGTAGCCCGATATTATCTAGGTGTTATTTTTTTCCAAAATTCCCGGAGTGTGAGTGGCAGGTGTAGTGAGGCAAGAAGAGTGGGTAAGTGGGCAACGCTTGTTTTCTTTTGTTTGGTTTTGTTTGGAACACACAAATTATAACCACGTCGTGATCTTGAAATGGAATAAATTGGACATAGGTTCCATACACAGAATGGAAAAATCCGTATTGTTTATGGTAAATGTATGGTTGGTGGGGGGGCAAAAAATACAATAAATTCTATTATCCATTTTAAAAGTTGTCTGTTCCTGTTGCAAGTTAGGCATAAATATATTTTCTAATGTGCTACCAGTGGTTTTTTTTTAAAACCGTAATATAAAGGTGTTGTGTTTATTTTTACAGTACATATTCACTTTTTTTGTAATAACCAGCCAAATCCAATCAAAATTTATTAGTATTATTAAAAGTTATAAAGTGGGGGGTCCCGTCCCTTCTTTACTTGGGGTGGGTGTCTTTTTCTGGGTTTATTTTCCTTGGTTTCTTCCGTATTTTCCTGCAAGTGTTTAGGTCTTCAATCATCGTTTTGTGATATTGTTGGATTATGTTTTAAGTAAGGTGTCATCATCAAAAAAAATGACCCGCGGACCGCCCCGATGTATCTATTTTCGGGTGAGGAAACACTGGGTACACAGCGGGTTTTTTGTTTTGTTTTTATTTTTTTGTTTTTTTGCGGTTCGTGTGAATGTTTTGCCCCGTTGTTGATATTGTGCGTGATGAATTTGTGAAGTGTGAGGGGTTCAAACGCACGCTCGACTACTTTTAGAAAACGTTATTTATATTTGTTTGTTTAGATTTTTAAAATTAAGTTAATTAAAATAGGAAACTTATTACCCAAATATATCACCATTTAGTTCACGGGGGGTTCTCGGGGGGGGGGGGGGGTCTCTGGTGTGAGGACAGGAGACAAAGTAAAAAAAAAAATAAAAAAAAAAAAAAAATAGAATGTATTCGTAAATGTTAGAAATGTTTAGAAAAGCCTGTTGCTCCCTCAGGCATATCATTATACATGCATGTCGTAAATGTAATTAATAAAAAAAAGTGGATCA